>CAUYUJ010020385.1:12500-80000 GCA_963575745.1 Prorocentrum cordatum
CGCGCGAACAGAGTGCAGTTTGACGCGGACAAGAAGAGTTTTCATATTGTGTCATTCGAGCAGCTTGTTCGAGACGATTTCGAATGATAAGGTAATTTGTTCGATGCGCAATTTCATGTTCAAGGCCGTCGACAATTGCGTTGTACAGTGTTTTTGGAACATAGAAAGTAGTGCGTACTCTCTAAGCTCAGAGCATTCATTCACTGTGCCCGATTGTATACTGTCCTTGTTGAAAAACTGGTTGCGTTCTCGTGTGGGTCGCGTGGTAGTTGGCGGGCAACGGTCCCAGCTAGTTATTATGCAACACGTGACGTTCCGCGTGGAATTGTCATTGCGCAGACACATGCATGGCAATAAGAGCAGTCAGCTTTGAAGATATCGTTTTTGCAGACAATCTTAATGCATGGAGAGCGCTGCCTGCGAGTAGGTTGCACGAGGAAGCGTATTCCCAATTGCGTTCTTGCCAGTCGTTCTTGCATGAATGGGGCCGCGCTAACAGGGTGACTTTCGACGCTGGGGAAAAAAAAAACATGTCATGTTTTCTTCCGGACGCGGCCGGCAGGCGATAATTTTAAGATTTCGGGTGTATTCTTTTTCGACCCGAAGCTTGTTATGTGCGATGTTGTAGAGAGCTGTGTAGCAGTTGCTTCTATAATAAAAATCGCCCGGGTCAAAAACAACATAAATGTCGTCGAGGTACGCTAGAAGTACAAATGTCGGTGGTAGTCGTTCTTTAATACTTCACTTCTATTCAAAGTGAGGCAAAAATATGCTGGCATGACCGCGTCGCTTTGCTCACCGCCGTCCCCCTGCGATATAATGTTCCCTGTCCAATTCTGATCCCGACTTTTCAAATTCTTTCCCCCTCCCATTCCGCCCTCCTCCGAATTTTCGCATGGCGCAACCAGGTGTGACTGACGGACTGGTATGCGCGCCGATGGAACGGAAATTGCGATTGTTGCCTGAAGATTTCAACTTGAAAAACACTGCGGAAGCAGGGATGGGAGGGGATAGATCCAGGAGGATGGGACGAAAAAAGAACACGTATGGAGAGGATGCGAGGAAAAGGAAAAAAGAGAAACAGAGAAATGTCAATAAATAAATATATACACGGGAGATGGTCGGGGAATTTCGTAGCCCATGAATTGTGACATTTTAACGGCTGACGCACCGGTTGTGCGCCGCCGCAGTCGGACCACCGGCAGAATGCCGTCGGGAAAAATAGGATTGGGTTTTCTTATGTGGGTTCTTACTGATTAGCCAATCTCGTGCGTATATATATATATATATATATATATATATATGCTTATATATTTATATTTATATTTATATTTATATTTATATATATATAGATATGTAGATCTAATGGGCCGTCCCCGCACCAAGTAAACGGAAACGTGCATGCCACTGCGGGAAATATTACACATTTCTTCGTTTGCAGGTGGCTGTTATATTAAAACGTTGCTGGTGTATGTGCCGTGTATGTACCGACGAAACATCGCTGGCAATAATAATTTCGCGTTTCCCTGTGCAGGCGCGCGGGATCTTATTTGGTCAAGCTCAAGCTGTTGTGGCTCAAGCTGTTGTGGCTCAAGCTGTTGTGGCACGAGCTCAAGCTACCAAACTAAAGTTTTCATTGGGGCGGTCAATCTTCGCCTGTCGCCGGGGCGGTCTACCACCGCAGTCTTATTTTCTTTTTCAGCTCGTGCCATGTCTGGTGGCGCGACGAACGTGGTAAAGGTGTCGGGGAGCCATTGGGTCGTCTTTCTGACCGTGGAAACGCTGTCAAAGCCGCCCTCGGACGGTCGCCGGGAAGCACTCCTGACCAGAAGAAGTTGCGGACGGACGATCTGATGGACGGTCTGCAGGGCAAGTCCAAGGAGGAATTCCAGGTGTTGGCAGCGGGAATGCAGAGCCGAGCACCCCTGCCGTTGCAGCAGTTGCTCCTGGAACCGGCCCTCTGGGTGGCAGTTCCAGTGCATGCAAAAGGCCCTGCGGGCGGCGTGCATGCGGCTCCCGGGGCCGGCCCTTCAGGTGGCAGTCCCGGTGCTGAGCCGAGCGCTGTTGTTTTGGTAGCGGCTGCTCCCGGAACCGGCCCTGCGGGTGGCAGTTCCGGTGCATGCAAAGGCCTTTTGGGTGGCGTGCATGCGGCTCCCGGGACCGGCCCTTCAGGTGGCAGTCCCGGTTGTGCGCTTGGCGCGGGTGTTGTCCCCCTTGCGCGGGGTGCGGGCGTCGCCCCCCTCCTGATTCTGCATCTGCCGACGAGAAGCTGAATTTCATTATGCGCAATATGTCGCTGAAGTGCGAGACAGCCACGAAGTCTGATGTCGAGGCGTTCTGTGTCGAAATGAAGACTGATATCGCCGCGGCAGTTGATCCTCTGAAGGACGAGATGGCCGACGCGCGTGATCGCCTTGCTGTTCTCGAATCTCGCGGGCCCTCTTCTTCAGCATCCAAACAGCAGCTTGCACTTCTGAAGTCATTGGACATGTCATATTTGCAGATTGCTTTCATTTGATTTCACGCGACTAATTTAGAGGGCCGCGTGCGAGATGTGCAGTCGATTGTCAGCCAGGTTGGTGGAGCCAAGCCGTGGTGCATTGGGCATTTTTTCAAAGGCCCGCGCAATGCTCGTGTTGTCTGTCCCGCCACTTTTGCGCAATGTCGTTTTGAACAGGAAATGCGTGCTTTTTTTGTCGCGTGCTGGAGGCAGGGGGAAAGTGTTTCAATTGAGCCAGGGCGCGGTCCGTGTGAACCCAGCCAAAAGTCGAGTGAACATTATGCGGGGCGGTGCTTCCCAGAAGCTGGAAGTTGCAGCTTCTAGCAGACAGGTTCAGGAATATTTCAAGCAGCGCGTTGTTGCAGTCGACAATGTCACTGCTTTCCAGCAGCTTCCTGGAGATTTGAGCGGATCATTCGCAGGCGAATTTTCTAATATGTCGATTTAGAGAGCACGGGGTCGCGCGCAGTTTTGTTCACTTGAACTTCCTCCCTCTTCTCCTTCTGCTTCTTCTGCTGCCCCTCGCCTCGTGAGTTGTGCGCGGCCCCCTTTGCGTCGTTTGAGACGGCGAGGTCCTCGCTCAGATGTTGCATTTTTGCGGCGTTACGCGGCGAGGCATTTCTTGTCAAGCCTGAATTCTGCCGAGACGGAGATTCCGAGATCTCTTAGCCGAAATTCTCATGCCGCCTTACCTGTGCCTGATGGACTGAAATTTTCGAGTTGCCTTGCCCTGGCCCCTCCGTCCAGCCAGCTCGGCAGTCCATCGTCTTCACTTTTTTCGAGTTCGCTTGCCCTGGCGTCTCCGGGAACTGGACCGGAAACTATTGCGCGGAATTATTTCTCGAGTTCGCTTATCCCTGATTGTCCTCCTGTCCTTGCTGATCCCGCCTCCTTGTCTTCCTTTCCTCCTCGTCCCCCCTTGGGTCAGCGGAGTTTGCATGAATTCTTTTCTGAGTCTCGCCGGTTTTTGCCTCAGGATGGTGGCCGTGGCGAATCCCGGCCTGAGCCATCCTTTGATTGGGCTAGCCTCGGAATTCCTATTCTCAACATTCAGCGGTTTCAAGCGCATAAAGATGAATTGTTTGCTTATCTTTCCTCTCTGCCTTCGCTCTCTTCTCTTCTATGTTTAACGGAAGCTTGGCTGGGTGAGTTTGCAGTATGCCCTGGTGTTCCTGGGTATTTTCTGGTCACCCGTCGGGGCCGGGATGGTCTAGGCGGAGGCGCTGCTATATTTGCAAAAGATTCCGTCGTTGACTCCTGTTCTGTTCTTCTTCGTTCTCCGTCTGCGGAGCGCGCGTGGATTTCAGTGCGCGGTGAGACGGGGCCCGTTTTAATTTGTTGTTGGTATCGTCGCCCGTGTCATGGAGAGACTAATTCGATTGAGTCGCTTAGTGGAGAATGGAATTGTCTTGCCGGGCAGTGCGTAGATTGTATAATCAGGGGAGATACGAATGTTCATCGCAAGCATTGGCTGCGATTCAGCAGCCATGTATCCCCTGAGGGCACCGTCTTGAAGAATTGGTGTCTGGAGCGCGGTTTTCGCGAGAGTATTCGCGCTCCTACTCGTGGCCCCCACCACCTTGATCTCTTCTTGTCTGACGTTCCAGATCTAATCACTACCAAGGTTTTAACTGAAGTAGCTGATCATCGTGCTACGTTTGCTTCTGTTTGTATGGCGCCGTTGTCTTTTGCGTACGGTGAGCGACGTTTATGGTTGTTTCAAAACGCCGATAGGAGACCTATACAACAGCGTCTTTCTCAGCAGGATTGGTCTAGGATAGACAATTCCACACCTGATATTGTCGTTTCTTGTTTAACCCAGATGTTGAAACTTTTTTTGAATTTACATATTTCGTCGATGGAGCAGAGCGTGCAAGTTTCGCATCCCTGGCTGTCTGATGAATGTTTATTGGCAGTGCGTGCTAAGCGCGATGCTGCTGGTACGGCCGCTTTTCCGGCGGCGGTCGTTCATTGCAGTGCAGTAGTGTTGAATGCTTTTCAATCTTACACGACCCGCGTGCGTCAGAAGTTGCGCGGTTGTGGCCGGGGCAGCAAAAATGGAAAGTCTCAGATCAGCTGCTGTCTCGCGTCCATAAGCCTATTTCTTCCCTTTTGAAGCGTCCAGATGGTACGTGGGCTCTTTCTGCACGAGCCAAGGCCGACCTCTTTGCCAGAGCTTTCCGTCAAAAGTGGCGTCTGCCAGCACCTGTAGTAAACGAGTTTTCTGATTGCTTTGCTATTATGATTTCGCCTACGCAGTGGGGACCTTGCATTCTTCGTACTCGGTCTGCTCGCGCCGCGCTGTCGCCCCTCCGACAGGACAGCGGCGCGGGTCCCGACCTCTTGCCTGCGAGGGTTTTGCAGCAGTGCAGCTCTAGTTTGGCAGTGCCTGTCGCTAAGCTTGCCCGTCTTATTTCAAGAGCTGGTCAGTGGCCGTTGCCTTGGAGAGAGCACTGGGTCCATCCTCTTCACAAGAAGCTTGCAGTTAGCTGTCCGGACAACTACCGGGGCATCCAGTTGACCGCTCATTTTTCGAAGGTCGTGGAGCGCATGTTTTTACAATTCTTCAGTCCGCAGCTGGACAGGTTTGGCGCTTATGGGGCGCGTCAGTTCGCCTGCGCTCCCGGCAGAGGGGCGCGCGATGCAATCTTTTATTTTGCTTTGCAATGCATCGGTGCTCTTTCCTCTTGCCGCCGCGTCCTCTTGTGCTGCTCTGACGTCAGTGGTGCCTTCGATCGAGTCGATGTGCCCCGTCTGCTCGCCAAGCTGCGCAGGTTCTCTGTCCCATGAAAGCGTGCTTGGTGTTCTCGCTAGCCGGCTGGAGAGACGCGCGGCGCGAGTCACCGTACAGGGCAAGCAATCAGATCCGGTCCGCATGGAAAACGCGATTTACGAAGGCACTGTGCTTGGACCGCCGATTTGGAACGCATTTTTTCTGATTCTTGCATGGCGGTTCGTGCCGCAGGATTCGAAGAATTGGTTTATGCTGGCGACCTTGATGCTTTCCGCGCGGTCGATAATAGTGTTACAGACGACCAGGCGCATCGCATGTTAGCTGAATGCCAAACTTCCCTTCGCCGCTGGGGCGAAGCTAACAGGCTTGTTTTCGATGCTGGAAAGGAAAGCATGCACATTGTCTCGCGCAGCCGGCCTTTTGGAGCTTCTTTTAAGCTTCTTAGCGTCGTCTTCGATTCCAGGCTTCTTTTGCACGAAGCAATCTTGTCTTGTGCCAGCGACTGTGGATGGAAAATCCGGAGTCTTCTTCGTAGCCGCAGATTTTATATTACCGCTGACACTATCTTATTATATAAATCCCAAGTTGTATCTTTCATCGAATACAGGACATGTGCATTCCATTTCGCCTCCTCTTCTGCTCTCGCCCCTTTGGACGCCTTTCAGCACCGATTTCTCCAGTCTCTGGCAGTTTCAGACCTTGATGCATTACTGCATTTTGCCTTGGCTCCGCTCCCTGTCAGACGAGACACCGCCATGCTTGGCGTTATCCATCGTTCTGTCCTTGGCCTCAGCCCGGGCCACTTCTCTTCTTTCTTCCGCCCTGCTCCTCCTCCCCCCCCTCGTTCCCCCCGCCGCCGCGCCCGGCATCTGGCGGACCCCCTCCCGCTTCGCGCTCCCGATTTTGCCCGACGTTCTGTGTTGGGTTTAGTCAACGTTTATAACCTTCTGCCGGACAGCGTAGTCGCCGCGCCATCTGTGCACGAATTTCAATCTTGTCTCCAGGCTTTATTGCGAGACATCGCTAACTCAGGCACTGCTTGGGCCGACCTTCTCAGCTGTCGCCTTCCGTTCGCGCATCATCCTGTGCGCCGCTGCAGGGAATAGCAGCCTCCCGTCTAGTCGCTTCGTCTTCTCTCTCCTTCCCCCTCCTTCCTCCCTTCCTCCCTCCCTCCCTCTTCCTCTTTTGCTGCTGTGGTGTCCCGCCGGTTGTTGTCGTCGTCGTCGTCGTCGTCGTCGTCGTCGTCTCGCTGTCGTCCGTCGTCTCCCCCCTCCCTCCTTTCTCCTCCCCCCCTGGCCGCCGTGCTTGGAGAGCATGGTGCGCGCGTCGCGCGTCGCCGCTTTTGGGGCCTGGCCCCCCCCCGCTCGCCTCCTCCTCCGCCTCCTCCTCTCTCTCTCAGTCTCTCCGTCGTTTGTCGTCTGCTGCTGCTCCCTCTTCCTCCCTTTTCCTCCTCTCGTCCCTCCCCCCCTCCTTCTTATTCTTCCTCCCGCAACACTTTAAGCTGTAATTCTCTTGTGCGTTCTGAGAATGCTGAGAGTTCAGTGTGGCTTGGTTCATTCGCTGCGAGGTGCGTAGAACAAAAATGGTGGAAACTGTGAGAACGTAACTATGGAAACCCATGGTTGTAGTTATGGAAACCCGTGGTGGTGGTTATGGAAACCCGTGCTGGCAGTTATGGAAACCCGTGGTAGCAGTTATGGAAAACCTGTTTTGGCAGCTATGGAAACCCGTGTTCAATTATGGGAACCCACGTTCAGTTATGGAAACCCGTGGCTCCCGTCGATAACGGCGCCCCAGAGAAC
Source organism: Prorocentrum cordatum (assembly GCA_963575745.1). Taxonomy (NCBI): domain Eukaryota; class Dinophyceae; order Prorocentrales; family Prorocentraceae; genus Prorocentrum; species Prorocentrum cordatum. Next base: position 19,537 of record CAUYUJ010020385.1, read on the forward strand.
CTCGCAGAAAGCGCTCAGAGATGAGCGCGAATAGTGCGCCACACCCAGACGTTCTGTGGTCATGGAAACTGCAGAATAACAAAAAGACAGACCACGATGGTCAACTAATTCGCTCACTTCTTTTTTCAATGTCCGGTGCTGTGAAAGGCGGCTCCACCAGATGGTGTCTGTGTCTTCTGGGGGCCCTGGCCGTCGGCGGCGCCGTATCCACCTTGGAGATGTTATGAAAACACAAAAGACCGAGTCCCAAAACAACTCTGTGAATGACGCCGAGAACGCTGATGTCACGACGAAAGCAAAGGGGCGCCACATTAAAATAAAACAAAGCGTCCGCGTCTGTCACATTGGAAACGGGAGAGGAAAGCGTCAAGAGGAGCTTATAACAAATCGAAACATGGCAGAGATTCTGCGTGCGTCTGAAATAGACCGAAAAATTCCGCATCGTTTAAATATATATATATATATATATATATATTTTATATGTATATATATATATATATATATATATATATATATATATATATATATAATATATATATATATATATATATATATATACGACCTCTGCAAAGCTTCATTGTCTCACCAGTGGTCATGCGACTCGATGCATCTGTGCTACGCACAGCGGCAATCGGATTCGAACCTGCAGCGGAAGGAACCAAGAGGGAGAAGAGGGAGGGGGCAGGAGAGGGAGGAAGGAAAACACCCCAAATGCGTGTATCGTGTCATCCAGACACCACACTCAGGAGCGAGGCCTCCAGTCCCTGATGGCCGGAGTGGGTGCGACGCAAGAGGGGGCCGGGGGGGCAGCGTCTGCTCCCAGTCGAGGAAGGCGTCGGCTCTGCAACGCGCCAGCAGCTGGAGCCGCCGTTGAAATGAAGGTGCAGATCTGGCGCGAATCACAAAGTCAGGTCGCGACTTGTACACCCTTGTGGCTCCTGTGGCTGAGCGCAACAAGTAATCTGGGCTTTGGAACGGCGGCTCTACGAGATGACGCCCGTGGCGCCTGGGGGCACGCGGAGGACGGGGAGATGAATCAAGACGGAAAAATAGCGAAAGACACGCCGGGCCCAAGACAGTGCGGTGAATCACGCCCAGAATGCTGATGTCTCTGCGAGTGCTCAATGGCGCGAGATTAAAATGCTCCACGGCGTCGCGTGGCGAAATGCCCAAAGAACGCAGGAACTCTTTTTGTAAAGAATTTAGAGAGCAAAAGGACAGAAGAGGAAGCATGATATATATATATATATATATATATATATATATAGGCAGACGTGCGATATTCAAGGTATGACAAAACGTGAGATTTGTACAAATTCACAAGTTCCGCGTCACAATAGTAACGGCGGGTGCGAATGAGTGAATGAATTTAGGAGTGACACGCGACGCGCTCCAATGTACTTGCCACATCGACATCGACGAAAAATGGTAGTATGGGATCCGACGCGGCAGCCACGATCAGACCACTTCGGTGCGATATTGTCGGAAGCGTGATTTCGACGACACGGCATGTGGTATTAAAGTACTTGGCACACCGATCGGGACCCATTCGTATTGTAAGCACATGCGACGAAGCTGGTTCAGAAGAGGGAGGAGCTCTCACAATCATTACCTTCGCTCCCCTCTCCGGGCAGCTTAGTTATTAATTCATTTTTGCGATGTGCCCCGGGCCAGCTATCTACCCCGGACTTTGCCGCCGCAGCATAGCCACCTTGCCGCGTGGGCCCATGATGTCAGCATCTTGTCGACATTCGCAACGTTGTCCCATCTGCCAACGCGCGAGGGTGGCAAACGGACTGGCAACAGCTTCGGTACGATACCTGGAACCTTACCATTACAGCTGGGAGGTATGGGATTCCGAAATTCGGGAAAAAGTCGGTTCGGCAGCTTATTGGGGTAGCTGAGCGGTGCATTATCTCAAGTAGTGGATCGTTTCACATCATATGGGAATATCTATTGTTTTATTGGAACATCATACACAATTCCCCCCCGAAAGGTCCACGCGTCGGGCCTTGTTTGGTCGCTGCGGAACAATCGGGATCGCACTGTGACAATGCAGGATGGCTACGGGCGGCCTTCGTAGGACGAGCTGGCCACGGGCTTACGTCCGCCAGAGCCACCGGACGACCGCATAGACATAGACTTCCGAGTATCGGTAAGTGGCAGCATGGCTGGCAATTCCACGCGTGCAGCCCACTGGAAAAACCAACGTTCCACACGTTGCTGCGGAGCGTGCCGGCCAACAGCAACAACATGGACGCTGTGTCGACGCTGTGATGACAGAGAAAACTCGGGTGCAGTCGTGCATGGGGCCGGTTTCCAGCTATTGGCTTACGATCTATCCCGCTACGGATGTGCTTCGGGGCCCGAATGATTTGTTTGATATGCGGCGACGGTTGGGCATTGCTACTACAATGTGGAATGCCGCTCGCATTCGCGCCATGCGGAAATGGTGGCAGCTTGGCGACCAGTGTTGGTGGAAACATGAGGGCATGTGCCGGAGCATGTACCGGGCAAGAATGTGGCTCGATCTTTTTCAAATGTGCCTTTGCAGCCTGGCGACCTTTGGAGACTGGATCTTGCGGTGCCGGGTTTATCCGTCACTTCTGGTCTTCCTTTATTCTGCGATGCAGCCGTGCCCTCACTTCTTATGCCCGCCGGTTTCCCGCGCCCTGGAATTAGTAAGCTAGAGTATATTTACGTTTAGCCGAATCCAAAAAAAAACAACAATACGCACCCCGAAGTGACGGACAGTGGCCCTGGGAAGTTCTTATGCTTGAGCGTTGAAGTCCACGGGCGGTGGGGCTCGCAATTTCTTTGGCTTGCCCCTAGGCAGGCAAAGGAAAAAAGCAGCCGGGGATTGTACCCTGGAGTGCGTGCTGGGGCCGCCGGGGACATATCTACGCATGGTGGGGATTGCTCGGCAGTGCTCTCCACAAAACAATCGTCAGTGCAGTCCTGCGCCCGGCAGGGGGCTCGCCCGCGCGCTCGCTGAGCCGGCCTGCCCACTCGGGGACTTGGAGGTTGCCTCACTCTTTCCCCTTTCCCCCCTCTTCTCCCTCTCTTCTCCGTAATTTTTTGTTCCGTTTTTCGCGCCTCAGCGGTGCCCCGGTCTCCCAATAAGTGATGCGTTGTTTTCGGCGCGCGTCGGTCACTTGCTGCGAGAGTGCCCGGCGGCCCGAATCGGATGAGAAAAAAAGAAAAAGAAAAGAAAACATCGAAACGAATGAGAAAAATCCGAAGCGGGAGGAACAGGAATGGGAAAGAGCCAGGACAAGGAGAGAGCCGGCCTGGGAGGAAGAAGAGGGGGGCCGGGGTGAGAGAAGTGGAAAGGAACCGGCATTCGAAGAACGGGGCCACGAACGGGAGGAAACGGAAGGAATCGGGATGAGGGGAAAGAACCGGAACAATAGAAATGGGATAGAGCCGGAAGGGGCCGAATTGGGGGCTTGGAAAAAATCGAAGTAGGGTCCGGAAATGGAAGAGAAAACAGAAATAATCGGAACGGGAGGAGCGGGACCGGAATGGGAGGGAGTCATAATGGGAAAAATGGGAGTGAATCGGAATGAGAGGAATGGAGAGGAGCCGGAATGGGAAAAGGGGAAAGCAATCGGAAGAATGGGACCCATAATGGGAGAAAATGATCGCCGTCGTCGTTCTGGTCCGGCCGTCGTCGCCGTTCTGGCCGGCCGGCTGGCCGGCTGGCGACGCCGCGCCTGCCGGCCGCGCTGCGCCGGCCGGCCGGCCCCAGCGGGGCCCCGGGGGCGAGCCCCGGCGTCTTCATATCCTCTTTCGGCCGGCCCCGCCCCGTCCCCTCAACTCCTCTTTCCCCCCCATCTCCCTCCTAAGAATTATAGAAAACCCGTGGTGACAATTATGGGAACCCGTGTTGACAATTATATAATCCCGTGTTGACAACTATGGAAACCCGTGTTGGCAGTTATGGAAGCCCGTGTTGGCAGTCATGGAAACCCGTGTTGGCAATTATGGAAACCCGTATTTGGAGTTATGGAAACCCGTGTTGGCAGTTATGGAAACCCGCGTTCAGTTATGGAAACCCGTGTTCAGTCATGGAAACCCTTGCTGCCGGTTATCGACGCCCTTGTTCGATTCACAGATCTTCGCGCCATATCTTGCTCCAGGCGTCGTGAAGAATCAGTTCGAGAAGAGCCGCGAGAACCCTTTGGCGCGGTGAGCCTGGTGGCCCAGTGGCCACAGGAGTCGAGCGAGACTCTCGGCAACTTGTCGACGCCGGCCCCGACGCCAGCGGTGGGTGCGGCAGATTCGCATCATGCAAATTGAGTTGCGTTAGTTTCAGATTAGCATAGTTTTAAGGGTAGATTTAAAGAGTTCCATACATAACATATCGAATCAGAAAAGTTCGTGCGTGTTACAGAATTCGTTGTCGTTGATTTAAATTTATGATTTTATTCATTTTCGCATTCTTCAGTGTTCAATGTTTAGCAATTTCAAGGGTAGGAGTTTTAATGAAGTAGATTTTTTGGGTCTGTTGCATGCTTTGTATTTATTTATTTGCTTATTGTTCTTGTTGTTTGATTTATGTTTGTCGTTTCTTTTTTGTTATATATATACACATGTATGTATGTATATATATATATATATATATATATATATATATATATATATGTGTGTGTTCTTGTTTTTATTCGTTATTTCAAAGTTTATTGTTTGGAGGCGGTTACATTGCAATTCATATTTATATCGATAGTTTGCTTTCCATGCGTTTGTTTGATTTGAGTATTGTGAGCAGTTCTTCGATCTCATCAGCAAAGGTAGAATAGGCGCGTGAAATATGAAGTCAATTGTGTGGCACAAGAAAAACAAGAATGACACATCTATTGAACATACAACAGTCAATATAATTACATAATTCATTTGTCGTTGATCATGGCTATTATATACATTTTACGATATAATACATACGCACACGCATATTCGATATTTGGGTCGTAATGCTGTAATACATAGCGAGTGTCTCATTGATCAGCAGTTGAGTAGTTACCACACGCAGAAGACACGGTATCAGTTGGAGATATGTGTTCTCGAACATTTCAAAATTTGGAAGTTCTGTGACGTGTAATGCGGTTTGTGTGCTTCGGTTATTTTGTCGATTATGCTTCACTTGTTATTCCCCACATGTTTCGTGGGGTTCTGGTTTTCTTCCCTGCCGCGCCGCACCCGCGTCTCACACCTCCCCCCTCCCCTTCTCCTTCTCGCACAGCACAGCACAGCACAGCACTGCTCAGCATAGCTCAGCACAGCTCAGCTCAGCTCAGCTCAGCACAGCTCAGCTCAGCTCAGCACAGCACAGCACAGCACAACACTGCTCAGCATAGCTCAGCACAGCTCAGCTCAGCTCAGCTCAGCACAGCACAGCACAGCTCAGCACAGCACAGCACAGCACAGTACAGCACAGCACAACACAGCACTGCTCAGCACAGCTCAGCACAGCTCAGCTCAGCTCAGCACAGCACAGCTCAGCTCGGTCGTCCAGGCCGTAGCAGGCGTGGCACTTTCTCGATACCATAGGGGGTGCGCAGGGGGTGGTCCCCCTATCCGCGCCGGTCGTCCAGGCCGTAGCAGGCGTGGCAGTTTCTCGACGCCATAGTGGGTGCGCACGGGGTGGTCCCCCTATCCGCGCCGGTCGTCCAGGCCGCAGCAGGCGTGGCAGTTTCTCGACACCATAGGGGGTGCGCAGGGGGTGGTCCCCCTATCCGCGCCGGTCGTCCAGGCCGTAGCAGGCGTGGCACTTTCTCGACACCATAGGGGGTGCGCAGGGGGTGGTCCCCCTATCCGCGCCGGTCGTCCAGGCCGTAGCAGGCGTGGCAGTTTCTCGATACCATAGTGGGTGCGCACGGGGTGGTCCCCCTATCCGCGCCGGTCGTCCAGGCCGTAGCAGGCGTGGCAGTTTCTCGACACCATAGGGGGTGCGCACGGGGTGGTCCCCCTATCCGCGCCGGTCGTCCAGGCCGTAGCAGGCGTGGCACTTTCTCGACACCATAGGGGGTGCGCACGGGGTGGTCCCCCTTATCCGCGCCGGTCGTCCAGGCCGTAGCAGGCGTGGCAGTTTCTCGACGCCGTAGGGGTGCGCAGGGGTGGTCCCCCTATCCGCGCCGGTCGTCCAGGCCGTAGCAGGCGTGGCAGTTTCTCGACGCCATAGGGGGTGCGCACGGGGTGGTCCCCCTATCCGCGCCGGTCGTCCAGGCCGTAGCAGGCGTGGCAGTTTCTCGACACCATAGGGGGTGCGCAGGGGGTGGTCCCCCTATCCGCGCCGGTCGTCCAGGCCGTAGCAGGCGTGGCAGTTTCTCGACACCATAGGGGGTGCGCAGGGGGTGGTCCCCCTATCCGCGCCGGTCGTCCAGGCCGTAGCAGGCGTGGCAGTTTCTCGATACCATAGGGGGTGCGCACGGGGTGGTCCCCCTATCCGCGCCGGTCGTCCAGGCCGTAGCAGGCGTGGCACTTTCTCGGATCCAGCTAGGGGGTGCGCACCATCTCGTCCAGGCAGGGCGTGGCACTTTCTCGACACCATAGGGGGTGCGCAGGGGGTGGTCCCCCTATCCGCGCCGGTCGTCCAGGCCGTAGCAGGCGTGGCAGTTTCTCGACCATAGGGGGTGCGCACGGGGTGGTCCCCCTATCCGCGCCGGTCGTCCAGGCCGTAGCAGGCGTGGCAGTTTCTCGACACCATAGGGGGTGCGCAGGGGGTGGTCCCCCTATCCGCGCCGGTCGTCCAGGCCGTAGCAGGCGTGGCAGTTTCTCGACACCATAGGGGGTGCGCACGGGGTGGTCCCCCTATCCGCGCCGGTCGTCCAGGCCGTAGCAGGCGTGGCAGTTTCTCGACACCATAGGGGGTGCGCAGGGGGTGGTCCCCCTATCCGCGCCGGTCGTCCAGGCCGTAGCAGGCGTGGCAGTTTCTCGATACCATAGGGGGTGCGCACGGGGTGGTCCCCCTATCCGCGCCGGTCGTCCAGGGCAGAGCAGGCGTGGCACTTTCTCGACACCATAGGGGGTGCGCAGGGGGTGGTCCCTGAGCGCGGCCGCTATCCGAGACGGTCGTCCAGGGCATAGTAGGCGTGGCACTTTCTCGATTCCATAGGGGGTGCGCAGGGGGTGGTCCCTGAGCGCGGCCGCTATCCGAGACGGTCGTCCAGGGCATAGTAGGCGTGGCACTTTCTCGATTCCATAGGGGGTGCGCAGGGGGTGGTCCCCGAGCGCGGCCGCTATTCGAGACGGTCGTCCAGGGCATAGCAGGTGTGGCACTTTCTCGACACCATAGGGGGTGCGCAGGGGTTGGTCCCTCAAAGCGGCCGCTATGCACGACGGTCGTCCAGGGCATAGCAGGTGTGGCCTTTTCTCGACACCATAGGGGGTGCGCAGGGGGTGGTCCCTCACCGCGGCCGCTATGCACGACGGTCGTCCAGGGCATAGCAGGCGTGGCACTTTCTGGTCAAAATAGGGGGTGCGCAGGGGGTGGCAACGGCCACCAACATCATTCTTACATGCTTCACTTCAGCTATCATCACTCCAGCCATAATATAAGTATGTGGGGTTCCTCGGCAGCGTAATTTTGTTCAGATGTTTATTTTACCACGTCACAACCAAATGCAATTTATTCCGAACAGAGTTTACAGAGTTCAAGAGGCATGCGGGGAAGCAGTGGAGGACAGAAAAGACGAAGAAAAACGAAGGAAATTAGCGAAACGATTTCAGACGACCGAATATGCAGATAGCATTCATTTGATAGCATACAGTCCGAATCAAGTAGAAGCGAATGGTCGCCAAATCTGATGTGGCTCGCAGTTTTATCAGTTTTTAGTCGTACGGAAGTGTTCGTGGTTCCAGTGATTCGCTATTGTTGCATACAAGGAATTTTGTGACCGAGCAATTTTTTGCAGTCCGTATATTTTGGGATTCTCGTTGTATTTTATTGCAAGTTTGTCATGGCAGATACGGCATTTGAGTGTGTGCACGAATGTGGTTGGCGATTTCAGGTTTGTTCCGTCGCGGCGTTGGCATATTCTCGCCGAGTTCGTTGTTATAAAGCATACATTTTTCATTCATAAAATACCGCGCGCCAGCTTTCTCACACGCTTCGAAGTATAATTTGTTGGCTCTTGATCGTGTCGAGACCGGTTTTTAACGTGATTTGTGCATAATTGAGTAGGAATTTCCGCGCAAGTTTTAATCTTGCTTTCTTATTGCCCGCAGCAGCCGTGTTTCGGAGTTTTCTCCCGTGAATTCCTTCCGCCCCCTTCGTCTTCGCCGCAGTTTTTCAATTGGCGCGCGCCCGTGGCTTCGCAGAGCCTTCGTAATGGTTTTTAGCAGCCCGATGAATGAGTTGATTCTTATTTTTTTCTTCGTTTTCCTTTGTCTTTCTCCTTTCTCGTTCTCTTCCAGTTCTCAGCCTCTCGTGTTTGTTTTTTTCTTTTCCTCTTTGCTTATTGCTGTCGCTGCCGTCGTCCGCGGTCTTCCTGTTTCCCTGGCTCGCTTCCCCCGTGCGCGTTCTGAGCGGTGCTGCGTTATTTTCTCGCCGGGCGCATCCGGCGCTTCTCATTTCTTTTTCTCCTCGCTCTCCTCGCGCCTTGCTGCCTGCCCCCTTCTTCTTGCTTATTCCGTCCTTCGTTTCTGTTTTTGTTTCTTTTTTTGTTGTCCGACCTCCCCCGGTAGGGCGCCGCCCGCCGGCGTGCTGCGCTGGTTGGCGAGCGTCGTTCCGCCGTCTGTCCTGTCTTGTCCTTGAATATATTGTTTCATGTGCCGAATGGTGCCCGTGGTGTATTGCGGAGGTCCGATAGAACAAATATAGTTGACGAGAAATAATGATTCCTCAATTCATTGAATCTTGAGGCCGTTTCAACGTTTTCTCTAGGGTGTCTCAGCATTTCTCCGATTTTTTATTTCAGTTCTTGTTGCCTACAGAGTACCGACAGAAAGTTCATGCGTCTGTGAAGTGGCCGTGTTTGGCCGATATTCATCAATCGCACGTCGCGACAGTCATGCTCAGGCGGGTGTGTTGCAATTTTTGTTTTCGACGAGTTTGTATTTGTTTGTTTGTTCGTGCTTGAGTTCCCGCGCGCTGAAACCGCTTGGATTTGAATTCGTTGTTGTTCTGGCTCTCTTTCGTGGGGTGTATGCGTGGGCGACCGTGCCATGGGGATATTTTTTCTTTCGGAGAAGCTGAGTTAGAAGTATTGCGGGGGCAGTCAGTTGGCATGATTTTGGTCGGCGATTTCAATTGTCACCATTTGCCTTGGCTTCGACGCAGTCTTCCGACTATTCCAGAGGGTCCGTTTCGTGAACAGTACATGCTTGGCCTTGCCATTCTTGATTTTCAGAATCTTTCAATTCTTGGGATTGTGAGCGAATTAGTTGACCATCGTGGTCTGTTTTTTGTTATTCTGCACTTTCCAGTGCCACAGAACGTCTGGGTTTGGCACATTAGTCGTGCTCGCCCCTGCGTTGCACGAGCGTACTCTGTGGGCTCCTATGGAGCAGCCGTTATCGACGCCCTTGTCCGATTCGCAGATCCTCGCGCCATATCTTGCTCCAGGCGTCGTGAAGAATCAGTTCGAGAAGAGCCACGAGAACCCTTTGGCGCGGTTATTTGCGCGCGAGGCTGCTGTGCAAGCCGCACTTTCGCCAGAGAGTCTGAAGCAGGCTAACGCATTTTGTCAGACAGGTTTTGCGTTGGGATTCTCAGCGTGTGTCCGACCGATGTGACACTTTGGCTCAAGGGAAAACATCTACTGTCTTTGCTGCTGGTGCAGTTGGTAGCGGAGCCTGGTGCGGCCCGGCGGCCATGGGCGGAGAGGAGCGGTCTCAGTAGGCCCAGCTCGCCCGCGGCTCGCGCGCCCCGGCCCGTCCCAGGCTCGCGCCGACGTGCGGCGCGGATAGCGGAGATGCCCGCAGAGGACGACCCGCAGAAGACGGACGAGAGTGCGGCGTTCACCGACCTGTCGGGCGCGGCCCCAGCAGGGCCGCCGCCCGTGACCTTCTCAGCCCAGCAGCTCAGGGAGCTCCTGGCCGGAGTCGCGAGGGAGACTCTCGGCAACCTGTCGACGCCGGCCCCGGCGCCAGCGGTGGGCGCGGCAGAGCCGACGACGGCTGAGGCAGCTGCAGGTGCGACGGCCGCGGCGACGACGGGAGCGACGGCGAGTGCAACGGCGGCGGCAACAGAGGGTCGAGGCGGTGAGCGGCCTGAAGAGTGGGGCCCCTGGCGAGGCTGGCATGGCGGTTCAGCAGCAGCAGATGCCAGGTGGACCAGCAGGGGTTCCTGGGGGCATGGGTCCGGCGGCGGCCAGCCGGACGATGACAAGTGGAAGGGCTACGTGAAGGGCGACAGCGGCTGGCAGACCGGCCGCGATGACGACTGGAGGACGGGCGGCAAGCAGAGCTGGCAATCGTGGTCGTCAGGAGGCTGGCATGGCGGTGGCGGGCCCAAGGGCGACTACTCGGATCCACCGCAGTGGCCCGGATGGACCCACTACCGCCAGTGGCGCAAGGCGCTGCGAAGATGGAATGCGAACGCTGACGTGCCGGTCTGGAGACGCATCGAGAAGTTCTCGCGGCTCTTCGAGTGGAGTATGCAGGCTCACTTTGACGACCTGCCAGAGAAGACGGTGACGAGCGACGAATGGATCGACGCAGTACTTCGCAAGGTGGATATGACGATAGGTGAGCGCGAGGGCGATGACCTTCGCAGGAGCTGCAGGAAGGCTCTTTACGAAGCATCTCGTGAGGCAAAGGAGTCACTGACTCAGTTTGTGGTCAGACGAGAGTCTCAATTTCAGGAGGCAGAGGCTCACGATCTGGTGCTGTCGTCGAAGATCAAAGGGTTCTTGCTAGAAGAAGGATCCAACCTCACAGCGCAGGGAATGCAGAACCTGCGCGCACTCACGCTAGGACGACTTGACTTTGACAGTGTCAGTTGGGCACTGCGTCAGATGGATGCCTCCGGCACTGAGCGTATGCCGCCTGGCGGTAGGTCGGGCTCCATGCTGGCCAGCGCCGAGGCCGAAGGGCCGGGCGCCGCCTCAGGCTCTCCTCCTCCTTTCTCCTCCTACCCGGTCGGTCAGTCGGAGGTAGGTGCCAACTCGGACGAGGATGGCGAGGACTACGACCAGGGCGAAGACGAGGAGGACTTGTACGACGAGGGCGAGGACGAAGCAGCTATTCTGGCAGAGATCGACGATCTCGACATCGACGAGGAGCAGGTCCAGGAGGTGCTGGCAGCGCTGGCGTCCCGGTCCAACAAGAGAGCGTGGAAGCAAAACAAGGACCTGAAGCGGGCTGCCAATAACGATCGAGGTTACTTCGGACGGCCACGCACTGGCGGAGGCGCCCCCCCCCCCAGCCTCGACCTCCCCGTGGCGATGGTCGCGGCGGCAGTCGCGGTCGAGGAGAGCGAGGGCGCGGAGGCGGACGAGGCGGCAGGCGGTCTCGGCTTTCGCCCGAGCAGTTGATGAAGGTGACCCGCTGCGGCATCTGCAATCAGAAGGGGCACTGGCATCGCAAGTGTCCCGAGAAGGACAACCCACGGTTTCGGCAGCGGCGAGACCAGAAGAGACATTTCTCGGCCTATACCTTGGTCGGTTGCGAGGTAGGCCCGAGCCACCCCTTGTCCAGCGACCTGCTCGACAGCCTGAAGGAGGTGAGTGTCGAGATGCTCGGCGGCATGAGCGAGGCCCAGGTGTTCCTCGCGGGGACAGCGACTCAGGCCCTCGTCGACCCGGGAGCAGGCAGCGACCTCGTCGGGCTCCCCTCGCTGAATAGGGGGTCCAAGGCACTTGCCGCCATCGGCACGTGCTTCGAGGCCACCCCGAGGCGCGCCCAGAGGCCTCGAGCAGCGCATGGCGTAGGCGGCGCAGCCAAGGTCCTGGGCACGGTCCTTTTCCCGATTTGTCTAGGTTGCTCGCCTGGCATCATCGAGGCCGCAGTGCTGGCGGATGACATTCCGCACATACTAAGTGTTATTCTCTTTGATTTTCTAGAGTGCGTCATTGACTTGCCAGAGAACGCCATGAGTCCGGGATGTCTCAAGACGGTGATCCCACTGACGCGTCTGGGATCAGGGCGCAGGATGGCCGAGGTTGTCAGGCCGCTTCCCATGCCTCTAGAGATCCCGGACACCGCACTGTGCAAGTACGGTTTCCTGAGCAAGAATTCGCTTACCCTTTAAATGAGGCCCCCTCCGGAGATGCTGGCCTCCAGAGAAGTCCGATACTACGTTCTCCTCATCCTCCTCCTCTTCCTCGTCGCTATCACGGTCAGCATGGTGACGGTTGTGAGGGGGCAGTTCGGCGGGTCCCTCTCCGGGGCCCTGGAGTTCTTGCTTTTCGGACTTGCCGGGATCATCCTGTCGCGAGCTCAGCTAGCGTCCAGTGAACGGTGCCGGGGCTTAGAATCGACCGGAGAAGCTAAGGCGACCACCAAGACGGCATGCAGACAGGGATTGCCGGGGCGATCCGTGGCACCGCTCCCGTTCGCCGTAGTCGCTTTGGGCTCGAGCTACAGACCAGGCCATTCAGTTTCCAACCATTCATATCTCCGTGCAAGTCAGCACCTCAGCGATGTTGGCGCAAAAGACGGCGCTCTGGGTGATGCTGGGGGCACCCAACTTCACGCCGGTCCAGGGCGGGAAGGAGAGGCCAGCGGCCTGGGAGGCCACGCGCTGGGAGCTCGAGAGGCAGCGCCAGGCGGTATTGCAGGAGTTTCAGCCCCAGACCGTCGCGGGCACCACGACCATGACCGACGGGGTTGCACCAGCTGGGGTCGCCGGTGCACCGCTACCCGCAGTCCCAGCCGAAGGCGCAGCGGAGGCTGCTTCGGGGGGCTACCCCGAGGGCGACAACTCTATGCAGACGGGGATCGCCGACGGCCTCGGGGCTATCGGCCAAGGTCACGGAGCAGGCGGCGGTGCAGCGGCAGCCGCGGCAGCGACGGGACCGACAGCGACGACATTTCCACGCAGACCCGAGTGGTTCGGGGCCGGACGCCCGAAGCCACCACCGAAGCCAGACCCGCGCGCCGGACAGTTGCCAGGCCAGTTTCAGCGCGCGCCCATTTCCATGGTCATGACGCCGAACGGGCCGGTGCCAGCCAAGCCCCCGCCAGTGATGCCTCCGGTGACACCGCAGGCGGCACCCCAGGAGGCTCAGGCCGGCGTCATGATCGGAGACGCAGTGAGGTGCGGACACCCTCAGCAGTACATCCGCTACTACTGGATTCAGCACGGCAGCGGGTCCAAGTGCACGCGCTGCGGCACGAGGCTCACATGGATTCCCCGTGCGGCTCTCGGGCGCAACGACCCTGCCGAGAGGCCCGAGCAGCTGCTCAGGCCGCTCGGACGGCGGCAGCATCGGCGCAGAGGGCGGTCGAGATCCTGCAGGAGAACGACGGGTTCATTTCGGGGGCCGCCGCACGACGACCGAGAGGTGTCCTGCCCCATGGCCGTCTCAGCGGCCACAGAGGCCCTCGCTAGGAGCGCTCTCGGCAATGCGGCAGCTGACGGAGTCCTCGGCGCAGGCGCAGCTTCGGAAAGGGGCTAGCTATTCCGCCCACGCCGGACGCCGGGCCAAGACATCATTCATGGAGATCTTCTCCCTTCCCCGGATGGCGCCAGAGGTTGAACGCCAGGGGGGGATTCTGGGGGACCGGCCCATTCGCGACAGGCTTCTGGGTTGGGACTCGTCACGGCCGGATCACGTCAAGGATCTCTGGCGTCAGATCGAGCGGGAGCAACCGGAGACGATTTGGCTTTGCTCCGAGTGCAAGGTGTTCTCGGCCACCAATTGACTCAACCAATACCGACGCGACCCGGAGGCGTGGAATCTCGAGCTGATGAGCGGTCTGCGCGATCTCATCTTTTGTATGGAGATCGCGGAGTACCAGCACGATCGGGGTCGATATTTCGCGTTCGAGCATCCGCTGTATGCAGGCTTGCGGCGCACTCAGGTGGTTTCGCTCATAGCGTCCCTCCCAGGGGTCAAGAAGCTAAGGGTCGACATGTGCTGCTTCGGGCTCCAAGTGACTCGCGCGGGCTTAACAAGAAGCCCACGGGGACACTTACGAACCATCCGGGAATCGAGAGAGCACTAGACGGCCACCTGTGCGCCGGCGGGCATCGCCACGACGTTCTCGAGGGCAGCTGGCAATTCTCTCGAGCCGCCCGCTATCTCCATCGGTTTGTGAAGCGAGTGGCGCGAGCGGTGACAGAACATTGGAGCGGGGGTTAAAGGAAGGACAGGCCCACGTGGGCCGAGCTGACGGAGATGAACCTCCCGGAGGAAGCGGCGGAAGGCGGCGACCCTCCTCCTGGGGGCGGAGGAAGCGGAAGACGAGTCGGAAGATAGCGGAGACGAGCCTGAGACTCGACAGCCCCGCAAAGGGCCTGGGGAAGAGGACGTGGCGGACCCCGACCCCAAGGAAGCAGAGAAGCGACTCATTTTCAAGTTACACGTCAACATGGGCCATCCGGACTCGCGCAAATTCTGTAGAATATTGCGAGCTGGGGGGGGGGTCAAGCGTCATCTCGTTAGGTGGGCCCGTAACAAGTTTAGGTGTTCCGAGTGCGAAGAAAAGCGTCGAGCCAGGAACCATCGTCGGGTGGTCTTTCCCCATGCATTTAGGTTCAATCACATAGTCGGGATTGACCTTTTCGACCTCGAGTATGCTGGGGTCACGCACCCGTTCCTCAACATAGTCGATCACGGATCCAGCCTGCAAGTCTGTACTAGGCTGGCGAACGCCAGGGCTGCCACCGGTCTGGAGCTCCTTTGTCGCCTGCTGGATCCGCCCGTTCGGTGCGCCCGACTTCCTGGTGTCAGACGGCGGCTTCGAGTTCAGCGAACGTTTTGCCCGGGGGGCCGAGCAGTGGGGCATCCTGCGCCGCGTGTGTGATGCTGACAGCCCTTGGCAGAACGGTCGCTTGGAGAGACACGGGGGGTGGATAAGGACCGTGTGAAGGCAGAGCTGGAGGCGGGGGCCTCCACCCCCAGCAGGTCTAGGAGAGCTCGACGACTTGATTCACGAGCTGGTCGCCCACAAGAATCGGTGCTGGCGCAGGGGGGGCTTCAGTCCGCTTCAACTCGTTTTCGGTCAAAACCCACGTCTTCCCCGCGACATCCTGTCGGATGACGCCAGAGCGGTGCCAGGGTGGCAAGACATGATCAGACCGGCCTCCGAACAGGACTCAGCGGGGGCCGAGTTCTCCAGGGCCCAGGAGGTGCGAGCGACAGCCAGGAGATTGGCCCTGGAAGTTAACGCCCGCGAGAAGATAAGCCGTGCTTCGCGCGCCAGGACCCCTGGACTTAGGGAGCGCGCCCCCGGCCAGTGGAAGAGGAGTGCGGCATCCAGCTCGCCCGCAGTCCACAGTGGCAGGAGCTCCTGCGTCACGCTCACACCAGGCGGGCATCGGCAGTCGACGTCCAGCGCGAGGGCCCCCCGCCCGGCGACGCGTGGGGCGAGCCTCTGCAGTTGGGTAGAGACACCGCTCCTCGGCTGCCTGGCCCGCGGGGGCCAGCGGAAGTCCCCCCGGCTTCTTCCTCTCCCCTCCCTCGGTGGTAGGACCGGCGGAAGGTGGCCCAGCCAGGCCCGTCGACGGGGGCCGCTCCAGGCGCCCCCCTCCCCCGGGTTCAGACGCGGACTCGATCGAGGCGCGGGCGGGGAGCGAGAGAACCAGACTGCCCTCCATCGCGGAGGGCCCCGAGAGCGGGTCGGGAAGCGCGCCCAGGCCGACGCCAGAGCTGTCGAGGCAGGTCTCCGAGAGAGGCGAGTCCCCCGGACCAGACACTCGAGCGCCCGTCGCTCCCCTCTCCTCCCTCTCCTCCTTCTCTGCCTCCTCTTGTTCGTCCCTCGTCTTCCCCGGTGGTGGGGGGGCGCCCAGACAGCCTGCCGCCCAGTCGCCCACGAGTCAGGCTGGAAAGGCCGGGAGACGTCCCGGGATGCATCCTCCGAGCCAGGCAGGCCGCGGCCGTCGGCTCTCAGGAGAGAGCGGCATCAGGCCCTTCCGAGGTCAAACGGCCGAGGGTCGAGGATCCGTCTGGAGGAGGTTCCCCCTCGTCTCCTTCCTCTCCTCCTGCTCCGGCCTCCTCTCTTCCCGGTCCCTCGTCGTTGCCCCCCTCCGAGGTTCCCCATCCCTCTGGGTCTGCGCCCACCGCCGAGCGCGGGCCCATCGCGACTGGCTCCGAGGACCGGTCGACGGCGGGAGACTTCGTCAGGCGGATCGAGGAGAGGCGGCCGCGCCAGCGGAGCCGCTCCCCCCGAGAGCTCCACGAGGAGGCTCGTGAGGACTTCTTCCTTACCTCTCCCCCCCTTTCCTCTGGTCGTGGTGGTGGTGGGTTGGAGGAGGATGGAGTCCGGGCCTGGCCAGTGAGCGAGTGGACCGGGTTGGTTGATTCGAGCGAGTGGGCCATGGCAGCCAGCCGTGGCGGAGAGGTTAGTCTAAAGACCTTGAGCCCGGCCGAGCTGGCGAGGTTCACGCTTTCGGACCGACAGGAGTAGGAGGCTATGATGGGTACAGGAGCTGTCGACATCATTTCCGCGGCGCAGGCCGAAGCAGTGAGGAGGTCCCAAGCAGATCGCATCATCACGAGCCGGATGGTCCGTCGTTGGAAGCCTGTCGAAGGCGCAGGATCAGAGCCCCAGGCCAAGTCGAGATGGTGCGTGCACGGGCACCGAGACCTGGACTCGGGCTCACTGCAGGTATATGCCCCCGCTCCACAAACGTCCAGCATCATGATGCTTACCCAGGTCCTCATGAACCTTTCCCTTCTCGCGGACATAGCCGATGTTAAGAACGCGTTCTGTCAATCCGATCCTATGTCTCGTTCACAAGGACTGGTGTACGTGGAACCCTGTGAAGGCATCGAGCTTTAAAAGGGCTCCTTGGTCCTGCTGCGCGTCAACGTCCATGGACTTGACGACGCCCCGGTCGCCTGGAGGAGGACGGTCATTAAGTTCCTGGCCCAGCACAGCTTCAAGGAGTTTTTTCTTGAGCCATGCTGGTGGATGCGGCGCGGCCCCCAGGGGCAGATCCTCAATATGGTCCTCCTGGAGGTTGATGACTTTTTCCTGGGCAGCAGCTCCCCGGACACCTGGACCTTGCTTAGGAGGCTTTTGGAATCCAGGTTTAAGTTCGGGAAGTACCGAGACTGCCACAGCGGACCAGTCGAGTTCGCGGGCAGGAGGGTTACCATCGGGCCCGACCGGGCCACCTTGGACCAGGAGAAGTATATCTTAGAGGATATCAAGCCTCTCACGATGGCCTGGGGGCGGCTATCCACCAAGAGCATCCCCCTCGACCAGGGCGAGTTCCGGGCCCTGCGCTCCCTAGTCTACAAGTTTAACTGGCTGGGCCGGGAGTGCCGGCCCGAGGCTGCCGGAGTTGCGAGCATTCTGGCAAGTAGACTGAAGGCGCCCACCGCTGGAGACGTGGCCCTCGCGAACAGACTCGTGCGGCATCTACGGGCCACATCGTCAACTGGGCTCACAGTGTGGAAACTAGACCCCAAGCGCATGGCCTTTATCGTTTTCGGACGCCGGCGGGGTCGGGGCCTTCGATGACATGCTCGACGACCGGGGCCTGCCGGAGGACCCGACCCAGGGAGCGTGGATGGTCTTTGCTGCAGATCGGGATATCCTGGAGAACAGATCCGTGAAGGCCTCACTTCTCGGTTGGCGCAGCTCGAAACTGAGACGGGAAGTCCCGTCCACACTGGCTGGAGAGACACAGCCGCTGTCTGCCGCGATCGCGGAGGTAGAATATCTGCAGATCTTGTATTAGGATGTCATGTTCCAGGATGTTGACGTTCAGGGCCACTACCGCTGCGCGGGCCCCTTCACCACTGTACTTCGTTCCGAATGCAAGCTAGGATCCAGAGAACGACAGGTGCATGTCGTAGACGCGATGTCTATCTATGATACGATGATCAAGGAGGGCAACGCTTCCGCCCGGGACCGCCGCACTGCTATTGACTTAGCTATCATTTGCGAGGCTCTGGAGAGAGCCTCCGGAGCTGTTCGCTGGATTCCTCGCGGCAGGATGCAACGCAGCACTCTTCGACTTAATGATAAGTGGCCGTCTCGTGCTGGTGGACGAGGGCGCCGAGGTTGAACGCCGCCGTGCCCAGCCCGAGCCCAAGAGTCGTATCCAGGCTGCCTCCCGGAAGACACTGGATGAAGTTTTGATATGGTGGAAGGACTTTCAGGCCCAGGTCCGGGTTGGTGACGGTGGTGGAGGTGGTGGTTTCCCTTCTCCTCCCCCCTCCTTGTCTTATGTTCCTACAATTCAATCATCTCTTGTGCGCTCCGTTTTCCCGTCATTCATGCTTTTCCCTCTCTCTCTCTCTCTCTCTCTCTCTCTCTCTTTCTCTCTCTCTCTCTCTCTCTCTCTCTCTCTCTCTCTCTCTCCCTCTCTCTCTCTGTCTCTTGGGGCACCAGCAGTCGATCCAGATTCAGACTGCGTCCGCTGGTCACAGGGACCGAGCGGCTTCGAGGGTGCAAAACCTAGGAGAAAGTCTGACCTTTGAAGCAGGCTAGCACATTTTGTCAGATAGGTTTTGCGTTGGGACTCCCAGCATGTGTCGGACCGTTGTGACACTTTGTCTCAGGGGAAAAACATATACTGTCCCTGCTGCTGCTAGAAGTCGTCGGAAGACAGAGGCGCTGACGCAGATGGATGAGTCGGCCAGCGTTTCAGCTGGTTAATTCGCTCCTGCTCCACCCTTTCCAGAGGTTGTGAGCAGTGGGGCCCCGCCGAGCACGCCTCCAGGCAGTGCTCCGCCGGGCCCCCCGCCGAGCGCAGCCCTTTTGGTTGGCGCTCCAGCTCCCGGTTCTGCCGGTGCGAGCGGTGCATGTCCACGCGAGGGCGTCGCCCCCCTGACGCATGCGGCGGCGAGCGTGGCAGCGGAGCCGAGCATCCCTCCATTTGGGATTTGTCCGCCTGCGGCATCGAGCGCAGCGCCCTTCGCGGATTCGGAAAAGCTCGAGATAATCTTGAGCGTCATGTCGACACTCGCCACGAAAGAGGAGGTCATCAAGAGCCAGATCAACATCATGAACGCGACGAAGATGGAGATCGCCGAGGCCGTTGACCCGATCAAGGACGAGATGGCCGATGCACGTTCTCGCCTCTTTGCGATCGAATCTCGACCGCCATGCCCCGGCAGTTCGCAGAGGCATTTGACAATCATCAATTCCTTGGACGCATCTAATTTACAGGTCGCAGTCATCGGATTCCAGACGCCGAATTTGGAGAATCGGTTGAGCGAGTTGTAGCGTTCGGTCATTTTTTTAAGGGTCCTAGAAGCAATCGCCAGGTGAGCCCAGCCTCGTGCATTCAATTTCCCAGTGTCGATCTTGCGCGAGCCTTCATTCAGAGAGCAGGAGGCAAAGGGTCCAAATTTAAGCTTTCCGATAATTCGACTGTGACGCTCAAACCTGCGACGAGCAGAGTGAACGCAACCAGGAATTGGGCGCTGAAGAAAGCAAAAGAGATGATTGAACAGGCGGCTGGAAGCCGCGAGGTCCGTGCAGATTTTAAAGCTCGCTCGATTCTCGTCGATGGAGTCGCCGTTTTCGAGCAGAGCAATGGAGAGCTCGAGGGCAAGTTCCTTGCTCCGTTCGCTCATTTGAAACTCCCTGCATAGTGGTGGCGGTGGGCCGCTTTTCTTTTTCCTTCTCCTTCTCGTCCCCTTCTTCCGGTGTTAATTCCGCCCTCCATGCTATGGGCAGTGAGCGGTCGCCCCCTGGCAGACTTCGTCGTAGAGGTCCGCGATCCCACGCCGCGATTTTCAGACGGCGTCTCGGATCGCATGCGTTTTTAGTTCGCGTTCCCCCTCCCTTGTGTCCGGCCTCTGAATTCTGAGTGCGGGTTTTCGAGCAGCCTTCGGCCGGCGAGTCTCGCGGGTGAATTTTCGCCCCGCCTTAGGCCGGCTAGTTTCGAGGGCGAATTTTCGAGCAGCGTTAGTGTGGCGAATCCTGAATTTTCGCCCCGCTTTAGGCCGGCGAGTTCTCGGGGCGGATTTTCGACAAGCCTTAGGCCGGCGAATCCCGAGGGCGGATTTTCGGGCAGCCTTAGGCCGGCGAGTCTCGTGGGCGAATTGTTCGTCCCGCCTTAGGCCGGCTAATCGGGAGGGCGGATTTTCCAGCAGCCTTAGGTCGGCGAGTCCTGAATTTTTGTCCCGCTTTAGGCCGGCGAACTCTCGGGGCGGATTTTCGAGCTGCCTCAGGCCGGCGACGGCGAGTTTTCAGGGCGGATTGTCCAGCCGTATTTGGAGCAGTCTCGGGGCAGTTTTCCGAGTTGTCTCAGGCTGGAGTCGTCGAGGGGCCCTCTTCGTTCATCTGTTCTTCCTTCTTCTCGTCCCTCTGCTCCTGCTCGTCCTACCTTTTCCCAGCGAGCTTGGCGCGAGTTCTTTGAATTGCAAGAGCCATCTAACGAACGCCTTCCTCAGGTGGGCGGTCTGCGCGAATCCGGACCTGAGGCCGCTTTCGTTTCATCTGATCTCGCACTTTTCCATGCGAGCATTCAGAATTTTGTAGCAAAGCGAGCCGAATTAGAAACACGTTTAGCTATTTGTTCTTTTCTCCCTGCTATTGTGTGTCTCACTGAAACTCATTTGGACGCCTCTTGTGCGCATCCTGTGTTCAGTGGCTATAGTTTGATAGCGCGCGGGGATCGCGACGGGGACGGGCGAGGTGTAGCAAATTTTGCCATCGACGGGATAACAGACATCGCAGTTCTCTGTCACGAGCCAGCTGATGCTAAGGTAGTTTGGATTACAGTGCATGGTGTGTGTGTGGTCCGATTTTGCTAGGATGTTTCTACAGGCGCCCTCATTGCAGCGAGGTCGCGCCTCCATCGAGCGTCTTGGTGCAGAGTGGTCCCGGCTGGAAGCCGAGCACGTTCAATCAGTTATAGTGGGAGGTATGAATGTGCATCACGTTTCGTGGCTCCAGTTTTCTTCCCACACCTCTTCCGAGGGCGTCTTTCTCCGAGAGTGGGTTCGCGACCATGGCTTGACGCAGCGCGTTCGGCCACCTACGTGGGGACCACATTTGCTTGATTTAGTTCACCGATATTCCGGATATGTCAATCGAAGTTTTGAGTGAATTGTCGGATCATCGTCCTTTGTCCCTCCGTCTCCCCTGTCCTCCTCTCTCCTTTGATCGCGTGGGGCGTGTTTGCCGGCATTGCGGCAGTGCCGACTGGAAGGGCATGAATCGGCAGTTGCGTCTGTGCGACTGGTCTTGGGCCGACGCCGCGCCTCCAGACGAAATCGTGGAGCGTATCGTTTCGTTTTTGTCTGGCTTAATGGTCGAATGTATTCCCTCATCTCAGGCGCGGTTTAATTCCTCCCACCCTTGGCTGGGCGAGTGCTGTTTACAGCTAGTGCAGGCTAAGTGCGACGCAGCTGGAACCGATGCTTTCCAACGGGCATCTTTTGATTGCAGTCGTGGTCTCTTGGCTGCAAAGGCGGCCGATGTGGCCCGCGCCTTGCGCAAACTCAGCAGCTTGAAGCGGGGGTCCAAGCAGTGGTGGCGCTTGTCTGATCAGCTCATGCATCGTTCTTCTAAGCCTGTCTTTGCCGCCCTCAAGCAGAGCAATGGGGCGTGGGCAGTGAGCAAAGAGGAGAAGGCGGAACTTTTTGCATCGTCTTTCGAATCGAAATGGGACTTGCCGGAGGCCGGGTCCAATCTCTTCTCTCCCTCTTCTGTCCCTTTCGTCCCTTCCTGTTCCCCTCCTGCTTTAGTCATCCGCTCGCGCAATATTAAAGGAATTTTAACGCAGCTGCGCGCGGACAGCTGTACGGGGCCCGATGTGACCCCCACTCGAGTGCTCGTTGCTTGCGATAATTCGTTAGCCATCCCGCTCGCCAAGCTTGCCCGGCGCATCATCTCAACAGGAGTGCGGCCGTTAGCTTGGAGAAAGTACTGGGTTTGCCGCTGTGCAAAAAAGGGGCATGCAGCGATCTTGATAAGTACAGAGGAACTCAGCTTACTGCGCAAGTTTCGAAAGTCATCGAAAGAGCTGATTCCAGGCTGTTTGTCCCACGCTTGGAGCGCATAGGAGCACTCGGCGCAAACCAGTTCGCCTACAGACCAGGGCGGGGCGCTGGAGACGCCGTTTTCTATTTTGTGTTCCGCTGGCTGTCTGCTTTCGCGCAGGGCAAACGCATCATTTTATATTGTTCTGACGTGTCCGGCGCTTCCGACAGGGTCGATAACAGCGTGCTCGTTACCAAGCTTCGCAGTTATCGCTGCGATCCGCGGATTTGTGCCGTGGTACCTGGCTAGCACCGCGCAGTGCTCGGGCCATCGTTCTTGGTCACGCCTCCAGAGAGCGTGTGATGGAAAACGTGGTGTATCCAGGGACAGTCTTGGGTCCACCACTTTGGCTTGTTTTCTGTTCCGATGTAATGAGTGGGGGAGGGCAAGCCGCGGGCAATTCGACGGCGGCGAGGAAAGCCAGCACATTGTCACGAGCGCGGCCAGCCGGGGCTTTTTTTAAGATGCTTGGGATCTTGGGATCGGGTTCGACCCTCAGCTCCGTATGCACCAAGCCATGAACGAGTGCGTTTCCGACGCCAGTTGGCGCGTTTTCGCCATCCTGCGCTCCAGGCGATACCACGCGGATTCAGAGTTGATGGTGCTTTTCAAGGCGCACGTTTTGAGTTTCCCTGAATACAGGACACCATCTATAGCCCGCGCTTCTCCCTCCGCTCTTCTCCCGCTCGATGCCGCTCAAACCAGGTTGCTTCGCGCAGTAAACATCCAGCCTTTGGATGCTCTGCTGTCATTTAACCTTGCACTCTTGGCGGTCAGAAGAGACATCGCCAAGCTTGGAGTTATCCACGGGACTGTGCTGGGCGTGGGCCCTCCCGTCTTCTCCCGCTTCTTCCGTCCCTCCTCCTCGCCTCCTCCTCCTCGTGCTCGACCCCGTCGCCCCCGTCATCTGGGAGAGCCCAGTTTTGTGTCGCCGGACTACATTTTACATTCAGCAATCGGCATGGTTCGTATTTACAACTTGCTCCTGGATTTTATTGTCATGGCAGAGTCAGTGAGCGACTTTCAATTTTTAATCGGCCTTGCTCAAAGACGTCGCGCCGCGTTCTCCTGTCTGGCCATCGCTTTTTCCGACCCGAGTGCCGCTCGCGCACCACCCTCTGAAACGTTGCCGGGACTGGAGCGGCTGATCCCTGCTTCCCCCTCGTTCTCCCCCCCCCCCTCCCTCCCCCCTGCTCTTCTCTCCTTTCTTCTCGCTCCGTCGTCTGCTGTCGTTGTCCCGCCGTCGCTGCCGCTCGTCTGTCGTCGGGTCTTCCCCCGTCCTTCTCCTGTCTCCCCCCCCAGCCGCTGGGCATGGAGTGCTCGGCGCGCGCTTGCGCGTTGCCATCGCTGGGGCTTGGCCCCCCCCGCCCGCCTCCTCTTCCTTTCTCCCTCTCCTCGTCGTCGGTCGCCTGCTGCTGCTGTCTCCCTCCTCCCCTCTTCCTCCTCCCTCCCCTCCCCCTTCCTCTCTCTTCCTCTCGTTCTTTCCCGTGTTCTTCCCATGCTTTGAAGGGGTGATCTTCCGGATTTGTTCTGCCGAGCTCAGAGAACTCATTGCGTATTCGTGCTTATCTCCCCCCCTCCCTGGCCTCCCCTTCGCCTGCGTGTCGTGCTATTTCGGTTCGCTTAGTTGTTTTTCATTCACTATGCCTCGTCGCCGTGGTCTTGCCGGGCGTCAGGTGCAGCGGGATTGATTTTTTCTTTGATTTTCTATTGCGCCCTCTGGGGCCGCGGTCTTGCCTGGCCCCCGCAGGTTTCCCGTGTAATTGCGGGGGCGCATCGTTGCAAAGAGGTGCATAGAAAAAGGGAGAGTTGGAGCTGAATCTCCTCAGTAAGTCTTGACGTCGCCGCCAGGCTCCTCACAGACATCAGTTCTACATGTATGGAAGATTTTATCCCAGTCTGATTTTTCGTTCCGCCCTTCTCACCCCTGGCTCACTGAGCAGTGCGTGCGATTATTTGAGTTGAAAAACAGTGCTGCTGGTAGGGATTTTTTCTGGAGGCATGTCAGTTGCGCAGCGCCGGGCTGTTGCGAGTTCACGCTGAGATCATCGGGCGTGCACAATTCCGTCCGATTCGCCGCGGCAGTAAACGACGGTGGCAGCTATCGAATGTCGTCCTCACCGTGTGGCCAAGCCAAGCTGTTCTCCTTAAAGGTCAGACTGTTCTTGGGCGGTCTCTTGCGCATCGAATGCTCAACTTTTAGATTCCAATTTTTCTTGCATGTAAACATTGCCTGATGTCGACAAAATTTGTTCTCTGATCACGATAGTGCCCCCGGATGGAGCCGGTTTTCTTCGAATTCGTGCGCGGAGCGCTCGGCGTGCTCTGGCGTCCCTCCGGGCCGACAGTGGCGCGGGGCCGGATTTGCTACCAGCGCGCGTGTTGAAAATGTGTTCTCGCGCTGTATCGCTGCCAGTGTGTCTCCTTGTTCGGTCAATTGTAGCGCGCGCCCGTTGGCCAGCATGTTGGTGCGAGCATTGGATATTTGCGTTGTGCAAGAAAAACGCTAAGCCCGATCTTGACAATTACCGGGGCTTACAGTTGACCCCCCAATTGTCCAAAGTGGTTGAGCGACTTGTTGCAAGTTTGTTCTTGCCGCGCCTTGAAAGGATTGGCGCCTTTGGCATGCGCCAATTCGCATGCCGCCAGCGCCGTGGAGCGCGGGGCGCCCTCCTCCATTTTGTCCTCTCTTGCTTCCTCTCCTTTTCTTTTGGTCTTCGGGTTGTAGTCTACTGATTTGAAGTATCGGGTGGTTTCGATCGCGTGGGCGCTAACAGGCTATGCGCTAAGCTGCGGTCTTTTAGTGTACCGGAGCCGCTGGTCGATCTTTTAGCAAGCTGGCTTCGTCCGCGCACGGCCCGTTTTGTCGTTGGCGGCCAGCAGTCTGCACCGATTCACATGCGTGACATGGTTTACCAAGGTGCAGTGCTTGGTCCCGTGTTGTGGAATACCTTTTGTTCTGACTCTTGCATTGCTGTGCGTGTTGGGGGTTCGAAGAAATCATCATCGCTGACGACCTCGCAGCGTGGAAAGCTCTCCCAGCCCAGGTGTCTGACGAAGAAGCTCTTCGACAGTCAGCTAGCTGTCAGCGATCCTTGCATGAATGGGGCCAGGCCAACGGGGTGCGTTTCGATTCGAGCAAGGAGGACCACCACATCCTATCGCGCTCTCGCCCCGCCGGCGACAGTTTTAAGTCGTTGGGCGTTTTGATTGACGCTAAGCTGTGAATGCATGATGCAATTGAGCATTGCGTTTCCTCGGCAGCGTGGAGAGTGTACAGTCTCATCCGCACAAGGCGCTTTGACTTTGACGCTGAATTAATTAATCTATTAAAAGCACATGTGCTATGGTTCATCGAATGCAGGAGTTCCGCCATTAGTCACGCGTCTTCGTCTGCACTTGCTCCGCTGGATGCCGTTCTCACTCGCTTTTTGAATTCATTACGCGTCAGTTCTGTTGAGGCGCTTCTATATTTTAATCTAGCCCCACTTCGTACTCGCAGGGACATTGGCATGCTTGGTGTCATCCACCGGAGCGTCCTCGGTCTGGGGCCTTCTTGCTTTTCTTGCTTCTTTCGCCCTGCTCCTGCCCCCCGTCCTTCTCGTCGGTTCCGCGCCCATTCTAGACATTTAGTGGAGCCCTCCGTCACTGCGCCAGACTACGTCCGTCAGTCTGCTTTGGGGATGGTTAAAGTTTTTAACCGGCTCCCATAATTTCTTGTCGAAGCTCGTTCCGTGCACTCTTTTCAATCTCGCCTTCGAGGTTTGGTCCGTGCGAGAGCCGTGGCCGGTGTGGACTGGGAACGCACCTTTTTTTGCAGGGTCCCACTTGCGTTTCACCCATTACTTGATTGCCAGAACTGGAGAGGGTGACGGTTTTCGTCGATAACGGTCTCGCTCTATTGGTCTTTCTTCTCCTCCCCCCCTCTCCTCCCTCCCTCCCTCCCTTCCCCTTCCCTCTCCTCCCTCCCTCTCCCCCCCCTTCCCCCTCTCTCCCTGTCTGCTGCTGTTTTGTCCCGCCGTCGCCTTTCGTGTGTTGTCCTGCTGCTGGCTGCTGTCGTCTGTCGTCCCCGCACCTTCTCGCCTTCTCCTCCCCCCCGGTCCTGTGCGCTGCGCGGTGCGCAGTAGGGACTTTTAAGGCTACGCGCGTTCGGCGCTTCCCGCTCCTTCTCGTTCTTTTCGCTCCCCTCCGTTGTTGTGTTTCTGCTGCTCCTCCTCCCCCCCGCCCTCCCTTCTCTCTCTCTCCCTCCCCCTCCCTCCCTCCTTCTTTTTCCTTCCTTCCCTCTCTCCTTCCTTCCTCTCTTCGCGTCTGGCCATGCGTTTGGCAGTGATTTGAAGCATCTTTCTGCCGTGCGCTCGGCCGGAGACGTTTTTTTTCATGTTTTCCGGGATCTATGGATGAAAATATATTTCCGGTTTTCCTTGTCTTTCTCGTGCGCGTGCTGCTCTTCGCTGTGCAACTTTTTATTTGCTGGTGTGAATTGAATTTATGTGAGGAAACCTTAGTGTCCCGATGCTGCAAAAAGAGGAATATTAGAAAATGAGAAATTTTAGACTATAGACATGGAAATACTATTTATACACATATAAAACTAAAACATAAGAAAAAATGAATGGGGCCGTGCAAACCTTCTCCATTCCTTTCGTCTTCGTTCTTTCCTCGTTCCCGTCCTTGTCTTTTCCCCTGTCTTTCTTCTCGTTTTTAGTTCGTTCTCCTTTCTTGTTCTCGTTTTCGTTTTCTTTCTTTTTTTCTTCGTCTCTTGCTTGGTTCGCTGCCTGCTGCTGCCGTCGCTCGTCGTTCTTCCTCCTGCCCCTCCTCTTTCCGCTTCCTCTGGCCGCCTGCGTGGAGCGCAGGGCGCGCGCGCTGCGCGTTCGCCGCGCACGTGGCTTGTGCCCTTCTCTCCCCTTCTCCCCTCTCCTCCCTCCGTCTCTCTTTCTTCGTGTTGCTTCTCGTTGCTGCCTGCTTTCTCTGCTCTTGTTTTTTTCCCTTCTTTCTCGTCTCTTTCTCTCTCTCTCTCTCTCTTCTTTCGTCTTCCTTCTCTCTCTCTATCTGTCCTTTTTTGTCTTTCTCTTGCTATTCTCTTTTTTCTTTTCTCTTTCTTGTCCTCCTGCTGCTTCCCCGCCGGCGTGTCGAGCAGGCTTCGGTGGCCTTGTTGGAGTCAGGGTTTTTTTCCCACCCAGGATGCAACTTTTTATTTCTATTTGACTTGGTGAAGGTAACTGCGCTGCAGAGGTCCGATAGAAAAACAGAAAAATGCAAATCTGTACCATGCCAATCTGAGACGTCTCCATGCTGTACGTTGTTTCTGATCATCTCTTGTTGAGCGGTGTGCTTTCCAGTTCTCTGGGTTGCATAGATCCGGATAAAGTTCAGAAGCCCAACACCGTCTTTCATAATAATGAAAAATGTAATACAATGAATACAGTGATTTGGTCGGAGTAGACCGATTTCAGGCGTCTAGATATTTTAGGTTGGTGCTGGTCAACATTCCCGGTCGATGGATGTGCATTTGAGTTCCGTAGTTGGCCTAGAGCTCGAATCGAATTCAGGAAATGCACATCATTTTTCGTCAGATTTTCACAGTCTGAATCGTTTTTAAGTCGCAGTTATGGTGAATTGAGACGTCTCGATACGCTAGGCGAATGTATATGATCATTGTCTGTTTCGAAAAGTGTTTTTTAGTTCGTAGCCAGCTTACAGCTCGAATACAGCACAAAAGCTGACATCTTTCAGTTAAGATTACTAATTTTTATCGGTCCCAGCTTTGGTAGCAACCGATTTCAGGCACCTAGGTACTTGAGAGACATACTTCTGATGATTTCTTCGATTTCAGTGCCGAGCAGCTTTGTAGTTCATTTGCAGTTTAGTTAAGTTTCGAAAACACACGGCAGCGGCCAAGATAACATTGAAACGGGGCCAGGCCCGTCTGGCCGAATTGGCACGCGGCCCGTCGCGCTGACTGCGCCGGCAGTGGCGGCGCGCCCATTTCGGGCCAGGGGTGGAGCTGGCAGGTTCGGCGTTTGCACGCGATCGGTGTCCCCCAGACCCTCCCAGGCAATGGGGAAGGTGCCGCCGACGCGCGCTTTGGCCGGATGACGAGGGGCCAGGAGCAGGTTGGTGCGGTCAGGCTCGTCGGCGACGTCGAGGATTCGGCAGAGCGGCGCCAGAATTGGCGGACGGCAGACGGTGGAGAGCGCGGGCTCTCGATGCCAGTGCATTGCCTTCATGCCCGAACCGAAGGACTGGGGCGCGCCAGTCATCCGAACCGCCAGCCACGAACCGGTGCATGCGCTTCCTGGGGGACGCCAGGGACGTGCTTTCACCAGTCGTAGGCGCAGGTTTGGCCCACCAGCCGCCGGCGTCGGTGGATGGTTGGCGAGATCTTCAAAAACTCGTACTCAGCGACGAAGTTCGACGTGCCCCATGGACCAGACGCACGGCGATTCGGCTCCCTCACGGCACGCAAGGCTGCGTCTTTCATGGGGTGCCCCAGCAGTGACTTCGATGCCGAGAACGCCGTCGCTTCATTCGTGTAGGCCGAGGAGGGCGCGGAGAGCGACGCTGGCAGCGACGCGGGGGACTGCGGGGACGCGCGGGCCGCGGTGCCTGGTGACTAGCAGCAGGAAGAGGGGGGGGGGTGGCACCTGTACTGCAAAAGTAGGGCCTTTGAGAAGATCTTGGATGAAATGAAGATCGGCCCATCGGCCCCTCCCAGAACTTTCGCATGCTCGGCGCGGGCAAAGTGGGTGCTGGCATGCGGAAGCGGGCGGCCATCTCCCCCCTGAAGACTGCCAGCCGCGCTCAAGACGTCACCCGCTCCCGCCGCCGGCGCGTTGGAGGGCGCCGCGCGGAGGCCGAGGCCAGGCCCACGAAAGCCTCGGAAACGCGGCGAGCGCCGTGGGCCGACGACGGCCTCTTGTCTTTTATGCGCCCTTGCTCGAGTTAGTTGCGTTGCATTAAAGCATGTCACCTTCTCAATGTGCCCCGTGATCAGGGGGGTCTTGCTTGCCGCGGTGTTTCTGCGGCAACGCGCGCGGCTGGCTTTGCAGCGGCCATGGGGGCCGCCGCGTCGGGCTCGAATGTTTGCGTTCTTTGACGGGGGTTTTTGAACGGGAGCGGCATTCTTGAGAGCATTGTGAGGGCCCCCGAGAACTGGCCATGTACATGAGGTTTGTAGTGCGCGTGTGCTGTGGAGTGCGTTGCCACCCCGCCCGCCCCAGCGTCGCTGAGGCCTTATTTGGGCGCGCAAAGTGAGGGGTCTTCCGTTGGGGGCCGCCGCGAGCGATTTGCTGGATGTCCCGAGCCAGGCCGCGGATGTTCCGAGGGTGTGTCGTGGTCATGCGTAGTTCTTTTTGGAGATGGAGCCGCGCGCGCGAATGCAATGTCGGGGGATTTCACGGGGCCGCATCATTCTGCAGTGCAGTGTGGGAAGTCTCGAACGGGAACACATGATTAAGGTTCACTGTGGGTTTGCCGCGCAGTGCTGCGGCGTCGCCCCGCCCTTTTCCACGCGGAAGCCCCATTGTGAGTGACATTTTGGGGCGCTTCGGGATAAATCACGAGCGCATTGTGAAGCCACCCGTGTACGTGATCAGTGCATTTCCAAAGATTCCGTGCATGTTGCCGCTGCGATTTTCTGTGACAGTTGGCGCAATGTGAGCAAACGGGATTCCGCCACGTAGTAGTTACACACATATATATACATATATGTATGTACATAATGTACGATCGCATACTTTACAACGTTGAGTGGGAGTGACAGAGATAGAGGGCGGGAGAGAGAGAGAGAGAGAGAGACAACCTTACAACCGTAACCACATCTACATACATATATGACGGTGGATCGACGGGCTGCACACATGACCTCATTTGGAAGCACATGTGATGATTCGCTTGCTGTCCCATTGATGCCTGGATGTGCGTCTCTTGTTGGGGGGCACTTTCCTGAAGACGTCCATGAGCTAGGCGGTACCAGTGACCTCGACGCAGCTTCGACAGGGCACCTTCGAGATTGTGACGGGTCCCGTCCGTTCCGTCGCACAGGACCCATGCATCTCCCCCGCCTGCCGCGCCAGGGCTCAAGACAAGACCAAGGTACAGCATTGATCCAGTGTCTTGATCCCCCCGGGGCGCTCTGTTTTTCCCAAGAGATGGCTGCGTAGACGTGGCTTCCGTCACCCCGTTCCTTTCCCCTCCCCACCACGCTCGTCCCGTCCTTCCTCTTCCTCCTTCCTCCCTCTTCCCTTGGTGCGCCAGCGATATCCGAGGGAACATACGGTGTGAAGTTTACCAGTTTACCCATGACAGAGTCGGGGGGTCAGGAGGACGAGTGACAGGAGGAGTACGAGGAGGAGAGGGAGCAGCAGCAGCAGCAGGAGTTTCGAAGATGCTCGGGGGCACTCTCGGCCTTTGGAGTCCCGCTTCGTGCCCAGGAATGGTTAGACATAGGTCCAGGAAGGCGGGACAGGATGGGTCCCAGGGGTCGAATGTGAGTGGATTTCGATGGACTGGGAAGAGGGATACTCAGTATCTTTATTTGTATCCTCGTCCCCTTTGGGCCAGGTCACCAGCGTACCCCAGGTGGAGATCTATATGTTGCGATGCCCGAAGGAGACAGCATTACATCCCCACCTGGAGAGGTGCAGGTCGGACAGCGGGGCCAAGGCTTTCCCGGTGAGGATGGGGATTGGTCTAACGATGGCAAGATGCAGGTTTCGAAGGACAGGAAATGGTATAAACATACAATTTTGGAGGTCTGCGCGGATTTCTTGGATCGGCGCTGGACCCCCTCGAGGGCGCGCTGAGCGCGCCAGTGACGCTGGAAGAGCCGCCAACGGGCTTCATCGCGGATACAAAGAAACCGCGCGTACCTCCGTAACTCGCTTCTGGCGGCCTCAAGGGTGCGACAATGCACCCACAACTCGTGGGCGAAAAGCTTTCATGTCCCCGGTCTCGCGAGCCGGACCCCTGGGCCGTGACCCCTTGCGTTTTCTCGCGGATGCCCCGCGCGGAATGTATCCATGCGTCCGTGTGTCCGCGGGGTCGTGCCCTGGAATCCAGACCGCGTGGGCGCGGATACGGATGTTTTCGCCTTTTGTCGGCGGCCAGCGAGGGGAGGAAGTGAGAAGGAGAAGGCCTTCTCAGAAGGCGGCGGGGCTTCTCAGAAACCCTCGCGCCTTTGAGAAGTTTTCTGTGTCTCCAGGGAAGGCTCAGAAAACCTTTTAGAAGGCGTGGGAACTTCTGAGCCTTCTGAGAAGGCCCGCCCCTTCTCACTTCCCCCCGGGTTCGCCGCCGAGAAGAAGTATTCATCCTCGAGCCCTGGACCTCGCAGGCTTCTGTTGGGGTGCCTCTCCCATGGCGATGTCCAGCGGAGCCGCCTTCCTGCAGGCGGCGAATCCTCTCGGCCACCCCGGCGGCATCCAGCACCAGGCGGGCCACGACGACGAAACCGACGATGACGACGACGACGAGGACGACGTTGGCGACGACGTTGGCGACGACGTTGGCGACGAAGTGGGTGACGACGACGACGACCTCGATGACGATGACGACGACGTTGGCGGCGACGATGGCGACGACTTTTGCGACGACGACGACGATGACGTCGACGACGTTGAGTTTCATGGGCCGCCCGAAGATCGGGGACATGTAACACTGGAGTTTGCCTTGGCCCGGGTTCGCCGCCGCTCTCTGACGGGTCCGGAGCGAGCTTTGACGGCTCAGTTACCGCGAGATGTGCGCAGCAGGATTGCGTGTCAAATTTCAGAATAGGCCCCGCCATTTTTCTGGCGGTCCCGTCGGGCAGATTCGAGTTCCTCGAACTAGAATCTTACATCTCCCCGGCACGACGACGACACCGACGACGACGACAATGACGACGTGGAGGCACGGTGAGGGGTGAGCGGCGGCAGCTGCAGCGGGTCGGCACGAGGCGGGGGGAGGGGCCAGAGCGAGACGGCTCATGGAGTCAAGCGTTGTGCTTGTGTTCATGCCGATTCTGTCCGTTCATGAGATCAGGAGGAAAAGGATAATGGTTGACAATTGGTTTTTGGGGGGTGGGCAAGGGGGTTTTAGAAGAAGAGTTCCCCACCGTTCTGGGTGGTCCACTCGCACGGGGGATCCAGGGGGGCCCTCCTCCTCCGCGTACTCCCTTGTCCCCCCCGCCGTCCATCCCGCTGCCGCAGGCACGAGAGTCGAGCCTGGCCCGCCCACTCGCGGCGATTGGTCTTGGTGTTGCAGGTGACCAGGTGGCACTTGTGTTTGGTCGGGCCTGTCCCCCTACAGGGGGATTTTGGGCGAAAAGTTGAAAATATTGAAGCATATCCTGCAAATGTTCAAAAATACGCAAAGAATGGTCCCCCGATTTTTTATTTTATTTTATTTTTGTTTTACTATTTTCGAATCTCCCTCCTGCAGGGGGACACGCCCGACTTAACACTTGTGTCTGGTGCCCTGCACGGCGAGCGGCCGCCGGGTCTGTCGGGCAGGGGGCGGCCGCAGCCCCTTTTCGCTCCCCACGCCCCCCCTGGGATGCCGCACTGGAGCTGCCCAGGAGTCCTCGCCCTCGAGGACAGGGGGGGATAGGCATAGGGGGGGATGTATCGACCCCCAATCGCCCATCGATCGCCGATAGGGCTCTGATAGCCCCACCCCGCCCAGGAAGGTGCGAATTCGCTATCGGGGGCCCATCGGCGATAGATCGGCGAGTCGTGAATCCGCACCTTCCTGGGCAGGTTGGGGCTATCGGGCCCCTATCGGCGATCAATGCAGTTACTTAACACAGATACTCTACCCACTCTTCCCGGATCCTGTCCGATCGGGGCCGTTGTTCTCCCACATGCTGTCTGCTAGCGTGTAGGATTCGGAAAGATGGTCTTTTCTTCCATCGGAATCGGTGTTTCAACATGGTGTTCCCGCTGCAGCGATAGTTTTGTTTTAGAACTGGTGCTCTGCTTTCGTCGTTCAGGATGGCGCTCTCGCTCTGGCGCGCCACAGTTGTTCTGGATCCGAATCCTTCATCGTCGCTGTCGCCACGCTGCTTTCCCCCTCCCCAGCCTTCCACTGGTCCTCCTGCTCCTCCCGCTCCTGTTCATGCCGCTGCTAATCCTCGTCCTCCTCCTTCATATTACTGATCCTTTTCCTCCTGGCCATCCCTTTGCTCATCCGCCGCCTCCTTCAATGTGCACGGTTCCCTTTTCTGATTGCGGATAACACGGTGGGGTCCTTGGGGGGTTTCAGGACTGCAACCAGCGCAATTGGAATGGATGGGTGGGAGGGGTCGGATGTCAGAAATGGCGCGACCGCGCCTGGCTTGCCTCACCCCCTCTCCTCTCTCCTCCCAGTTTTTCTCTCCTCCCAGCTCCTCTCTCATCTCTCATCTTTCCTCCTCCTCCTTCCCCTACCGCCCCTTCCACCCCGACGCGACGGCGGCGGTGGCCGCGGCGGTAGCCGCGGCGGCGGCCGTGACGACGACGACGACGACGACCACGACGACCACGACGACGACGACGACGACGACGACGACGACGACGACGACGACACGACGACGACGACGACGACGACGACGACGACGACGACGACGACGACGACGACGACGACGACGACGACGACGACGACGACGACGACGACGACGACGACGACGACGACGACGACGACGACGACGACGACGACGACGACGACGACGACGACGACGACGACGACGACGACGACGACGACGACGACGACGACGACGACGACGACGACGACGACGACGACGACGACGACGACGACGACGACGACGACGACGACGACGACGAGACGACGACGACGACGACGACGACGACGACGACGACGACGACGACGACGACGACGACGACGACGACGACGACGACGACGACGACGACGACGACGACGACGACGACGACGACGACGACGACGACGACGACGACGACGACGACGACGACGACGACGACGACGACGACGACGACGACGACTACCAGCACTACCACCGCGACGACGAGACCGACGACGAAACCGACTCCACCGATGCAGCAACCGGCGACGAACCACGGCGGCGGCGGCGGCCCCGACGACAGCGACGGCGAGGCCGCCGACGGCGTCGGCGGCGGCGGCGACAACGCCGGCGGCGGCGGCGGCGACGAAGCCGACGACGACGACGATCCCCCCTCGGGGCCCCAGGGCGCCCCGTTCCCCGCCGCGCGGCGGGCTCGGGACCGCTCCCCGCGCCCCGCGGCGCGCCCTGGGGGCCGCTTGCCTCCCGCCCACCGAGAGGGGGGCGGCTCCTGCCCCTTCCGTGGGACGGCGGCGGCTTGCGCCGCCCGGGGGGCGCCCTCCTTCTCCTCCTCCTCCTCCTCCTCCTCCTCCTCGATCCTTCCCGATCCTTCTCGATCGTCCTCGATCCTCCTCGATCCTCCTCCTCGCCCCTCGATCCTCCTCGACTCTCCTCGATCCTGCTCCTCGGTGCCCCGCCCTCCAGATGCGGGGCGATCGAAACGGGTACGGGAAGGGTGGGCACGGAGACCGACCCCTTCTGAGAGGAGCGAGCGGGCGAGCGAGCGAGCGAGCGCGCGTGCGCGGTCGGCGCGGCCGGGCCAGCCCTGAGATCGGCGGAGGGCCAGTCGAGACAACGGCGGTCCTCCTCGGCGTTTTCCGTGCTTTGGGGGCGTTCCTCGCGACTGAATCCGCGATGAGAAACGGGTCAGCATGGACCCCAGGAGGAGTCCAGGGACTGATGTTGAGCTGCATAGTGCCCACCCAGCTGGCCGTCGCCTGGGGGGCCAGAGGCAAAGGTGTGTATTCGGCATGGCTTGGCGGCGCCAGCGTGTCCCAGCCCCAACAGAGAACTGAACAGTTTCTACGGGACCATTCGGCAAGGCACCAAGCTGGCTGTATCCGGAGCGGTCGACCCTCTTCGTGATGAGATTCACGAACTCCGGTCTCGTGTCCAGCACTTTGATGTTGCATCTGGTTTAGGAGCCTGGGAGGCTGTTCGTTCCCATTCCCTGGGCCAGGAAAACCCATGCCACAATGCCACGCCGCAACAGACGGAGGGAGCGGATCGAGCGCGAGGCTCCCCTGATCGTCGCGGACGTCGCCGCCGCCGTCGTTGCCGCCGCCGACCTCGCCGCCGTCGTCGTTGCCGCCGCCATCGCTGCCGCAGTCGCCGCAGCCGCTGCCGTCGCCGCCGCACCCGTCGCCGCCGCCGCCGCTGCCTCGAGCCGCCGCCGTCGTGGCCGGCAGCCCCGCGGCGGGTGCCGCTCTCCCCGCGCGCGATCCGCGGCATGATGATGCTGCTGATGATGATGACGATGATGACGACGATGATGATGCTGATGATGATGATGACGACGATGTTGATGATGATGATGATGGTGACATGTTGATGGTTCTGATTCTGCTTATGTTTACGATGTTGATGGTGATTATGATTATGTTGAGGATGCTGATGAACATGTTTAGGTCTTTGTTGGCGACGACGATGACGATGATAATGATGCTGCTGAGAAGGATATTGATGTTGATGCTGGTGTTGATGTTGTTGAAGCTTACGATGCTGATGACAATCATGATGATGATGATGATGATGATGATGATGATGATGATGATGATGATGATGATGATGATGATGATGATGATGATGATGATGGTGCCGACGTCGATCACGATGACGATGACGATGGTGGTGCCGATAATGATGATGGAGGTGGTGGTGATGGTGATGGTGATGATCACAATGACGACGATGATGATGGTGGTGGTGGTGATGATGGTGATGACGATGATGGTGATGACGATGATGCTGAATATTGTGATGACTCTGACGACGATGCCGACGATGACGCCACGCCGATGCTGATGAACCATTTAAGGCTAATGCTGATGCTGATTTTGATGGTGATGATGAGGATGATGACGACGATGATGATGATGATGATTTTGATTCTGGCTGTTATGATCATGTTGATGACACTGATAATGAGCATGCTTAGGATTTTGCTGCCGATGACGGCGGCGATGATGATGCTAGTGATGCTGATCATAATGACATCGAGGTTGATGCTGGTGTTGATGATGTTGATGGTGACGATGCTGATGATGATCATGATCATGATGATGGTGTCGATGTCGATGTCGATGACGATGCCGATGACGGTGCCGATGATGATGGCGATGACGATGATGGTGGTGA
This sequence comes from Prorocentrum cordatum, assembly GCA_963575745.1. Classification (NCBI taxonomy): domain Eukaryota; class Dinophyceae; order Prorocentrales; family Prorocentraceae; genus Prorocentrum; species Prorocentrum cordatum. The sequence goes on from CAUYUJ010020385.1 coordinate 55,784, forward strand.
TGGTGATGATGACAATCACGACGACGATGATGATGACGATGATGTTGATGATGATGATGATGGTGGTGGTGGTGGTGGTGGTGGTGTGATTATGTTGACGACGCCGACGAAGATGCCGATGATGATGAAAAAGACAATTTTACTGTTGATACTGATGGTAATGGTGATGGCAAGGATGATGATGATGATGACGACGACGATGATGATGATGATGATGATGATGATGATGACGACTGTTAGGATGATGATGCTGATGATAGTTCTGATAATGCTGATTGTGATGATGGTGATGACGGTGATGATGATCTTGCTGACGACGATGATGGTGATGATGGTGACGGTGATGGTGACGATGAGTCTGGTTGTTATGATGATACTGAAGATGATGAAGATGAGTATGACTATGAATATGATGATTATGTTGTTGATGATGCTGCTGATGATGCTACGGTGATATGATGCTGATGACGTTGATGATGATGCTGATGCCGCTGATGATGATGATGATGATGATGATGATGATGATGATGATGATGATGATGATGATGATGAGGATGAGGATGAGGATGAGGATGAGGATGAGGATGATGATGATGATGATGATGATGATGATGATGATGATGGTGGTGGTGGTGGTGATGATGATGACGAGGAGGACGAGGATGCGGAGGAGGAGGAGGAGGAGACGGATGAGGTGGAGGAGGGCGGTCGTGGTGGTGATCATGATCACTATGACGCCACCGCCACCCGTCCGAGGCCGCCCTCCGCCGCATCGGCCGCCTCGACGGGCGGCGCCTTTGCAGGCGTTCGCCCGCTGCTCCGGCCGGCTCTCGGAGGGCTGCCGGGCGTTTTCCTGTCGGAGGTGGCGATCCGCAAGAGCTGGACATAGCCAGGACCCCAGGTAAGTTGGCGGCGTGCAAAAGGCGGTGGCGCGAGGGGGGGCGGTCTTCTACGAAAGCGGGGGGGGCTTTTAAGAAGGCCCCTGTTTTCCACGAAGCGCGCCGCCTTCTTAGAAGCCCACCCCCCTCGCGCCACCCCCTTCTCGCGTCGCCAATCGGAGGCGGCGATCCAGAAGAGTCGGATATAGCCAGGACCGCTGATAAGGGGAGCCTGTTGCTGAGTGCTCATCGAAGCCCAAGGAATTGGCCAGAACCGCTAAGCCAAGTCTGCCGTAGCCGGTGTTCATTCGGTTGACGGCAGTTCCGATCAGTGGAACGGGGCGGGGGGTCGTCCCCTGGTGCATTGCACATCGCTACGTAGCCCAGGTCCCACTAAACCCAGTCCCGCCAACGCCCGAAAGGGGGCCAGTCGAGGCAACGGCTGTCCTCCAGACAGACGGAGGGCTCCGCGAAGGAGACTACGCGGCAGCATTGTTCATCATCGGGCTCTCGGGTAAAGCGGAATAGCGCCGACGACGACGGCGCGTATTTCTACGGGCCGTTGCTTGCATATGGCATCTTTCTGGAATTACCCTGTACAGTTTTCGGCGCAGAGACAATACTACTTGATGAGGTTTCCCGCGAGGCCGCTGCATTTCATGCAATCTGGTGTGCAAACAGCCGATGTCCAAGGCTGTTTTGGGCGCGGCACAACAATATCCTGGCGCAGGACCCAATCTTATGCAGTTGTGAGTGCCGCGTTGTGGCACCGCTTTCGGCGGAGCTGCCTGTGGGGCCACGAAGCGTGCGGGGAACCGCATGCGAACTTTGCCACTCAGGCCTTCGATGGATCTCCCTTTGGGGCCACGAAGCGTGTGAAGGGTGTGCCGAAATGCGCGGGGAACGGATTTTGTCATGGAGGCCTTCGGTGGAGCGCCCTATGGGGCCACGAAGCGTGTGAGGGGTGTGCCAACATGGGCGGGGAACCGCATACGAATTTTGCCTCTGAACCCTTCGATGGAGCTCCCTACGGGGCCACGAAGCGTGTGAGGGGTGTGCGGAAGTAGGCGGGGAACGGCATGCAATTTTGTCATGGAGGCCTTCGGCGGAGCGCCCTATGGGGCCACGAAGATCACCACCCACCAAACCACCCAAACCCAACCCGAAGGCTCAGATTTACCCTCGATTTCCAGTGGGGGGGGGGTCGGGAAACGTCGAAAAAACACATGTGGAACCCTTACCCCCCCCAACCCGAAATTCGGGTCTTCGGGTTGGGTTGGGGTGGTCTGGGAGGTAGTCAGAAGAGTGTGAGGTGTGTGCTGACATTGGCGGAGAACCGCACGTGAACTTTGCCACTGAGGCCTTCGGTGGAGCGCCCTTATGGGCAACGAAGCGTGTAAGGTGTGTGCCGACATGGGCGAGGAATCGCATGAGAACTTTGCCACTGATGCTTCGGTGGAGCGTGTGGCCGGTGTGCCAGCATGGGCGGGGAATCGCATGCAAGCTTTGCTATTGAGACTTTCGGTGGAGCTCCGTATGGGGCCACGAAGCGTGTAAAGGGTGTGCCGACATGGGCGGGGAACCGCATGCAAATTTTGCCACTGAGGCCTTCGGTGGAGCGTCACGAAGCGTGTGAAGGGTGTGTCGAAATGCGCGGGGAATCGCATGCGAACTTTGCCACTGATGCCTGTGGTGGAGATCCCTGTGGGGTTAGGAAGCGTGTGAGAGGTGTGTGTGTGTATGTGTGTGTGTGTGTGTGTGTGTGTGTGTGCGCCGAAACGGACGGGGAACCGCATGCGAACTTTGCTACGGAGGCCGTCGGTGGAGCTCTCTATGTGGGCGGGGAACTGCATGCGAACTTTGCCAAGAAGGCCTTCGGATGAGCTCCTTATGGGGCAACGACGCGTGTGAGTGGTGTGCCGGCATGGGCGGTGAATCGCGTGCATGCTTTGCCATTGAGGCCTTCGGTGAAGTGCCCTACGGGACCACGAAGGGTGTGAGGGGTGTGCCGGCATGAGCGGGGCACCGCATGCGAATTTCGGCACTGAGGCCTTCGGCGGATCGTCCTATGGGGCCACGATGCTTGTGAGCGGTGTGCCGAAATTGGCGGGGAACCGTATGCGAACGCTTCCGCTGGGGCCTTCAGTGGAGCGCCCTACGGGGCCACGAAGCGTGTGCAGGGTGTGCTGGCATTGGCGGGGAACCGCATGCGAACTTTGCCACTGAGGCCTTCGGTGGAGCTCCCTATGGGGCCACGAAGCGTGCGAGGGGTGTGCCGACATGGGCGGGGAACCGCATGCGAACTTTGCCACTGATGCCTGTGGTGGAGCTCCCTATGGGGCAACGAAGCTTGTGAGATGTGTGCCGAAATGGGCGGGGAACCGCATGCGAACTTTGCCACTGAGGCCTGCGGTGGAGATCCCTATGGGGCCGCGAAGCGTGTGTAGGGTGTGCCGAAATGGGCGGGGAAGCGCATGCGAACTTTGCCACTGAGGCCTTCGGTGGACCGCCCTTATGGGCAACGAAGCCTGTGAGGTGTGTGCCGAAATGTGCGGGGAACCGCATCTGAATTTTGCCACTGAGGCCTTCGGTGGAGTTCCGTATGGGGCCACGAAGCGTGTAAAGGGTGTGCCGACATGGGCGGGGAACCGCATGCGAACTTTGGCACTGAGGCCTTCAGTGGATCGCCCTATGGGGTCACGAAGCGTGTGAGGGGTGTGCCGACATGGGTGGGGAACCGCATGCGAACTTTGCCACTGGGGGCTTCAGTGGAGTGCTCTACTCGATGGGTTCACGAAGCAGGTGAGGGTTGTACCGAAGTGGGCGAGGAGTGCGGAGGCAGGGATGGGAGGAGGGAGGAGGAAGGAGGCAGAAGGAGGAGGAGCAGGAGGAGTAGGAGAAGGAGGAGGAGGAGCAGGAGCAAGATGACAAGCATGAGGAGCAGGAGGATGATGATGATTAGGAGGAGGAGGAGGAAGAACAGGATGGAGCAGCCAGGATAGGGAGCATGACCGTGCCTGGGCGAGAGCTGGTCTTCTCTCTGGGGGATGTCTCAGATCGCACGCCGCACAGTGCAACGCGCTACACCCCCTGGCATGTGATACACGACCGCGCTGCGCTTGCTTTGCGGATTCCTCGCCCCTTCCCCTCTTTCATTCCTTCTTACCCCGACCGTCATTTCTCGTGCTTTCTCCCCAGACGTCCTGCGGTGTTGTGTCCTCGTTTTGAAGAGACAGCGCTCCCGCGTCCTCCTTCCTGCCTCCTTCCTCCTTCCTCCCTCCTCCTCCTCCTCCTCCTTCATCCTCCTCCTCCTCTTCCTCCTCCTCCTTCTCCTCCTTCCTTCTTTGCTATCCCTGCTTCTGCCCTCCGCATGTCTCTGTTTCGGCACAGCCCTCACACTTTTCGTGGCCCCACAGGGAAGCTCCACCGAAGGTCTCAGTGGCTGCATTCGCATGGCACCCCCGCATCCGTTTCGGCATAACCCCTCACACATTTCTTGGCCCTACAGGGAGCTCCACCGAAGGCCCCAGAGGCTGCGTTCGCATGGCACCGCCGCCTCCATTCTGGCACACTGCTCACAAGTTTCAAGCCCCCATGAGGAGCCCCACCGGAGGCCTCAGTGGCTGCGTTCGCATGGCACCGCCGCATCCGTTTCGGCATACCCCTCACACGTTTCGTGGCCCTATAGGGAGCTTCACCGAAGGCCCCAGAGGCTGCGTTAGCATGGCACCGCCACACCCGTGTCGGCACACCCATCATGTTCCGTGGCCCCACTGGGAGCTCCACCGAAGGCCCCAGTGGCTGCGTTCGCATGGCACCGACGCATCCGTTTCGGCATACCCCTCACACGTTTCGTGGCCCTATAGGGATCTCCACCGAAGGCACCAGAGGCTGCGTTCGCATGGCACCGCCACACCCGTGTCGGCACACCCATCATGTTCCGTGGCCCCACAGGGAGCTCCACCGAGGGCCTCAGAAGCTGCGTTCTCATGGCACCGCCGCGTCCGGTTCGGCACACCCCTCACGTTTCGTAGCTGCGTTCGCATGGCGGCGCCGCACCCGTTTCGGCGCACCTGTCACATTTCGTGGCCCCGTAAGGAGGTCCTCCGAAGGCCTTAGTGGCTATGTTTGTTTGCACCTCCTGGTCAATTTCGCCTGACACGTTTCGTGGCCCCGTAAGGAGATCCTCCGAAGGCCCCAGTGGCAGCGTTCGCATGGCGGCGCCGCATCCGTTTCGGCACACCCTTCACACGTTCCGGGCCCTACAGGGAAACTCCACTGAAGGCCCCAGTGGCTGCGTTCGCATGGTACTGCCGCACCTGTTTCGCACGTTTCGTGGCCCCATACGGAGCTCCACCGAAGGCTGCATTGGCTGCGTTCGCATGGCCCTGCCGCACCTGTTTGGGCACACCCCTCGCACGTTTCGTGGCCCTATAGAGAGCTCCACCGAAGGCCCCACTGGCTGCGTTCGCATGGCACTGCCGCGCCTATTTCGGCACACCACTCACACGTTTCGTGCCCCCATAAGGGGTTTGACCAAAGGCCGCAATGGTTGCGTTCGCATGGCATCACCGCGCCCAATTTGGCACACCCCTCGCACGCTTCGTGGCCCCAAAGGGAGTTTTATTGACAGTGGTACCCACGACGCGGTATTCACAATGGTATATGCTTCGGCCCTTCGCCAGGATGTCTTCGTTTTTTCGTTCACGGGGTCCTCAGAAGTTCCAGCCCCTATCCCAGTGCAGTTTTCCGCATACTTCACGTCCTGGGTCGTTTCTCGATAGGCCCAGGGGTCCAGCAGCGGCTTCCCGACGCCGAGAGCATGGAACAATTATCAGATGTCCTGGGTCAACCCCGGGGGCGCCAAGGTGGTCGCGCTTCGCACGTCGCAGCGCCGGCCAGAGCAGTTGCCCTTCCCAACGGGGGGTCGGCCCGAGGGAGCGAGTGCGCGACGAGGCGGTAGCTTCGCGTCGCGTCGACCGGCGGCGACCCCGCCGCCGTGATTGAGGTGATTGAGGTGGCGGCTCGTAGGGCTTCGAGCCCCGACAAGATATTCGATCCGAGGGATCTGCCATTCTGGATCCTGTAACTTCGGTGGATTTTGGTCGGATATCCGATCGCCATGTCGATACGTATCGTTTGGGGCAGGATACGCTTCCCAGGACCTGGAAAGGCCGACCCCCTCGGATCGGACGTCTTGTTGGAGATCCAAGGTTTGGTCAGGACCGTTTGCCCAGCGTGTCGCGCCGCCAGTTCTGGCTCACCACGCTTCGGCGCGACTCCATAAGCACGTCCCAGTTTCCAAACATCAGCGTTCTGAGCTTTTCCCAGCCTCTTGTCTCACGAAGCAGGACCAAACGCGATCAGCTTGCAGGGAATATGCAGCGTGTCGCCGTGGCCGCTGCCGTGACACGCTAAGCAGAAGTTCCTCACCAAGTTGTTCAAGGTCTTTAGCTTGGCTCTTCAGGGTCCATTCCAGTTCGATCGATCCACTTCGATATGGGCTCTGGCCGGCCCGATTCGTTTCGATTCCGATTTTCTGGAGATCCGATGCAGCCTGTTGTTTGCAAGGCGCTGTTGTGCTTCCTGGCGCCGCTGATTCGATTCTGTTCCGACTCCGGTCCGATGCGGCCCGATTCAATGCCCGTTCCGATCCGATCCGATGTCTCGATTCGAGGCTGACTATTCATGCTCTTGATCTCTGTCCGCAGATGCTCCTACTGCCGGCTGCTCCTGGCGTGAAATCCCCCTCTCGCAGAGCCGGGCCCGTGAAGGCGCCGGCGCGGCGGCGGCTGCGGCGGCCTCGGCGGCGGCAGCGCTGGCCGTGCAGCGGCGGTCGCGCCGGCAGAGGCAGCAGCAGGAGGGCTACCATTTCTTGTTGTGCTGCTTTGCTTTTTGTGTCCGGTGTGCGGGGTCCTCCGATCCCTCCGTGTATCCGGACCTGCTTCGAAGAAGAGAGCACGGCACGAGCATCACTCTCTTGGAGGACCTTGGATCGGCGTTGGGCCCCCCCTTGGCGCCCCCATTCGCCGTCCCTGGTGCGCTTCTCTCGCGCCTAGGGGTGGCGTCCAGCGCGGACCCAAGAGATCCGCTCGGACTGGCAAACGTTTATGCTCATGCAGTTTTACTTCTCTCTACGCCTCCTGTCGTGGCAAGAATAACGTGACGGGATTTTTTGGCAGCTCTCGGTTTCGGGCTGGCCAAGGCGGGGCCCCGCTGGCCGTCGACGAGCGGCCGGGGGTGGGAAGCCAGTCCTTGGGAGCGGGTGCAGACCTCTGCGGAGCGACGTCGTGAAAGGTCACGACGCCGGATGTTTGTCGGAGAGGCTTGACGTGTACACCACGTTTTCAGGTCTGGCAGGGTGTCAACAAGGTAGGCGGAAGAACTCAGTGTATCATTACAAGCTCCAGCGTCCCACAGGTTGGGAAGCTGAGGCGTCTGTACACCGAGCTCCCTGGCCGAGTAGACGACTTAGTGTATACCTCGAGCCCCTTCCAGTCTGGCTCCTCCTCCTTCTCCACCTCCTCCTCCCTTCTGCCCCCCCCTCCCTCCTCGTCCTCCGTCTTATCCTGCTGACCCTCTCGGGGACTGCCTTCGATGTCTGAGGGATGCGCGCAGTTCTGCGAGGCCCAAGGTCCCGAAGGGGCTCACTTTCGTGTTCCCAGAGTGGTGGCTGGGGCGTTGGTGGTTGAGCCAGTGTGCGAAAACATTTGACTTATCCGAAGAGGAGCCCGAATTTTCTAACCATCATTTCGTGCTAATCGGGGTGATTTTAGCGGGGGTCTTTCGTGGACTGGCTGCATGCCAAGGCGGCCGACCACTACATATACATTTTTATATTTATATTATATATGTGTATATGTATATTCACACATATGTGTTTATGTATAGTTATTGCGACATTGGGGGTCGGCTTGTTTGGGTAGCTTGTAACTGCGCAGGCACACATCAGTAACCACTATCGCACTGTCCACCAATTCTTCACGCTCCGCGTATCCCCACTAACTCATCTCCTGGAGTGAGGATATATAGCAGCGGGCTACGGCGCGCCACTTTGGCACAGGCTGTGGTATCAGGGCTGGGACCGAACAAGGCACGCTCGTCAGTCCGTGCACCCTATTCGACGGAGTTGTCCAGTCGCGCTCTTGTGGTAATCGGTGAGCACCGGGTGCTCCGCCGCCGCGCCCGCCAATGCGCCCGCCGCGGCCGCCGCCGCCGCCGCCGCCGCCGCGGCCGCCTCTGGCGGGCCGCTGGCGGCGGCCGCTGATCGTGAAGATGGGGCCCAACATCGTCACCCGCTTCATCCTGAACAGCTGGTGCGAGAAGGGCAGGCCTGGGCAGTGACAGCTGGCCGTGGCGCTGACGGGCGAGACCCTGGACGTGAAGCTGGAGCCCACCATCTTCGCCAACGGCCTTGTGAAGAGCGCCCGCGAGAAGAGCAGGCGGCAGCAGCGGCAGCAGTTTGTGGCGCTGCTGGGCGAGATTGTGGCAGCGAGGCTGGAGCCTTACATGATCACCTACGGCGCTGTGAAGAGCGCGTGCGTGAAGAGCAGGCGTCAGCAGTGGCAGCAGGATGTGGCGCTGCTGGTCGAGGCCTCGGTCGTGAAGCTGAAGCCCACGTTCATCAACTCTGGCGCGGTAAACAGCGCGTGCGAGAAGAGCAGACGTCGGCAGTGGCAGCAGGCAGTGCCGCTGCTGGGCGAGACCTTGGACGTGAAGCTGGAGCCCACCATCTTCACCAACGGCACTGTGAAGAGCGCGTGCGAGAAGAGCAGGCGGCAGCAGTGGCAGCAGGTCGTGGCGCTGCTGGGCGAGATGGTGGCAGCGAAGCTGGAGTCCAACATCATCACGTACGTCACTGTGAACAGCGCGTGCGAGAAGAGCAGTCGTCTGCAGTGGTTGCAGACTGTGGCGCTGCTGAGCGTGATGGCGGTCGTGCAGCTGGAGCCCAACATCATCACCTACTACATCCGGAACAGCTGGTGCGAGAAGGGCGGGCGTTGGCAGTGACAGCAGGCAATGGCCTTGCTGAGCGAGATGGTGGTCGTGCAGCTGGAGCCCAACATCATCACCTACAGCGCCCTGAACAGCGCGTGAGAGAAGAGCAGGCGTTGGCAGCGACAGCAAACAAAGGCGCTGATGAGCGAGATGGTGTTCGTGCAGCTGGCGCCCAGCATCATCCCCTGCAGCGCCCTGATCAGCGAGTTCGAGAAGAGCAGACGTTGGCAGTGACAGCAGGCAACGGCGCTGCTGAGGGAGAAGGCAGCAGCAAGGCGGTAGCCCAACATCATCACTCAGGGCACCCTGGCCAGCGCGTGCGAGAAGAGCAGGTGTTCGCTGTGGCCGCTGTCCTCGAGGACCAGTCCGCGGACATCGCGGCTGCTGCGCGCAACTTCGCCCTCGCGGAGTTGACGTCCAGCGACCCCGCGGCTGACGTGCCGAACGGCCGCCTTGCCAGGTTGGCGATCCTCGGCATGTTCCTCCAGGACTGCCGGACTGGTTCCGCCCAGGGCGATGGGGCGCTGTGCGCTGGATCCCCGCTGCGCGCCTTCAAGTTCGAGAGCGAGCTGGGCGATCAGGATCCCTCGGGCCTTTGGGGCCCTGTTGGCTGCACAGCGGATGGCTGCGCGAAGAACCTCGCTCGCCAGTGGCATGCAGAGCCGCGGAACGGCCGCGTGAGCATGCTGGCGACCACGGGCTACATCACGCCTGACATTGCTGGCAAGCTTCCCAAGTCGCCTTCGGCTGACCTGGAGGTCGCGGACATCCCGCGCGGGCTCGAGGCGCTCCCGAAGGTTCCTGCCGCCGCCTGGGCACAGATCGTGGCGCCTGGCGCTGGCGCGTCATGCCCCTTCCTCCCATCCCTTGCCATGGCGCAGGTCTCCTCTCCATTCTCTCGGCCAGATGCCGATCGAAGGGCCGACGAGAATCGGATTGTGAAAGACACTTATGCTAACCAAGCTCCCGGCGATCCTGTGTGTCCAAAACAATGCGCGGAGGGGTGCCAGCCCAGAGACCTCGATGCTCACAACGACATCTCGGAACATAGCAGCAGCAGCAGCGGCAGCATGCCCCCCCCGTTTCGTTGGCAGATGATGACGTCCCGGAGGGGGATCGAGAGGCGGTTGAGGCAGAGGTCACGATGCCGCCCCCCGCATCGTGGTCAGACGATGACGCCCCAGTGGGGAATCGAGAGGAGGTAGCCTGCAGTGACCAGTGTACAGCTCACAGTAACGACCCCCCCCCCCCCCCCCCCTTCAGCACTAACGACCCCCCCTTTCAGCAGTGCCATCAGGCCAGAGGAAAGGAGTGGGAAGTCACGGCGGAGACGGCGGAGGCTGCGGATGTCGCGGAGTATCCCCCTTAGGACAATCAGTCCGTCAGCAGTCCTCTGGGAGAGCCACGCGCCCAGCAGGGAGACCACGGAGCAACCGCCCAGGCGCAGGACAGCGAAGCCATGCGCCGGCTCGTCGGGAGAAACCTCTTCGCGCCTATTCGCCCCCCGTCCCGTGTCAGTGAGCTTCTTATGGGCGGCGAACCCCAGACGCCCTCGACAGGCGTCCAGGGCGCCGCTGGCAAAGCAGCTTGCGCCCCGGCTATGGGAGCCGTGCTGCCGAGCGTGCACGCGCCCGGCACAACCAGTGGTACCCCAGAGGCCGGAGAGAGTCCCGCGCTGTCCAAAGGGGGCGCACCTGGGAGCGACGGCGGGCGCAGGCCCGAGGGCGAACGTCAGCGAAAGGGGCCCCTCCCCACGTGCCGCAAGGCTGCGTCTGCCCCGCCCGACGCAATCCGACCCCAGCCTGGCGGCCAACCATGCGGCCTGCATTTCCCCGCAAAGCCCTGCCAGGCGTGCAGCTGGAGCTGTCGCGAGCAGATCGCGAGGCCCCCAGCCAGGGCAACGAGGCCCGTACGGTGGAGACTTGCGGCCAGGATACGCGGCGGCACCGGAGGCCCGACCCGCGTCAATGGCCAGAGCCCGAAGACCCCGACACGGGACAACAGCTGTACAAAACAGGAATCAACAACATCCAGTGGGACCTCCCCGGGGGGCACCCGGCGAGGCGACGCGACGACTCCAAGTTACACTGGGACCAATGTTCACTGGCACCTGGCACGCCTTCGCCAAGCGGCAGTCTGTGCCCGGCAGCAAGGGCGCGCTCGACCCGCTTCGACACGACCCGCAAACCTGCCACCTCTTCCTGAAATCTTCCCGCAGCCACAAGTGCGACGTGCGGGTCCTCAGCGACGCGCTGGGCCTCGACGTCGACTGGGCTCGGCCGTGGCAGCTGCGCCTGGGTCGGAGCGGCGGAGTGAACAGTGATCACCGCGCGGCAAAGGGCCACCCGAACCGCCAGGCCCCCAAGGAGCGCAAAAAGCAGTGGTGGGCCGTCTCCCCACAGTAGCCTCGCTACCCCCCCCGTGGATCGCACACGCGGGGGCCTGGTGCGTGGAGGGCGGTCACTGGCAGCAGGCACGTCGCTGCCCTGCAGAAAGTGTGTCTCGCGGCGGTTAGCTGCGCCCCCCTCGTGCGCTGAGGTCTCGGCGTGCAGGCGCTACCGTGTCACTTGGATGTCCAATCGTAGATGGGGCTCTTGCAGACACACTCTGCTGGCTCACACTTTGTATGCGGCATCGCACTCGTGGGGGTCAGGTGCGAGGAGGATGGCCTCTGGCAGCAGGCCCGTTGCTGCCCTGCGCACCCTGCGACGGGCTCGACTTCTGTTTCGTTCAGAACCTCTACTTCTTCATCTTGGCTGTTGTCTACGTGCTGCGTGTGTGGCTATACCGTCGACCTCGGTATTTTTCTTCCCTGTCTGCGTGCTGCGGGTGTGGCTATACCGTGGGCAGTCTGGTTTTCCATTCTGAGATCCACCTTCTCTATTGACTACGAGTCGTACACCGTACTCATCAGCGCGACTGGGGGTCTCATTCTATCTCCATCTTGGTTCTGACGGGCTGTTGTCGGACGTGCCGTGCATCTCCAGGGAATATACCATCCCTGCAGCGCAGATGTTTTCGGCGTGCAGCTGCCGCCATGTGACTTGGATGTCCAATCGTAGTTGGGGCTCTTGCAGACACACTCTGCTGGCTCTCACGTTGCTAACGGGATCGCACTCGTGGGGAACAGGTGCGAGGAGGATGGTCTCTGGCAGCAGGCCCGTTGCTTCCCAGCGCATCCTGCGACGTGTCTCGACGTCTGTTCGTTCAGAACTTCTACTTCTTCACCCTGGCTGTTGTCTACGTGCTGCGTGTGTGGCTATACCGTCGACCCCAGTATTTTTCTCCTCTGTCTGCGTGCTGCGCTTGTGGCTATACCGTGGGTAGTCTGGAATTCTACTCTGCGGTCCACCTTCTCTGTTGACTACGTTTTGTACACCGTACTCATCAGCGCGATTGGGGGTCTCATACTTTCTCTCTCTTGGTTCTGACGTGCTGTTGCCGGACGTGCCGTGCATATCCATGGATTATACCACCCCTGCAGCTTACCACCCCCCACCGTGTACCTGTGTTCAGCGGCTTCCAGCGTGGTCCACATGTGCCGGCGCGCTGCCGGGATGTCTCTGCAGCCTTCCACCCCCCACAGTGTACCTGTGTGGCACCATGCAGAAGTGTGGTCTCATGCACAATATCTCTGCGGCTTTCGGCTGCGCCCCCCATCGGTCAGCTGGGTACATTCACAATGTCTCTGCGGCTTTCCGCTGCGCCCCCCCCACCGATCTGCTGGGAAGATTGCATCGGTCGCTGATGTGCGCCCGCCCTGACACCTGCCCAGGAAGTATCGGGTCATGTGAGCGCTCCCGCATCGAGTGGTTCCTGCCTCTGCGGTTCTAGTACGTGTCGCACTTCTCGGCGCAGCCATGGAGCAGCCACACCTTAGCATGTGTACGGCCCTGCATTGAGTGGTTCAGCCTTCTGCAGTGCGTGGTCGCCTCTTCTGAGCAGCCCCGGCCACCAGCATCAGACGCGGCCTTGGCGGCGCCCCCTCCTCCTCCTTCTCCTTCTCTTCCTCCTCCTCCTCGTTCTTTCGCATGTCTCTGCGGCTTTCGGCTTCGCCCCCCACCGATCAGCTGGGAACGTTCACCATGTCTCTGCGGCTTTCGGCTGCGCCCCCCACCGATCTGCTGGGAAGATTGCATCCGTCGCTGATGAGCGCCCGCCCTGCCACCTGCCCAGGAAGCATCGGGTCACGTGTGCGACCCCTCATCGAGTGGTTCAGCCTTCTGCGGTTCAAGTTCGTGTCGGACTTCTCGGCGCAGCCGTCTCTGCGGCTTTCGGCCGCGCCCCCCACCGATCATCTGGGAAGATTGCATCGGTCGCTGTTGTGCGCCCGCCCTGCCACCTGCCCAGGAAGTATCGGGTCATGTGGGCGCTCCCGCATCGAGTGGTTCCTGCTTCTGCGTCGCACTTCTCGGCGCAGCCATAGAGCAGCCACACCTCAGCAAGTGTACGGCCCTGCATTGAGTGGTTCAGCCTTCTGCAGTGCGTGGTCGCTGAGCAGCCCCGGCCGCCAGCGTCAGACGCGTCCTGGGCCTTGGCGGCGCCCCCTCCTCCTCCTTCCCCTCCTCTTCCTCCTCCTCTTCTTTTCGCAATGTCTCTGCGGCTTTCGGCTGCGCCCCCCACCGTTCAGCTGGGTACATTCACAATGTCTCTACGGCTCTCGGCTGCGCCCCCACCGATCTGCTGGGAACATTGCATCGGTCGCTGATGAGTGCCCGCCCTGCCACCTGCCCAGGAAGTATCGGGTCATGAGTGCGACCCCGCATCGAGTGGTTCAGCCTTCTGCGGTACTAGTTCGTGTCGCACTTCTCGGCGCAGCCGTCTCTGCGGCTTTCGGCTGCGCTCCCCACCGATCAGCTGGGAAGATTGCATCGGTCGCTGATGTGCGCCCGCCCTGCCACCTGCCCAGGAAGTATCGGGTCATGTGAGCGCTCCCGCATCGAGTGGTTCCTGCTTCTGTGTCGCACTTCTCGGCGCAGCCATAGAGCAGCCACACCTCAGCAAGTGTACGGCCCTGCATTGAGTGGTTCAGCCTTCTGCAGTGCGTGGTCGATGAGCAGCCCCGGCCGCCAGCATCAGACGCGTCCTGGGCCTTGGCGGCGCCCCCTCCTCCTCCTTCTCCTCCTCTTCCTCCTCTTCTTCTTTTCGCAATGTCTCTGCGGCTTTCGGCTGCGCCCCCCGCCGTTCAGCTGGGTGCATTCACAGTGTCTCTACGGCTTTCGGCTGCGCCCCCCACCGATCTGCTGGGAACATTACATCGGTCGCTGATGAGCTCCCGCCCTGCCACCTGCCCAGGAAGTATCGGGTCATGAGTGCGACGCCGCATCGAGTGGTTCAGCCTTCTGCGGTACTAGTTCGTGTCGCACTTCTCGGCGCAGCCGTCTCTGCGGCTTTCGGCTGCGCTCCCCACCGATCAGCTGGGAAGATTGCATCGGTCGCTGATGTGCGCCCGCCCTGCCACCTGCCCAGGAAGTACCAGGTCATGTGAGCGCTCCCGCATCGAGTGGTTCAGCCTTCTGCGGTTCAAGTTCGCGTCGCACTTCTCGGCGCAGCCATGGGGCAGCCCCGGCTACCAGCTTCGTCAGTACTGCATCGTTGTGCCCCCGAACTGCGTGAGTCGGATACGATGTGCATGCGCTGGCAACTGGCTGGAGGTGGCGACACCTCGCGTACGCACACCAGTGGTCTTCTCTACTGGATGGCGCTCCGACGCGGACACAGCCGCACCTCAGCAAGTGTGCGGCCCTGCGTTGAGTGGTTCAGCCTTCTGCAGTGCGTGGTCGCCTCTTCTGAGCAGCCCCCGCCACCAGCCCTCGTCAGTGCTTGCATCGTGCCCCCACCCTGCGCGAGTCGAGACAACGTGCGCGCATTGGCAACTGGCTGGAGGTGCGGATCGGGCGCTGCCGTCAGCCATACTTTCGGTGTCGCCCGTCGTTTGGCGTCGTCAGGGCGCGGCCCTGCATCGAGTGGTTCAGCCTTCGGCAGATCGTGGTCGTTCCCGCGGCTGAGCAGTCTGCACCCAGCCCCCGTCAGTACCTCGCATCGTTGTGCCCCCGAACTGCGAGAGTCGGATACGATGTGCACGCGCTGGCTTTGGCTAGAGGTGGCTCAGCCTCGAGAACCCACACCAGTGGTCTTTCTACTGCGTGGCGCTTCGACGAGGTTCAGTTACACCTCAGATTCAGTGAGTGATGAGGCAGGCCTCTTTCGCCGCACCGACGTTTCCTCGTCGCTTCAGTGTGCCTGTGGTAGTCGCTCGCCTTCGTTCTCTCCTCCTCCCCCTCGTCGTGTTGAGCTGGCGCCGTTTCGGCGACTCCTCGCGCTCTTCCCGCGCCCTGTTCCCACCGCTCGACGCTAAGATGCGTCTCCATGAATTTAGTTCATTTTGTAGTGTGCATGTGCAAGTGCGAGCATGCTTGCAGGTGCGGTCGGCTGTCGACAGTGACGGCTGGATTCGCAAATTTACATCGTACCGCGCCCCGGACGTTGTGCCCGCTCCCTGGCTTCTCCTTGGAGCCGCGACCAAAAACAAGTATCCCCACTAACTTCCGTAGCCTGGCTCAAGGCCGTTTCCCGGGGGTGTTCCTCCCTCCGGGGTCAGGGCTCGAGCACGCCCCCGGCCAGGTGCGCGCCGTGCCGGGCCGCGACATGTCCGCCGCTGCCGCCGCCGCCGCGGCCGCCCCGGGCGGGCCGCTGGCGGCGGCCGCCGCGGCTGGCGTCGCGGCTGCCGCGGCCTTCCTGCCCGGTGGCGGTGCCGCCCCTGCCGTCCTCGCCGCTGCCGCTGCCACTGCCGCCGTTGCTGCCGCTGCCGGCTCGTCGCCGGCGGCGGCGGCTGCGGACGGCGCGGCGGCCGGCCTCGCGGTGGCCGGCAGCGCTGGTTCTGCTGGGGGCGACTGGGCGCCGTGCACTGGACCCCCGCTGCGCGTCACCGAGAACTCGTTGGACGCTCTAGCCCCAGCGGGCCCCTGGGGCCCTGCTGGCTTCACAGCGGATGGCAGCGCGGACACATCCGCCCGCCGCCGACGGCGCGCCGAGCTGCAGCACGGCCGCGCGACCATGGGCTTCATCGAGCCCGAGATCACTGGGCAGCTGCCTGGCCACCTGTCGCCTGCGGCTGGCCTGGAGTTCGCGGACATCCCGCGCGGGCTCGGTGCGCTCCCGAAGGACCCCGCCGCGGCCTGGGCACAGATCTTGGCGCGCGGTACTTTCTGCGGACTGTCCCAGGACCAGTCCGCGGACATCGCGGCTGCTGCGCGCAACTTCGCTTTCGCGGTGTTGGCGTCCAGCGACCCCGCGGCGGACATTGCGAAGGGCCGCCTTGCCAGGTTGGCGATCCTCGGCATGTTCCTCCGGGACTGCCGGATTGGCTCCGCCCAGGGCGATGGGGCGCTGTGCACTGGATCCCCGCTGCGCGCCTTCAAGCTCGAGGGCGAGCTGGGCGTTCAGGACCCCGCGGGCCTTTGGGGCCCTGCTGGCTGCACAGCGGATGGCTGCGCGGAGAATCTCGCTCACCAGTGGCAGGCAGAGCAGAAGAACGGCCGCGTGAGCATGCTGGCGACCATGGGCTACATGGCGCCTGACATCGCTGGCAAGCTGCCCAAGTCGCCCTCGGCTGGCCTGGAGTTCGCGGACATCCCGCGCGGGCTCGAGGCGCTCCCGAAGGTTCCTGCCGCCGCCTGGGCACAGATCGCGACGCACTGTGCTCTCTGCGAGCTGTCCCAGGACCAGTCCGCGGACACCACGGCTGCTGCGCGCGACGTCGCCTTCTCGGTGCTGACGTCCAGCGACCCCGCGGCGGACATTGCGAACGGCCGCCCTGCCAGGTCGGCGATCCTCGGCATGATCTTCCAGGACTGCCGGATTGACTCCGCCCAGGGCGATGGGGCGTTGTATACTGGATCCCCGCTGCGCGCCTTCGAGAGCGATCTGGGCGTTCAGGACCCAGCGGGACTCTGGGGCCCTGCTGGCTGCACAGCGGATGGCTGCGCGGAGAATCCGATGCGCGACTCCGAGACGTGCGGTGCAGCCAGCGACTCCGTTCCACGCCAACCTGGAGACGACGACGCTGACGACCGACGCGACGACGACCGATACTTACCTGCTGGCATCGTCGTCCGTTCTGAGGCCCCCGGATCCCGCCTGGAGGCTTTCCCTGGGCCCAGCGTCTCTGGAACCCTTGGGTCGGCTCTCCCTGAGGCCCCTGGCGCTGACGCGAGAGATCTCGATACTCACAACGACATCTCGGAACATAGCAGCAGCAGCAGCAGCAGCAGCAACATACCACCCCCTGCATCGTTGGCAGACGATGACGTCCCAGAGGGGAATCGAGAGGCGGTAGCCTGCAGTGATCAGTGTGCAGCCCACACTAACACCCCCCCCCCCTTCAGCAGTACCAGCAGGGCAGAGGAAAGGAGAGGAGCTGCCTCGAGCAGGGAGGTGGGCAGCACGCAGAGGATAACTGCAGGCACCAGCAGGGCAGCAGCAGCAGCAACAGGGCTGCTGCCGCCGCAGCAGCCGCAGCAGCTGGGCAGCATCAGCAGCTGGGCAGCAGCAGCAGCAGCCGCAGCAAGAGGGCAGCAGCAGCAGCTGCAGCAACAGCCGCAGCGGCAGCAGCAGTAGCAACAGGACCCAGCAGCAGCTCCAGCAGCAGCAGCAGGGCAGCAGCAGCAGCAGCAACAGCACCCCGCAGGGCAGAGGAAATGAGGCAGAGGTCACGATACCACCCCCCGCATCGTTGTCAGATGACGACGTCCCAGAGGGGAATCGAGAGGCGGCAGCTTGCAGTGATCAGTGTGCAGCTCACACTCAGAACAATCAGACCGTCAGCAGTCCTTTGGGAGTGCCACGCACCCAGCAGGGAGACCACGGAACAACCATCCAGACGCAGGACAGCGAAGCCATCCACTGGCTCGTCGGGAGAAACCCCTTCGCGCTTATTCGCCCCCCTTCCCCTGTCAGTGAACTTCTTATGGGCGGCGAACCCCAGGCGCCCTCTCCAGGCGTCCAGGGCACTACTGGCAAAGCAGCTCGTGCCCTGGCTATGGAAGCTGTGCCGCCGTGCGTGCACGCGCCTGGCACAGCCAGCGGTGCCCCAGAGACCGGAGAGAGTCCTGCGCTGACCAAAGGGGACGCACCTGGGAGCGACGGCGGGCACAGACCCGAAGGCGAACGCCAGCGAAAGGGGCCCTTCCCCACGTGCCGCAAGGCTGCGTCTGCCCTGGCCGCCGGATGCGATCCGACCCCCGCCTGGCGGCCAACCGTGCGGCCTGCTTTTCCCCGCGGAACCCCGCCGGGCGTGCAGCCGGAGCTGTCGCGAGCAGATCGCGAGCCCTCCGGCCAGGACAGCGAGGCCGGTACGTTGGAGACTTGCGGCCCGGATACACGGCGGCACCAAGGGCCCGACCCGCGCCAGTGGCCAGAGCCCAAGGACCCCGACACGGGACAACAGCTGTACAAAACAGGAATCAACAACATCCAGTGGGACCTCCCTGGGGAGACACCCGGCGAGGCGATAAGACGACTCCAAGTCACACTGGGACCACTGTTCACTGGCACCTGGCAAGCTTTCGCCAAGCGGCAGTCTGTGCCCGGCAGCAAGGGCGCGCTCGACCCGCCCCGGCACGACCCGCAAACCTGCCACTTCTTCCTGGAATCCTTCGGCAGCCACAAGTGCGACGTGCGGGTCGTCAGCGACGCGCTGGGCCTCGACGTCGACTGGGCTCGGCCGTGGCAGCTGCACCTGGATCGGAGCGGCGGAGTGAGCAGTGATCATTACGCGGCAGAGGGCCACCCGAACAACCAGGCCCCCAAGAAGCGCAAAAAACAGTGGTGGGCCGTCGCCCCACAGTAGCCTTTGCTGCCCCCCTCGTGGCATCGCACACGCGGGGATCAGGTGCGTGGAGGGCGGTCACTGGCAGCAGGCCCGTTGCTGCCCTGCAAAACGCGGCCTGCGGAAGGGATGCTTCCCCCGCCCCCCCCCCCCCCGTGCACGCCTCGTTTTCTCGGCGCTCCCAGCCATCATTGCAGCGCTGTGAGCAGTGACGGGGGCCCTTCCTATCTCTGATGGGGCTCTCGCAGGCATCCCTTCCTTCAAATCGTGCTCGTCGTCTCGGCGCCCACTGTCGCAGTCGCAGCGCTGTGAGTAGAGGCGGAGGCGCATGTACCCCCCCAGGAGGCGCCTCCGACGCTGGCACACTCAGTGTGGATGAAAGTGTGAGCTCTGCGGCTGTTGACTGCACCCCTTGTGTGATTGGAAGTGTGAACACAGCGGCTGTAGTGTGAACGGACTGCGTGTCCCGCGGGTTCTCCTGTGGCTTACATCCTGGCGCCGGGCTCCCTGGGGGGCCGCCGCTGGTCCCGGGTCCGCCCTCTGTGGCTCTGGTGCTCTTGCATCCCGTTTCTGTCGGTCAGCGGTGGCGGTGGCGCCACCCTCTCCAGCGTGGTCCACATGTGCCGGCGCACTGCCGGGATGTCCCTGCAGCTTTCCACCCCCCACCGTGTACTTGTGTTCAGCGGCTTTTGGCTGCGCCCCTCCCTTGCAGGAGGCCGAGGAGGAACAAGAGTGGACCGTTGGACAAGAGGTACAGTGCATGGGTGCCCTGTGGGAGGCCGTGAGTGCGAAGCGCCAGCAGCAGGTTCCACCCAGCCCCCAGAGGCCGAGAACGAGGCTCTCTTAGGGAACCAAGAGGCGTCCGTGGACGAGGTATCTGGAGAGAGTCGACACGAGTCCATAGAAGGGGACGGCGCTGGCCACCCACCAAGGGGGCAGGCAACCATGCCCCCCCTTGCAGCGACGGGTGCCTCACCTCAGAGACCGCTAGGTGACGATGGAAGAGCGGGCTCCAAGCAGACAGATCTGTTCCAGAGGGCCGTCCAACATTCCTCCTCCTTCAATACATCGGTGACAGCGGCTTTTGGCTGCGCCCCCCCAGCTTCCTCCTCTTCCTCATGACCAGTACCCACCGCGCCACCCTCGCTCAGCCCCACCCCCCCGTGGTCAAGAAGTTCTGTGCATGGATGCCCCGTGCGTCTTTATCTGTGTCCAGCGGCTTTTGGCTGCGCCCCCTCCTTCTCTTCCTGTCATTCGCAGCGTCTCTGCGGCTTTTGGCTGCGCCCCCCCCCGATCAACAGCGTAGATTGCATCGGGCGCAGAAGAGCGTCCGCCCTGAGACCTGCCCAGGGAGTATCGGTCCCTCGTCGCCGACCCAGCCATGGTTCTACTACAAGGACGCCTTGGCACGTCAGCACGCCGCCAGCGAACGGTGCAGCCCAGCAGCTAGGCAGCTGCCAGCCACCTGTATGCCCTGGCGTCGGAGGCACCCGGCTTCTGCATGGGCAGCGTGGCAGGTGTTGAGTGGGTGTGGCTGTCCACCATACGCATGGTGATTGGCCTCGTCAAATGAGCGGCCCCGCATCGAGTGGTTCAGCCTTCCGCTGTCCAAGTTCGTTTCGCTCTTCTCGGCGCAGCCACAGCCCCAGGCCTCGCCTGGGCATTGCATCGTTGTGCCCCCGCACTGCGTGAGTCGGATGCGATGTAAGTGGGCCGGCTACCTGCTGGTGGTTGCCAGCCTCGTGCACGCACACCAGTGGTCATCACGGCACAGTGAACGGCAGTGGTTGGTGACCGACATTACCCACCGCACCACCCTCGCTCAGCCCCACCCCCCCGTGGTCAAGAAGTTCTGTGCATGGATGCCCTGGGTATCTTTATCTGTGTCCAGCGGCTTTTGGCTGCGCCCCCTCCTTCTCTTCCTGTCATTCGCAACGTCTCTGCGGCTTTTGGCTGCGCCCCCCCCGATCAACAGCGTAGATTGCATCGGGCGCAGAAGAGCGTCCGCCCTGAGACCTGCCCAGGGAGCATCGGTCCCTCGTCGCCGACCCAGCCATGGTTCTACTACAAGGACGCCTTGGCACGTCAGCACGCCGCCAGCGAACGGTGCAGCCCAGCAGCTCGGCAGCTGCCAGCCACTTTATGCCCTGGCGTCGGACGCATCCTGCTTCTGCATGGGCAGCGTGGCAGGTGTTGAGTGGGGGTGGCTGTTCACCATGCACATGGTGATTGGCTTCGTCAAGTGAGCGGCCCCGCATCGAGTGGTTCAGCCTTCCGCGGTCCAAGTTCGTTTTGCTCTTCTCGGCGCAGCCACAGCCCCAGCCCTCGCCAGGACATTGCGTCGTTGTGCCCCCGAACTGCGTGAGTCGGATACGATGTACGTGCACCGGCTACCTCCTGGTGGTTGCCAACCTCGTGCGCGCACACCAGTGGTCTCCTATTGGATGGTGCCCCGACACCCCTCATTGACACCGGTGCTCAGCGGCTTTTGGCTGCGCCCCCCTCCTGCCTGAGACCCGCCCTGGTTCGTCGCCGACCCGGCCATGGTTCTACCACAAGGACGTCTTGGCCCGCCGTCAGCACGCCGCCTGCGAGCCGTGCGGCCCAGCAGCTCGGTAGCTGCCAGCCATCGTTTCGCCACTGGCGTCGGGGTATTCGGCTTCCGCACGGGCAGCGTGCCAGGTGTGGAGTGGGTGCGGCTGTCAGCCATACACTCGGTGACACCAGGTGTTTGGCTTCGTCAAGTGAGTGGCCCTGCATTGAGTGGTTCAGCCTTCTGCAGTTCGTGGTCGTTCTCCTCTCAGAGCAGCCCCAGCTACCAGCCCTGGTCAGTACATTGCATCGTTGTGCCCCCGAACTGCGTGAGTCGGATACGATGTGCACGCGCTGGCTACCGGCTGGAGGTGGCTCAGCCTCGTAAACGCACACCAGTGGTCTTCCTCTACTGGATGGCGCTCTGACGCGGATCAGCCACACCTCAGCTTCAGTGAGCCTTGATGAGTCAGGCCTCTTTCGCCGCACCATCGTTTGCCTGGGGTGCTGCAGTGAGTCTGAGTTAGTCGTTCGCGCTCGTACTCTCCCCCCTCTCTTTCCGAGGTCTTGGACGGCCTGTCCCTGTGTGCGCGCACGTGGGCTTCGCTTGGTCATTGGCCATTCGGATCCGCGTTCTGCCTGCGGCTTTACAGTGCCCCGCTGTCCGTCTTGGCCTCGCTTCCGAATGTGGTTCGGCTGGAGCTTGGCGCCGCAGGGGCGACTTCTCCCCCCCGTTCCGCTGCCGGTCGCCGCGCCTTTGCTCCCCCACCTGCCGGGATGTCTGGGCCGGTCACCTGCCGACGCTGTCTTGCGTCTCAATGAGGGGCACTTTGTCCCTGGCATGTGCATGCGCCACTGCGGCCAATTTACATCGCACCGCGCCCCGGACGTTGTGCCCGCTCCCTGTCCCTCGCCTTGGAGCCGCGGACCGAAAAAGTATCCCCACGAACCCGTTCAGAAACCCTTCCCATGAGAGTTGACGGGAAAAGGACAAATGGACACATCCCTGGGGCATTTTTGGGAGCCCGTCTACAGGCCGCAGGCGGTCGGCACCACCCTGCCAGCTCACAAGCTGTCCGACGGTAGATTCGGGCCCGACTCGCACCGCTCAAACACCTACTCCGCCAAGTGCGACACCTGCCCCGCGGGATCGCCACTGCTCGTGTGGTCGGCGGCCAGTCCCGCCCTCGGCTGCTTCATGTGGGGCCCGGAGCCAGGAGCGCCGTGCAACGCCGAGACAGGGCTACCGCCCTGGGACACCACGCTCACGCTCTGGACCCAGCAGCAGTGGAACGCAGGGTGGGCCTGCAGACAGTGCCTCATCCACATCTGGAACGTGGCGCCCGGCACGCTCGACCGCTTCCTGGACCAACATTCCTCCAGTGTGTGCCCCACCGGACCAGCCAAGCGCGCAGCTGCAGCGGAAGTGCAAACGGAAAGCTACGATATCGGTGTCTTCCTCTCCCCAACTGGCGTCAATGCAGCTGCCAAGGATACGTATTCAAGGCAATCGGCCACCGGGGGCGAGCTTGCCCCCAGCGGCAGGGAGCGCGAGAGCGGTGCAGGGGAAGGTAGCGAGCCAGACAGGGCTGCACGTGACATCAAATCCCTGTTCCCCGACGTTGCCCCGCCAGAGGGCCCCGTTCTACCAGCCCGCTCCGCCTTCAGGCTCACCGGGGTGGAGTCCGACGGCCTCGTGCGCTCCTTGGTGAAGTACCTGCTGGAATGGAACCACTCCGTCTACAAATGTTGGGCTGATTTCGTGCTGCAGCACGGTGCAAGGATCTCAGGGGGCAAAACCGATGAGGGGTCGTGGCCCCCTGCACGTCTGCTCGCTTTCCTGGGCATGATCTACGGGGAAACGATCCCGAGCGACTGTCACCCCCCCAAACATCCCATGGGTCGGGCAGAGGGCCGCAGTGGCACGAGAGGTTTACCACCTAACAAAGTCCAACGGGAAGTACGAGGACATGTGGTGCAGCTACGCTGCCATCCTGACCGAGCAGACATGACAGTTGCCCCCTCCGCCAGCGGATCAGCACACTGTTGACGTACCTCATGAGGATCGACCGCGCCGCCCTTGCCTACGGAACCATCAGCGTACTGGCCCACCGGGACTCACGCGAGGCAGACACAGGCTCCACAGCGGCGGCCGAATCCCCAGCAGCAGCCTGGCTGAACAGAGCAGACGAAACCGTTGACCACCCCCCAGCAGGCAGCCTCGGACCTCTGCAGGAGGACACCGCTGACCACGCTCCCAGAGCAACCCCCCGCGCTACAGGAGCAGACGGGGGAGGTGGCCCTCCGACGGAGGGGAGAGGCCCACCCAACCAGGCAGGCAGAAACGAAGGCGAACCGGAGGGGATCGACTGGGAAGGAGACAAGAAAAGCAAGTCAGACACAGCCAAGGACTCGAGCCCGGCGGTCAGCCCAACCCCTGTGGCGGACGAGGGAGAGGAGGAGAGCATTGACCCTCTCAACCTCTTCAAGGACCCACCCAGCAGGCCCGATGCCTGGCCCCCATTCGATCGGATCGTAGATCGGGGCGCCATCCGTGAAGTTAGGAGGGCGAGAGACAGCCCACAAAGAGCAAGCAGCTCAACCTGGGGCATCAACGGCGCCAGGGACGACCGCGTCCTCAGCCGCGCGACCGGGGACAAGGGCCGCCAGCGACCCCTGTGGGAGGACACCAAGGACGGATATGGCCGTGCCACCAAATCTCCATGAGGCGACCCCGCGCGAGTGCAGATCTACGAGGCGCCCTGGAAGGACAGAAGGACCACGCAGCCGCCCCGCGAAGACCCAAACGACCCCGTGGGAGGCATCCCCATGTACATGTGTTCCGTTGCAGATGCAGACGTTGCGAGGAAGGAACCCGCGCAGGATAAGATAATACGCCTGCAAAAGACGCTGGGGGGAGCGTTCAATGGAATTTGGGCCGCATGGGTGAAGAGGGCTGCCCTGGGGCAGGAGCTCGGCG
>CAUYUJ010020385.1:85000-102500 GCA_963575745.1 Prorocentrum cordatum
GTCTGGAGCTCCAGTCGCGAGTGTTGTGCCACGCCTCAATTGCTTGGCGGCGTGGGATCTCAGGGTTGTGTGTGTTTGTGTGTGCGTTTTCCTCCCGCACTTCGGGCCTTTGGGAGCGATATCGCCGTCTCGACCGGACATATCTCGCGAGCTTCTGGCCAGCACGCGCGCCCGGGGGCCGGGGCTTCTGGTGGGTGGGTCATTTCAGAAAGCTTGCTGTGCGAAATCTTGGATGTGGCAGTGTATTGTATGACCCCTGGCAGCGCCTGCCCCCCCCCCTCCCCCAGACCAGAGGCTCGACCATGTAGAGAGGCTGAGACGGTGCAGGGAGCCTGACGTTGAGTCGGGGAGGAGGAGGGCGGCGACGACGCTCGCGGGCACCACCAGCCTGGCAGCTTCAACGGACGGAGCTACGCATCGTCTCGGTGCTTGCCAGCACGCTCGGTGAGGCGAGTTGTGTACAGTATCGCGGTCCGCTCCCGTCTCTTGCTCGTCCCCCCCGCCAAACCTCGACGGCTTTGCACATCTTGCCCGCTATCCTCCGGCCTCGGCCTCCGGAGGCCGTCTCTGGGCCCCTCGCGCCGCCCGAGCGCGGCGCGAGGAGGAGGCCCGGTGCCCCGAGGCCCGAGCACGTCGAGCCTACTTGGAGGCCTGGGCCTTGACGGCGCTGCTCGGGCGGGGTCGTGCACAGTCGAGGCGCTGAAGTGCAGTGGGGTCCCATGCCAGGACGCACCCTGCTTGCCCCCAGGGTGCCCTGGGTTTCTTGGGTTTCGGTGGTTTTGCGACGGAGAGCGCGACGTCCCCGCACCTAGACTCAACGGACGTTCTGGGGTCTCAGGAGAGGCTCTGATTTTCGGGCCGTTTCTTCGATTTGGGTCTGGGAACCTACTCGTGGCCAAGGCTCGCCGTCGCCCCCCAAAGACGCCCCTTCGTTCTTTGTCGAGCGCTCCCTGTGGCAGCACGATGCCTGTACACTTTCTCCTTCCGCCAGAGAAGTGGCGCCACCGTCGCGAGAGCATCAAGAACAGAACGCGTTCTGACCATTGGAGTTGCACCCGACACTGCGGACGAGAGGCAAGCTGTGCGACCGCCTGTCGGCGTCCAGGTTTGCCCAGGGCCCGAGACGCTGCAGAGACGCGCCCACGGTAAGGAGGGCGCGTGCAGGGGCAACACAGTACACGCACACGCCGAGTCCCCGGGGCTCTGTGCGCCGCGGCTTCACACCTGGCGTCCCCGCCCGGTCGTGGGCCCCCGCGGGGATGCCTCGGGGATCGGTCCTGCTCGCGGGGCTGCCGCAGAGAGACGGGGACCTCACGGCGCGGGTCGTGATCTCCCGCGATGCTGCAGGGTCGCCCGCGGCGCCGGAGCTCGGGGGACCCGGAGGGGGGCTGCGCCGTGGCGAGTGGCGCCTGCGCAGGCCCAGGTGTTTGATCTGCGCGGGGCCCCTGCCGCCAGGCCGAGGGCCGCGGCCGCGGAGGCCCACGGCGCGGCCGCACTCCGTCGCGGCGCCGGATCTCGCGGCGCACCGGCCCTCGCCGCGCCGATCCCGGACCCAGGGTTGGGGGCGTCTCAGAGGGGGGAATGGCCAGGTGGGGGCTGATGTCGTGGCCGGGGCCATGACATCTCCGAGGTATCATGGCCCCCTCTTCTTCTCTCGATGCGTCCCATGGCCCACCCGCGTCTGCGCACATGCCTCGGCCGTGGTTTGGGAGTCCCCCTCCTGGAGTCCCCCCTCTTGGACGCCCCCCTCTGGGACGCCCCCGGCAGGATCCCCATCTCCGACGGCGATTTTTTCGACGCGCGGTCCCAGCGGTCCCGACCCCTTCCCCAGGGGTATGTTTTGGTTTGGCTCTGGATTCATTTTGGATGGGACCAGGGGCCCGACATCGGGCTCGGGCCCCATCTCGTCACGTCGTGGGTGCTGCTGGGTGGGGGGCGTGCTCGCGCGTGAGCTCACGCCGCCTCACACACTCTCTCCCAGTCGCTCCACGCACGTCCTGCACACGACCTGCGAGGGCGTGCTCATGCGGTGGAGGGCGGTCGAGCTGGGAGCGAGTGGGGCCAGAGGCCGAAATCTTCGAACATCGCTGTGCTGCACCGATCCCGGGCGACCTGGCCAGGACCAGCGCACGCGGGCGGTGGGCGCTCCCTCGGGGGCGGAGGCGAGGAGGAGGGAGGAGAGGGGCACGGATAATGGAGGCGCTTGCCTCCCCCCTCCGCCTCTCCGCTGGCCCTCCGTCCCCTATCCCCCTCCGTCCCAGAGCACGCGTCAACGCGCGAACGCGAGCAGACATCTGTGGCGTGCTTCGTAACTGCGCGAAGTCTATAACATCTAGCATCGGAGCGCTGGAATGATGCTTTAAGTTGTAGTACATGAGCATTGGGTCTTATACGACGTGAGCTTTTCTACTAGAAGCAAGAGTCGTGTCTTAAAATAAGCGCAGTTTCTGGAAGATGAGCTCTGCGGTCTTTTTTGCCAAATGCCGGTCCTCTGGGATCCCCCTTCTCTCCCGGGCACCGCTTGCGAGCCCTACCCCTGCAGGTCCAACCAGCGCTGGGATTGCCTCGACTGCAGGCGCCCTTCAGATTCAGACCTCCGCGGGTGTCTCTGGAATTTCACCTGCACGGGCGGGGTTCACATGTGGATGCCCACCCGTTGCCGCCGCTCAGCGGGAAGCCTGGACCCCGTGGTGGACAGCACACGCAAAACAAATGTTGTTTGCCCTTTGTTGGCCCATGGAGGCCCTTACCCAGCCTCGGCTTCAACAAATCCGCCGTCATTTTTCCACGACGCGAGGATGTCAGGGCTCCTCCCCTCATACCCCTCCGCCAGAACCTCCTCCTCCTCCTCCTTCTCCTCCTCCTCCTCCTCCTCCTCCTCTTCCTCCCCCTCCTCTTTACGCTAGACCGACATTGGCTGGATTGCCGTTGCCCCCCCCCCTCCTTCCCCTCAGCGTCATTCCCCCTGCGACGACATCCACCATCACCGCGTCGACAACGACCACCACGACGACGACGCAACGAGGGTGGCGCCCCCTGCCTCTCGCGCGGCAGGAGAAGGTGACCACCACGGACGCCCAGGGCCGCGCCCGCTTCGTGTCGTCCAGCGCCATGGCCGACGAGGCCCCTGCCAAGGACCCCCCCCCCCTCCTGAGGTTCGAGGCTCGAGGCCCGAGGCTCGAGAGGCTTTTGGATGCGTTGGGGCCTTCGCTGGGGGGGCCTCGTCGCCACGGCTGGATTCCCTTCGGAGTGCCAGGAGAGGTCCCGGGCTGACTCTTGAGCCCCCGCGCGTCGTGGCGAGATCACCTCTGCGGGCTGGCCGCTTTCGGCCCCCAGGGGGCGCCCGCCTGGCCCTGGGGCCGCCCAGGGTCGGCTCGGGTAGGGGAGCCCCGGTGCTCTGGCAGGCGTCCAGGCCTCCGTGGAGCCACACCGCAAGCAAAAGCGCGACGCTGGATGTCTGGGGAGGACGAGCAGCAGGGCCAGGCGTGGTGGTGGTGGTGAGGAGGAGGAGCACCTCCCCCTCCCCATCCTCTTCCTCCCCTCCTCCTGCTCCACCTCCCTCCCTCCTTCTTTTCCTCCTCCTCCCCCCTCCCTCTGGGGGGGCTGCTGCGCCCAGCACGGGGTTGGCGGGACGCCGCCGCAGGGGTTCGCACGTCTGCGGCCCCCCTGGGCTGGCCGAGGAGTTTCCAGAGGTCTCTCTTTCCCCCCGGCTGCCGACGATGTCATCGTCGCCGTCATCGTCCCGCCTCCTCGGGGTGGCAGAAGATGGACCAGTGGAGGAAGGCTTAACGCTTTGAGAGAGAGCGTGCACGGGTCCAGCCGCGGTCTGCACTGCGATCTGGCCCCAGCAGTGTGGAGAGCTTCGGCGGGGCGCCCCCCGAAAGGACAGGTTGTCAAGTCCCTCGTGGGCGGGAAGCGTATACATGCCAACGGCCTCGCGGTCCAGATTTTCCGGCCGCAACTCCATGTATACAGGACGGCTTTGCGCGGATGCCACATGCGGAACGTCTCAATGGGGTCGCGGCGTCTCCATGGGTTCGCGCCTCGGCGTCCAGACGGCGAGGACATGGACATGGATGTGGACATATTCGCCGTTCGTCAGTCTCCTCCTCGTCCTTCCCATGGCATGATGCGGGAAAGTACATAGCGGGTTCTGCACCCCAGGGCTTTCCCCAGGATCGGCTGCTCATGCTCCTTGGGCCCATGGAAGGGCCATGGGAGCCCAGAAACTACGAACAATACCAGTTGCGCTGCCGCGCGGTTCCGCCACCCCGCTCGGTGGGCGCCCGGGATGGGAGGGAGGGGGGCCTGGGGGGCGGATGGGGGAGGAGGGGGGGGAGCAGGGTGGAGGGCGCCCAATGGGGGCAGAGGCAGTGGAACCTTTCCTCCCCCGCTTTCGCATTTGGTGTCACTGTCTGCTTGGGAAGCAAATGTTTGCTGGCGTGGGCCCCAAACAGTAAGTTGTTGCACTGTGGATGTGCAGGCTATGTGGTGCAAGCCATTTGGCGAGAGATGCGGCAACGAGGCGGTAGCGAGGCGGCAGCGAGGCGGCGCCAGCTGGGCACCAGCCGAGACCCCGACGCACCACCCCATCGCACGGGACGGGAACGAGGCGGCACCAACCGGGCACCAGCCGAAACCCCGACACCCATCCAGCGCACGGGGTGGCAACGAGGCGGCAACGGGGCGCTACCAACCGGGCACCAGCCACCACCTCGATGCTCCCACCCAGCGCACGGGGTGGCGTCTAGGCGGCAACGAGGCGGCACCAACCGAGCACCAACCGAAACCCTGACACCCCCACCCGCGTACGAGGCGGCAAGGATGCGGCAACGAGCAGGCACCAACCGGGCACCAGCTGACACCCCGATACCCACCCAGCTTACGCGGCGGCAACGAGGCGGCACCAGCCGGGCACCAGCCGAAACCCGGACACACCACCCCATCGCACGGGGCGGCAAGGAGGCGGCAACGAGGCGGCACCAACCGGGCACCAGCCGAAATCCCGACACACCCACCCAGCGCACGAGGCGGCAAGGAGGCGGCAACGAGGCGGCACAAACTGGGCACCAGCCGAAAACCCGACACACTCATCTAACGCCTAGTGACCCACGTAAGAGCCTCTACGTGCAAGCACTGTTTGGGGGAAGACGGAGGGACTTGGTTGACACATTGGGCTGGATGTGGCTGGGGGCCTTAAGTATTATTGGGCTGGCCTCCGGCCAGGGCCGCCGATCCGGGGGGGTTGAGAGCGAGCCGTCTTGGACATTGTGAAGGCCCAAGAAACGAATATGCAGAGCATATACGTTTTCCAAAGGGAATGGGTCTATTTGTCAGTCTTTGGGCATTCTTGGGAAGTGTCGTGAGGGATCCTGGGGACGTCTTGGAGGTTTCTGGAACTGTCTTCGGGGCATCTTGGGCGGTTCGAGCGATGTTTCGGCGATTCGGGGCCCTCTTGCATTGTCTAGGGGGCCTCTGAGGCCTCTCTTGGCTTCCTCTTGGGCTGTCTTGGGCGGTCGGGGCTCCGGAAGTGGAGTTTTCTATACCCCAGTCCCCAGGTACCGAAAAACGTCGGAAATGACGTCGGAAATATCTCCGTGTACTGCAAAACGTCGGAAATGACGTCGGAAATAAAGTGCCCCTTCCCCCCCCCTGCAGAGCGAAGCTTGAGCGAGCTCAAGTCCAAACTCTCAGAAACTCACACGCCGGATCGGCGGATTTCGCAAGAAGCGAAAATAGCGGAAAACAGCGGCCCGACATACATAAGCACACCAATCGCTGCAAGCGCGGTGGCGGATCAGGACCCATTTGCTTTATATCCTTTCTCTTCATAGTGATTCTCCTTGTTCCCCTTTCGTGTCCTACCCCCTGCCGCATCCCACGCGCCTGCACAGCCGCAGCGCCTCACTTCCGCAGCCGCTGGCGTCATCACGGCCCGCGCGATCACGTGCAGAAGCCCCCTGCCCAGCTCGAGAATGTTTTGTTATTCTCAGTCTGCTGAAATCGTAAAGTCCGTGACGGCGGGCCGCCCCCCACCCCCCCACCCGCAAGGTTGCCGAGCGTACGCGTGGGGGGTGCTGGCTCCTCCTCAAGTATGGCGTTGTGCTCACAATGTGGTGCTGGCAGGCATGCTTTGGTGCTTACAAGCTGCGGCGCTCGCAAGCGTCCAGTTCGCGTGTTTCGTAAACCTTGCGGGGGAGTTCTTTCCCTTTGTCCTACTCTTTCTCCTCGCCTCCTCCTTGGTTTTGCACTTGGGGGCAAGATCTGTCCGCCCCAGCCGCTGCCAGTAGTAGACTGACGGTGGCGCCGGACGTGCACGCGCCTGGCACAACCAGCGGTACTTCCGAGACCGGCGAGAGTCCTGCGTTGACCGAAGGGGACGCACCCGGGAGCGACGGCGGGCACAGGCCCGAAGGCGAACGCCAGCGAAAGGAGACTTTCCCCACGCACCACAGGGCAGCGTCCGCCCTGGCTACCGGAGACGATTCGGCCCCCACCTGGCGGCCAACCATGCGGCGCTCCTCTCCCCGCGGAACCCCGCCAGGCGTGCAGCCGGAACGGTCGCGGGCAGATTGCGTGCCCTTCAGCCAGGACAGCGAGGCCGGTACGTTGGAGACGTGCGGCCAGGATACACGGCAGCACCAATGGCCCGACCCACGCCAATGGCCAGAGCCCACGGACCCCGACACGGGACAGCAGCTGTACAAAACAGAAATCAACCACATCCAGTGGGACCTACCCGGGGAGACACCCGGCGAGGCGATAAGGCGGCTCCAAGTCACATTGTGAAGAATGTTCACAGGCACCCGGCACGCTTTTGCCAAGCAGCAGTCCGTGCCTGGCAGCAAAGGCGCGCTCGACCCGCTTCGGCACGACCCGCAAACCTGCCACCTCTTCCTGGAATCCTTCCGCAGCCACAAGTGCGACGTACGGGTTGTCAGCGACGTGCTGGGCTTCGACGTCGACTGGACTCGGCTATGGCATCTGCACCCGGGTCAAAGCGACAGAGCGTGCAGGGATCACCGCGCGGCAAAGGGCCACCCGGACACCCAGGCACAACGGAAGGGCAAAGAACAGTGGCGGGCCGTCTATCCACAGTAGCCGTTACTGCCCGACCTCATGGCATCGCGCGCGCAGGGATCAGTGTCATCTGCGGCGGTTAGCTGCACTCCCCGTGTCAACGGAAGGCCGATGTATCACAGATGGGGCACTCGCTGACGCACTTCCCACCAAATCGTGTTACGCTGCGGCTTGCTGCACCCCCCGTCGCACCGTCGATCAGCTTCCCCGCCACTCTCGGCGGCAAGTGCGCCCACTGTCATCAACTGCAGCGCTGAGAGCAGAGACGGAGGCGCTTTCCCACCACGGAGGGGGCTCTCGCAGACACACTTTCCATCATTCGTGTTCTGCGGTGGTCAGCTGCCCCCCCCGTGTCAACGAAAGGTCGATGTATCATTGACGGGGCTCTCGCAGACACCCTTGCGGCGGAACGGATGGGAACGGAAGTGGCAGTTTGCAGCTCCAGCGGTGCTGCGCAGGTGCCCCCCATGTGGCGCGTCCGACGCGGGCGCGCTCCAGCTCGGGCTGCATCGGCGTTGTCCTGCCGCCCCCCCATCTCTCCATGTGTCTTCTGCGGCGGTTTGCTGCGCCCCCCGCGCGTGGAGACGCTCTCGGCGTGCAGCTGCTATCGTGTTACGTGTATCTTGCGGCTGTCAGCTGCGCCCCCCCTCTCCGCGGCAGGGCGCGCTCTGAGGGCCGCAGGCCGGCCACGGCGTGGGGCGGCGCCGAATGCGTGGCCTGGTGGTCCCCCTCTGTGCCCCCGAGGCTCGCCCGCGGCGGCTGGGGGGCGGCGGTGACCATTTCTGCGGACGGGCAGCGCGTGGCCGTGGGGAGTTCGGGCGCGCCTTTCGCCGGGCCCGGAAGTGCGACGGTGTTTGACCCCAGCGGAGTTCTGCCAACCATCGCGGCGGAAGACGTGCCCTCGGAGGAGTTGCCCGCAGACGCCCCGACAGCGGATCCCACAGGAGCTCCCGCAGAAGCTCCCACGGAGGCTCCCACGGAAGCTCCGACGGAAGCTCCGACGGAAGCTCCGACGGAAGCTCCGACAGCAGCTCCCGCAGAAGCTCCCACAGTAGCTCCGACAGTGGCTCCAGCAGCGGCTCCCGCCAGAGCTCCGACGGAAGCTCCGGCAGAAGCTCCGGCCGCGGTTCCAACAGAGGCCCCCACGGTAGCTCCGACAGAAACTCCCGCCGAAGCTCCGACAGCGGCGGAAGCTCCGACGGAAGCTCCGACGGAAGCTCCGACGGAAGCTCCGACGGAAGGTCCGACGGCGGCTCCCGCAGAAGCTCCGACGGCAGTTCCCACAGAAGCTCCGACAGTGGCTCCCACTGAAGCTCCCACCGAAGCTCCCAGAGGAGCTCCGACAGCGGCTCCCACCGAAGATCCGACTGCGGCTCCCGCAGATGCTCCGACGGCAGCTCCCGCAGAAGCTCCGGCAGCCAGTAGCAGAGCGGGTGGCCAGGAGGGCAGGCTGCTCGGAGTACCCCCCTTCCACGGCCCCCCCCACGCGCGCGCGCATTGACGCTCTCGGCGTGCAGCTGCTCTCAAGTTACGCGCGTCTCGCGGCAGCTTGCTGCGCCCCCCCTCTCCGCGGCAAGGCGCACTCTGAGGGTTGCAGGCCGGCCGCGGTGTGGGGTGGCGCTTGCGTGGCCTGGTGGATGCCCTCCACTGCGCCTCCGGGGCTCGCCCGCGGCGGCTGCAGTAGCCAGAGCGGGTGGCCGGGCGGGCAGGCTGCTCTGACGACCCCCCACCCACGGTTCGCACCATTCAGACGCGGCTGGCATTGGTGGGCCCCTCCGCAGCAGGTTGTCACTGTGGTGCGCGTCGCGCCCTGCGGGCTGCAGGAGCCCTCCCACAGCCGGTCGACGCTGTGACTTCGGAAGGACGGCGGTATCCTCCGAGGTGTGTGTGTGTGTGTGTGTGTGATTTTGATGGGTCGCCTTGCCAGTGTGATGCCTCGCCCGCGTTTTTCGGCTGTTCCGCCTGTGCCGACTCGTCCGTCGGTCATGGCCAGCCCCAACAGCTCTGGGGTGGTTCCGTTGGCCGCGCGCTGAGTGGTCCAGCCTTCAGCTCCGACGGCCTTTGTTTTCCACCGCCAGCAGCTGGCCCCCCAGGCTGGTGCATTTGTCTGTCTGGTAGATGCTCGGAGCTTGGCGCCGCAAGGGCGACTCCCTCTGTAGCGCTCGCACTTCTGTGCGCTAGGCGCGTCATTACGAGTGTGGAGCAATTTTGCTCAGTGCACGTGCATCGCGCGCCTTGCGTGCACTTTGCCTGTGCCGCCGCCCCGGGCGCGCCTGTTGCCGCCAGACCGTTGTCGCGCGGCCGCCGACCAAAAAAGTATCCCCGCCAATCGCGCCTGTTGTAGCTAATTAGCCTCGTTCGCGCCCCGGACTTTGCTTTCGCCGCCTGACCCTTGTCTCGCGGCCGCGACCAAACAAGTCTCCCCACCAGTCTATTGCTGGTCGGCCAGTCAGCCCTCCGCCGCCGCTGCCGCAGTTGCTGCCTCTGAGGGCTGGCCCGGCCGGCTCGCGCTGCGCCTTGCAGCTAATTTGGCTTCCCCGTTGCCCCGGACACCCTGCTCGCCGCCTGCGCCTTCGCTTGCGGCCGCGACCAGACAACAAGTATCCCCGCCAGTCCGTGGCCCCCCTCTGGCTCAAGCCGCTCTGGCCCAAGCTGCGTGCCGTCAGGAGGCCTCTGCCCGTTACCTTCCCTTCGCGTGTCTCGTTTTTCCCCCCTCCACATTTCCGTGATGAGCGTCTGGCTTTTTGGCGGGGCCTGGTCAGAGTGGCAGGACCCACGGGGTTGGCGCAGTCAAGGTTGGCACAGTCAGCATGGCCCCCCACATGATACTCAGCGAAGTTGGCACAACCAGGATTGGCATAGTCAGCAGGGCCGCGAAGTCGATTACGCCATCACAGTCTGGGCAGCCCGCCGCGCGAGACAGCGCGCGGCTCGTCAGAGAGCAGAACCAGATACTTCTCCGTCTGGACCAAGATGTGACGCTTCGGCGGCTCTGCCCGCCAACGACCCTACCGCAGACTGCGAGCCCGAGGTCGTCGCTTTTCTGTGTCAGCATGGTCTTGGGATGTATGCGTCGAGCTTCGCTGAGCATGGCTTTGAGCGCATGGCTGTATACGGCTTATGAGTGATCGACACATGCGCGACACCGGCTTACGACCTGGTCATTGCATACGTCTTGCTACAGTACTGGGCCAGCAGGCTGCCACTGAGCGGGGAACCTGTGTCGACGCTCTCCTGGAACCGCGTGGCCTGCGCGGCTGTCCAACAAAGCCGCCCAGCGGCATGGCCGCGACGCAGACCCAGCGCGCCGACGGACGGGTGGGCTGGCGCCCCGCCTACGCAGGGCGTTTCCCCTGAGACTGACTTTTCTCTTCCCCCCCATGCCCATGATTCCTCGAGATGCGACGGTTAGTCGCCTACGCCAGGAAGATTGCGAAATGGGTCGCCTCCGCCAGGAAGAGCGCGAAGATAGTCGCGAATCGCATGGGAAGGAGCAGGGAGAAGTCAGGGAGGACCTTGCCGACCGTCCAACACAACCCACTGGCAACGCGGCCCCTTGGCACATCCAACCGCTTTGGACTCCAACGGACCCTGCTACGGTCAGTCGCCGCCGCCGGGGATGATGTGATGATAGTCGCGAGTCGCAGGGAGAAGGGCATGGGGGAGACAGAAACGACTTTGCCGACGGTCCGACACAATCCGCTGGCAACGCGACCCCTGAGAACACCCAGCCGCCTCGGATTCCACCAGGCTCTGCGATGGTCGTTCACCTACACCGGGGAGATTGCGAAATGGGGCGCGAGCCACATGAGAAGGGGCAAGGAGAAGCCAAAGAGGACCTTGCCGACCGTCCAACACAACCCACTGGCAACACGACCTCTGGGAACACCCAGCCGCCTCGGATTCCAAGGGATTCTGCGATGGTTAGTCACCTACACCGGGAAGAGTGCGAAATGGGTCGCGAGCCGCAGGAGAAGGAGCAGGGAGAAGACAGAGAGGACCTTGCCGACCGTCCAACACAACCCACTGGCGACACGACCCTTTGTGAACACCCAGCCGCCTCGGATTCCAACAGTCTCTGCGACGGTCAGTCGCCTCCACTGGGAAGAGTGTGAAGATAGTCGCGGGTCGCAGGAGGAAGGGGGGCCCACTGCTGTGGAGGAGACCGTCGAGGAGACCATCGAGGGGGCGGCGGAGGAGCCCCTGGAGGAGAAGTGTGAGGACGAGGAGAGCGAGAGCATCACGGAGGACGACCTGGGTATTACGGTGGGAAGAGACAACGGGACCTTGGAAGACGAGGCCGCAGTCCGGCGAATGGTGGGCAGAGGGCGATCCGCTGCTCTCCTCCCCTCCTCCCCGCGTCCACCAGGGGCCCCCGTGCCCGACCGTGCGACGGGCCCGCTGCAGGCCCCGCCCGCTGCAAACGCGGACGCGCCGCCTCGGCGGGCGGGCTTTGCCCGCGAGATCACCCCTGCGCTGGCGTCGCCTTCGACGGACCGTGCAGAGCCGCAGGGCGACGGGGGCCCCCGGCCGTCGCCCGCCGCTGACCCCCCCAGCCGATGGCGACCCAGTGTCCGAACTGCGTTGGCCCAGCCGACGACCGCGTCGACTCGGACCATCATCGCTGCCACCGCTACGACCGTCAGCGCTGACTCGTCCCCATGCGCGCCGCCTGCCCGTGGAGACGGGGCGGGCCTGGACGCGTCGCTTACTGTGCCCTCGCCCCCCGATGCGAACGGGTCTCGTGCGAGCGCGGAGCTGGGCGCGGGCCAAGCAGCGGCGCAGTCGCCTGACGGGTCTGCCTCGGGGGCCGGGGCGCTCGTGGACGACCCGCTGGCCTTTGTGGGGCGGGTCAAGGCGTGGCAAAGGGCGGGGGGGGGCGCGCCAGTGGCGTGACCAGTGTCGCGCCAACAAGGCGATGGGGGCCCTGGCGCCTGCGATCCCGCGCGCCGCGAGCCCGACGTCCTCCGCGGGTTCCTGGCGCTCGCGGGGAAACGCCCAGACTGCGACGATCATTTCGAACTGGCCTTCGCCACGATGAGCCGCCGTTCGCTAATGGAGCGCGTTCGGGGCGTCATTCGCTTGTCCCCGGATAGCCTTGCGCAGTGGGAGTGGCGCACTATCGACTACGAGAAGCTTGGCAAAGGCAGAGCCCAGCCCTACATTGCACCCATGCACGTCATCGTCGCTTTCATGCGTGCTCGCGCCGGGCACGCGAGGACGTCGGTCTACGGTCCCGTGGGCGCGGCAGCGCCCTGGTGCTCCCACCTGCGCTGACCCGCTCCACTTTGGGCCAGGAGTGCCTACCGCGGCCCTGGGGGCCAGCCTGGCGTGCTGCCCTCCCCACGCCGGGGAGTCCTTCGCCGCCGTGTGGATGTGCCTTCTTGTGCCAGGCTTTCGAGTGTGGGTGGCGCGTGCACTTGGGCATGGGCTGAGGGTGTCTGGGGTTCCTCATGGGTTCAGTGTTCACTTGCCATCTCTTCCTCCCCGCGGCGCCTGGTGCGCGACCGTCTCCTCTGTCCCCCGGGAAAGGTGGCTTTCTTATCTCCGCTCTAGGCCTGGCGTGCCTACCGCAGCCCTGGGAGCCAGCCCGGCGTGCTGCTCTCCCCGCGCCGGGGAGTCCTCGCCGCCTTGTGGCTGTGCCCTCTTCCACCGGGCTTTGGTGGCATGGGTGGCGCATGCAACTGGTCATGGGAAGTGGCGCGTGCCTTGGAGTCAACGGCCCACCGTGGCAAGTTGCTTCCACTTCCCCATTTTATTTTTCTTCCAAGGCTGCGACGGTTAGTCGCTCTTCTCCTCCTGCGGCCCCAGCGTCCGCCTACCAGCGCCGCGGAGACAAGCAGCTCGGCGACGAGTACAAGTGGGGCGAGCAGCGCTACGCTGTCGAGCACAATAAGGCCCAACACCACTGGCCCAAGCGCAACGGGGCTTTGAAGCCCGTCGCCGACCAGCACCGCCAAGACACACGGCGCGGCGACGAGGAACAATGAGGCTAGTAGCGCGACGTTGATGTGCACCACGGGCCCCAGCAGAACGGAGGCGAGGGGCGCGTCGCTGACCGGCGCCAGCGCGACAAGCAGCGCGGCTACGATCACCGGGGAGTCGCGCAGCACGACGTTACTGAGCGCGCCAGGGTCCAGCTGCATGGGCTCCAGCTCAACGGGGTCGAGCAGCACGTCGCTAACCAGTGCCATTGGGACAAGCAGCGCGGCAGCGTGGCCAGGTGCTCTCACCTCAGCTACTTGGGCGCTCCGGCGCACAGGGTACATGGTCGATGAGAGCGCGTCGCTTTCCACGGGAGCTTGGTTGGCGCAGTCATGGTTGGCATGGCCAGGGTTGGCACAGTCATGGTTGGCATGGTCAGCGCGGTGGGAAATTGCACAGCCACGATTGGCATAGTCAGCAACGGCTGCTCGAGTAAACGCTCCTCTCCTCTCACGCCGTGTGCCTGGTGTGCACTTCCTCTCCTTCCCTGCTGCATCCTCGTGCTGCAGCGGTTAGCTGCCGCGCCGGGATTCCTGCCGTGCCTGGCGCGCACTTCCCTTCCTCTCCTTTGTTTCTCCAGGTTTATCCCGCCTGCGATGGTTAGTCAGCTGCGCCGGGAAGAGTGCGAAATGGGTCGCGAGCCGCAGGAGAAGGAGCAGGGAGAAGACAGAGAGGACCTTGCCGACCGTCCAACACAACCCACTGGCGACGCGACCCCTGGGAATACCCTGCCGCCTCGGATTTCAACAGACTCTGCGACGGTCAGTCGCCTCCACTGGGAAGAGTGTGAAGATAGTCGCGTGTCGCAGGAGGTAGGGGGGCCCTCCGCTGCGGAGGAGCTTAGTTGGAACAGTCAAGGTTGGATTGGCATAGCCAGGATTGGCACAGTCATGGTTGGCATAGTCAGCGCGGACGGAAATGGCGCAGCCACGATTGGCATAGTCAGCAGCAACTTCTCGAGTAAATGTTCTACCGTTCTCCTCCTCTCCTCTCACACCGGATGCCTGACGTGCACTTTCTTTCCTCCCCTCCTGCATCCGAATGCTGCAGCGGTTAGCTGCCGCGCCGGGGTGCCTACCGTGCCTGGCGTGCACTTCCCCTCCTCTCCTTTGTTTCGCCGGGTTTATCCCGCGCTGCTGGGGTTGCCGCCAATGCCGCTGTCTGACGGTGCTCTGACGGCCTGAATTCCACGCAAGGATCACATTGGGAATGGGCGGTCAGGTGGCCCCTGGCCTGCTCCAGGCTGGTGTCGGCCTCTACTGGTGACCGGAAGGGTTCAGCGGGGTCTCGCTACGAATCCCATGCAAGGATCACATTGGGAATGGGCGGTCAGGTGGCCCCTGGTCTGCTCCTGGCTGGTGTCGGCCTCCACTGGTGACCGCGAGGGTTCAGTGGGGTCTCGCTACGCTGCCGACCTATGGTGCAAGGACTTCGGCATGTGTGGCTCGGCGCGCCCGTCGGCTGCTTTCTCCTGCAAGGACTTCGCTTTCGACATGTGCCACTGCTGTACAAGCAAGAGGTCCTGCCGTTTGCAGTCCTATCTGTGACGAGGTTGCCCCTCTTTACTCTGGCGCTGACACGATGCAGTTGTGTCGCCTACGGCACGGACGTCGTCCGGGTGTGCCTGTCGGTCCTGCTCGTCTCTGACGGCGCCTTGTGCCGACTCGCGCTGAGTGATAGACCTCTGGGTGTTTATGGTCGCGCCGCCGCGCCATTTTGGCTGGGCTTACTTGCCTGTCGCCACCGGGGTCTCCACGCCACCGGGTTGGGAGTTTCGATTTTGGCTGTTCTTCTGAGTGGCCGCCCGCGCGCTCGCTTCGCTTGTCTGTCTTTTCTTGCTGCCTGGTCGCGGCCCGACTAGTGTTCGGACGGCTTTCGATGAGCTTCGCGGGCCCGCGGACCAAAAAGTATCCCCACCAGCTCGTCATTTTAGCGCTGCCTCGGCGTAGTGGCCCCCGTTTTCCCGCGTCTGGCCGGCGACAGTTGCGCTGAATCCACCGGCTTCTGCTCGTAGCGCGACCTTTCCGACGCCGCGCGGGCGCCCGCTCGCGGTCGCGATCGAAAGAGTACCCCCGCCAGATCTCCACGTGTACTGCTCATGAATGATTTAGCCTTCTTGTTCAACCACTTGAGGTTGCCACTGTTGGCATGCGGCACAGGCGCGCTGGATTAATTGCTCAGCCCCGCGCTTTGCCGTGCCCTGCTCGGTGGCACGTTTACCTCTGGCGCCTGGCGCGACAAGGTACAATTTGTTTGCCTTCCTGGTGGTCTCGCCTCTGGGGTGGTTGCATGTCAGCCGCCTGGCACACCCAGCACCTATTGCAACTCTGCGTTTAGTCCCCGGCGTCGCTCGGCGTCCTTCGGCGGGAGCCCCGACGGCCGTTAGTTCGAACGCTTAGGTAATTAGGTTTGGCTCGTAGCCCAGGCTGACATCGGACGCCGCCTGCGCTTTCGTTTGCGGCCGCGACGGGACAAAAATCCCCACCAGCCCATTCAGAAACGTTGCCCATGAGAGGAAGAGACACATGTAGTGAAACGAAGCGGGCAAGGAGAGGAGGGGGAGGAGCGTGTTGAGCCATCTTGGAGCTCTCTTTTGAGGATCGGAGGCAGGAGGAGGAAGACAACGAAGACAAAAACTCTTGGGGTCCTCGTGGGGCTTGCTTTGGGTCCTGTTGTAGCTCTCTTGGAGCTCGTTGGAAGGCCCTGGGGTCCTGATAGGGCTCTGTCAAGGTGTCTTGGGGCCCTCTTGGGGCCCTCTAGGGGCCTTTTCGGGGGCCATGTAAGGCCTCTCGGGGCCACCTTGTAGGGTGTCGATCAAAGGAGGGGGGGCCCTCTAGTAGGGCTTCCTCGATTCGCCTCCCCCTTGTGGGGCCATAAGTATCGCCTCTTGGGGCGCGCTTGGGCCGACCTTATGCGCGCTTGGGGACGTTGTGGGGGCCTCTTGGGCCCTTCTTGGGGCTCTCTTGGGCCATCTTGGGGCCATCTATGTTGGCCTCTTGTGGGGGGTCCTGAGAGGGCTGCGAAAGTACTTGGAATTCCTTGTGGCGTTCGTCGGGCCTCTTGGAGGTATTTCGGAAGCTTCCTTGAACCATCTTCGGCTATATAAAACCACTTTTGGAGGTCATCTGAGAGCATCGGGCGCCCTCTTGTAGCCATCTTGTCAGGGATTGGAGGGGGAGGGTACCCGTCCCCGAGGGGAAGATGATTTTGGAAGAGGACAGGGCAAATTCGTTAGACCACCTACGCCCACAGGAATGGGGGCATTTGTGGTGCATTGGCGTATCCCCAATCTGAGGTCCGCGTCCGATTTGCCCGTCTCCGTAGCCCCAATTCCGGCCACGTTCGCAGGCCAGCCTTGCAGGGGACATGTTTTTGTTGTCGGTGCGCTTGGCGAGGCTAGTTGCGTGGATCATCGCTGTCCGCTCCCATCTTCGCACTCCAAAAAAGAAATTGGTTCTCTGGGAATGCCAGGAGCGCCAGAAATGCGGTGTTGTTCCTGCTGCTTCTGCGGCTCCTGCTGCTGCTCTGGTGCTCCTCCTGTTCCTCCTCCAATGCGTGCTCTTTCTGCTGGTCCTCCTGCTGCTCCTCCTGTTGCTCCTGCTGCTATTGCTCCTGCTGCTCCTCCAGCTGCTGCTCCTTCCTGCTGCTCCTCATGCTGCTCCTTTTTCCTTTGGCTTCTCCTCCTGCTAGTTCTCTTGCTGCACCTTCTGCTGCTGCTCCTGCTGCTCCTCCGGCTACTCCTCCTGCTGCTCATGCTTCCGTTCCTCCTCCCTTGTCTTGCTGCTCCTGCTGCTCCTCCTGTTGGTTGTCTGGTCGCCGCTCCTGCTGCTCTTTCCGTCGCTCCTGACGCTGCTTGTGCTCCTGTTCCTCGTGCTCGTCCTGCTGCTCCTGCTGATCCTCCGGCTGCTCATCCTGATCTTATGTTCCTGTTCCTCTTGCAGCTGCTCTTGCTGGTCCTCCTGCTCCTTCCCCAGCTGCTTCTTTAGTGTTTCTTCAATGCTGCTGCTCCTAGTGCTGTTCGTCCTATCTGCTCGCTGCTGCTGCTCCTCCTGATGCTGTTGCTCCTCTGGAATTCGCTCTCTTTCGCCTGCTCCTCCTGCTGCTGCGGCTCCCAGCTCCTTCTGTTGCTGCTCTTGCCGCGCCTCCTGCTGCTTTGGTGCACATCCTGCTGCTACTCTTGCTTGCATGCTCCTCTTGCTCCTGCTGTTCGTCTTGCTGTTCCTCCTCCTGGTGCCTCCTGATGCTCGTTTTGCTGCTGCTCCTCCAGCTGCACCTGCTGTTCCTGCTGCACCTCCTTTTCTCCTGCTCCTCTTCCTCCTCCTGCGGCGCATCCCGTTATGCTTTCTGCTCATCCTGCTGCTCTTCCTGATGCTGCTCCTGCTATTAATACGTGAGCAGTCGTAGAGCTATTCATAATACTACTACCACTACTGCC
>CAUYUJ010020385.1:105000-130894 GCA_963575745.1 Prorocentrum cordatum
CATTTGTTTTTGCACGCTGACCCCGCCGATCTGCGTGAGGGGTGTCACCGAATGTCAGAAATGTGGCAAATCCCATGTGTTTTTGCACGCTGACCCCGCCGATCTGCGTGAGGGGTGTCACCGAATGTCAGAAATGTGGCAAATCCCATGTGTTTTTGCACGCTGACCCCGCCGATCTGCGTGAGGGGTGTCACCGAATGTCAGAAATGTGGCAAATCCCATGTGTTTTTGCACGCTGACCCCGCCGATCTGCGTGAGGGTCTACAAACACTTGGGATTCGCCACATGTCTGACATTCGGTTGCACCCCTCACGCAGATCGGCGGGGTCAGGGTGCAAAAACACAAGGGATTTGCCACTGGGCACCGAGAGGCGCTTTTTGCGCAGCTTTCCGGGTGGCCGCCGGGTTGGGCCGAGACCCCACTGGGAGCATTGAGCAGGTCCCAAGCCATTCGGATGTTTGGCACGCCGTGCGTGGACTGGACTCCTCTCGGAAGCCTCGTTCTCGTTTTCAGTCGGGCCTGTCCCTCTACAGGGGGAATCTTCAAAAATAGTAGAAAAACAGTTTGGGGATTCTTTTGGGAATCTTTTTGGGCATCTTTGGATCATTTTTAGACTAGTTTTTATTTTTCATACAGAATCCCCCGGTAAGGGGACAGGCCCGACCTAATTCTCGTTTTCTCCGCAGCGCCTCTGAAGGCTCGGGGGGCCAGCTCGGGGACCTGTTGAAGGCCTCGGGTCCAATTGGTGCCAATTGGGGCCCCCTCGGATTCCTGTCAGTGCCTGCGGCAAGGTGGCGGATTTACGTCAAACGTCTGTACACTACTCGCGGACCACCTCGCGCAACCGTGAATCTCCGAAGGTAGAGCAGGCGCCTTCGCAGAGCTCGTGACGGCAGGGTGCCGCTGCGATCCTCCTTGAACATGCGTCGCTTTCTCTTGTCGCCTGGAGTTACCCCTCGAGCGCGGTGCGTCAAAATTCGGGGAGTGGGCGTGCGGTGTTGTCTTTGCGGCGTCGCAGCTGCTTCTATCTGGCGGCTTCGAAATAATTCCCTGCACCAGTACGTCAATGGCAATCATATTCGTGGGTGAGAGCTGGAAGCAAACACACACAGGGAGCTACGGGGACCTCGGCGGCCCGAGAGAGAGAGAGAGAGAGAGAGAACGCAACACGGAGCGAGACACTCACACACGACTTTTTGGCCGCGGCGCTGGCGGTCGCCGCGCGCGCTCGAAGCTGCGTGGGCCACGAGAGGGATGAACGGCACCCAGCGGGCAGGTGGACAAGAAGAGGCGGCTGCAGAGAGAGAGAGAGAGAAAGCACAGCAGCAAGAGGAACGCGGGCAGGGAGCGGCCACGGCACGCGTCGGGCCGGCGGCCAGGGGCGCCTGACCGCAGGAGCGGCGCGGCTGCAGAGCACGGCGCCGCGCTGCCCGCAGGGGAGGGCCGTGGGCCGGGAGGGCGCCGACGCTGCCGCCCAGGAGCCCGCTGGAGCCGAACGCGGCGGCTCAAGCCGGCCAGAGCCCGGGGCGCCTGCGCGACACGCCCACAGCAGGGGGCCGCAGGCGACTGCGGGAGCGCAGCGGCCACCGAGCGCCGTCGGCCTCCCGGAGCACGCGGGCGCCGAGGCGCCCG
The DNA here is from genome assembly GCA_963575745.1 of Prorocentrum cordatum. Classification (NCBI taxonomy): domain Eukaryota; class Dinophyceae; order Prorocentrales; family Prorocentraceae; genus Prorocentrum; species Prorocentrum cordatum. Next base: position 106,634 of record CAUYUJ010020385.1, read on the forward strand.
AGCAGCTCTGGGGCGCCCCGCGCTGGGCGGCGGGGCGCAGCGAGGAGGGCGTGTGGCGGCGGCCGCGGCGGGGCCCGGGAGAGCAGCGGGGGACACCTCTGGTGCGATGGGGCGAGTGTCCGCCACTGTCATGGGTAGGAAAGGGGGGAGGAGGGGGAGGAGGGGGAGGAGGGGGAGGAGGAGGAGGAGGAGGAGGAGGAGGAGGAGGAGGAGAAGGAGGAAAGGAGGAGGAGGAGGAGGAGGAGGAGGAGGAGGAGGAGGAGGAGGAGGAGGAGGAGGAGGAGGAAAGGAAGACGACGACCTCCCCTATCCTCCCTTCTCCCCCGTCCTGCCTGGGGTAGTGGTGGTGGACAATCTGCCCATCATGGTGGGCAAGACGCCGGGCTGTGTGCAAAGAGGCGCTGCGGCGCTGCGAGCGGCACGGGGCCCGGGAGACGGACGCCCAGGGTTTCCGCGGCGACGGGGCAGCGGCCGCCGTTGGCAGCGGGGAGGGCGAGAAGGGCGTCAACCGATTTTTTGGGGCCCAGGTGTTTCCCCAGCGGTCGTTCTCGATGCGTCGAAGGTCGCTGCGGGGTCCGAAATGTGCCGGGGTCCGAAGTGCACTGGGGTCCGAAAGTGCGCTCGGGTCCGAACTGCGCCGGGTTCCGAACTGTGCCGGGGTCCGAACTGACACGACGGGGCGCGGTGGGGCTGGGCCGCGGCGAGGCTGGGCTGGCAAGAGCGCCGAGGAGCACACCCACGCACAACGAGCACCAGCAACAGCCGAAGGCAACGGGGTGGTCAGGACGCACCCCGGGGAGTAGCTGTATCGGTGCCCTGCTGTCCCCCACAGCGTTGCGAAAGGATGGAACCGTCGGAGGTCTGGGACCGCATGCTCCCGCTCCTCTCCCTCTCTCTCTCTCTCCTTGGCTCTCTCGCCCTCCCGCGTGAGGGAGCGGAGTAGGAGGAGGAGTATGAGGAGGAGGAGGAGGAGGAGCAGGAGGAGGAGGAAGAGGAGGAGGAAGAGGAGGAGGAGGAGGACCAGAGTAAGCCCAGGATCCAACAACGATGTTGTTTCCTTTCTTTCCCAAGTTCCCGCCTCACAAGTCCATGCAGGTCTTCCTCTCACTGCAGGAAGCACCCCTTGAAAGAGGCGAGCGCCCTATCTCGGCTTGCTATTCGGCGAGAGGTCCGCTTTGAAAAGGAACGCCAGCGCATTCAGGAGGGGAAAACCACATAGACACAGTTCATCGTCGAGTAAATATGTAAAGTCCTGGGAATTGTGTGTCTATTTATTTGTGTGTCCCAGAGCCCCTGTATGCATCCCTCTAATTGGTTTTACGGAAAGCAGTAAGGTATCAGATATGATAAAAAGAGTTGCGTACCAGAGACACGGCCGGCTGGGGTGATCGCATGAAGTTCAAGGGGATGTCCAGCGAGAGCTCCGTTTTGAAAATGAATCGCGCCCTCTCCGTGTACATGTTGCACGTGTCTCACTTTTGGTCATTCAGATCGAGGGGGCCGCCAGCGAGAGCCCCATGTTTGAAATGAGCAGCCATCCGTGCGTGCAGCTGTTACACATTTACAAGCTAGCTGCTGGGCGTCAAGTTTGAGGATGTTTCCAGCCAGGGCATACGTTTGAAACTGAACCGTCCTCTATCCCTATAGCTGTTGCGGTCTACTAAGACGAATGCTCGCGGCTCAAAGACGAGAGGCTTCATTTTGAAGAATCGTACCGCCCTCCATCCTCTCAGCTCTTAGTAGGCTTTGAAGACGAACGTGCCAGATGCTAGCGAGAGTGCATCATTCTTGAAGAAGGTACCACCCTGCGTCCTTGAAGGTTTGGCATAAGTTTATACAAATTGCGAGGCGCAAGTGCGAGAGCCCTTTTTGGAAAGGGAGACGCTGTCGATCCTTATAGCTGTTGAGGATATCAAGTTCCAGGGCCATCAGCTTTGATGAACTCTCGGGCGAAACGCCTGGCCCGCCCTACCGAAACGTTCGGTGGAGCAGAGAGGAGGTATGTTTCAGGGAAAAGGACGGAGGAGGACAGCGTGGAGGAGAGGATATCAGAAGGAGGAGCAGGACGACGATGACGAGGAGGACGAGGAGGAGGACCAGGAGGGCGAGCAGGTCGAGGAGGAGGAGGAGGAGGAGGAGGAGGAGGTCGAGGAGGAGGAGGAGGTGGAGGAGGAGGGGGAGGAGGAGGAGCGGAAGGGCGAGGACTCTTCGCTTCCCTCCTTCTTTCCCCCATCACCTCCTCCCCTGTCCCTTCGTGCTCCCAAGGGTCCATTCCGATCTGATGGATCCGATCCGATTTCGAATTTGCCACGGGGCTCAGTCTGATCGGATTCGACTCGCAGCCATCCGAGGCAGCTAATCTGATTCGATTTCGACTCCGTGCCAATGCATCCCGATCCGACGCACGTTCCGATCCCATCCGATTACCCCGTTCAAGCGTTCATTGAAATTGACTCCGTCTTCTGCTAAGATCGTTGGTTCGGTGGATCCTTGCTGTGTCTGTCGTTGTCTTGGCTCTCCTTCCGATGTGGTCGACCCTCCTATCGCTCCCACTTTGAACCACTCAGGATCTGTGTCCTCCCCAGAATTCAGGATCCATTCCTGGGGACCGGCTTCTCACCCCAAGCATTTTTTAATGGTCCTGGGGCCTGGTCAAGGCCTCCCATGGCCGAACACGGCATAAACGTGCTTTTCTTCACGACGTGGGGATGTAAGGGTTCCCCTTCTCCATCAATGCTCGCTGTGGGGACCTTCCTGAGGCTCACCCGAAGGATCTGTTCGACTCTAGTTCAACCCCACTTCGACTCAAGTTCGACTCAAGTTCGACTCAGGTTCGACTCAGGGTCGAGTCAAATCGACGGACGTTCGACGCAGCTTCGACGCAAGAGTGGAGGCAGCGTCTCCAGGAAGGTCCCCGGAATGAGCATGCGACTCTCCCTCCCCCCCCTCCCATCCCTCCTCCTCCCTCCCCTCCACCACCCCGGACGACGACGGCCATCACCTCCGCGGCGACGAGCCACGACGGCGGTGACCCTCGCCCCTCGCGCGACAGGAGAAGGTAACCACCACGGACGCCGAGGGCCGCGCCCGCTTCGTGTCCTCTGGCGCCAAGGCTGACGAGGCCCCTGCCAAGGCGGCAGCCCCTGCCGAGGCGGCAGCCCCTGCCAAGGCGGCAGTGACCACCACGGACGCCCAGGGCCGCGCCCGCTTCGTGTCCTCTGGCGCCAAGGCCGACGAGGCCCCTGCCAAGGCGGCAGCCCCTGCCAAGGCGGCAGTGACCACCACGGACGCCCAGGGCCGCGCCCGCTTCGTGTCGTCCGGCGCCAAGGCCGACGAGGCGGCTCCGTCCAAGGCGACCGCGCTCCCTCCCCCCTTCTGCCCTCCCTCGCATCGCGTCGGGCGTCTCCGATGCTCTTGTCGTCGTTTGCTTCTCTGGACGGCCTCGTGTCTTGAGGTGGGCCTCCAGCGTCAGCGCCTCTACGGGACTATCCTGGGAAGCCCAACATTGTCCCGATCGTCTGTGGTTTCTTTACAGCTTTCTCCCCTTCCCTCGTCCTCCCTTGGTGATTCCGTCTTTCTTTCTCTCTTCTGTTTCTGTGTCTCTCTCTCTCTCTCTTCTTTTTATGTCTCTCTCTCTCTCTTCTTTTTGTTTGTTTTCTATCCCTCCTTCTATCTTATTCTGTCTGGTAGCGCTATGTGCACATAAATATATTGGCGGAGTTTTTGCCCCCTGGCCTCCCCCGGCACACAGTGACACCTGGGGCCACCCCTCGGTAATCAATATTCACGTTTTCAGGCCTACTGGGGACCGTATCACCCCCGAGAGAGCTCTAAGGTCGCCCAGGCGGTTCAAGAGGCCACCAAGACGAGTCGAGAGCGCCCTCAGTGCGCTCCAAGACCGCCCACGATGCCCTCAAAAGGCCCCCCAGACGTCCCGACAGGCCCCCGACCAAAATGAATCTATGTTCTTTCGGTTTTAGAAAGATTTTAGTGTTCACGCTTTTCCTGGCATCAGACCGCCCATGACGACACAAGATGACAAAAGCTCGCCTCCGTAGCCATTTTGGCTCAAGTCGAATTGTGCTGGCTTTTGTGTTTGCACATCTTTCGCCCCGAATTTTACCACTGCCGGAGGCGCTCCTTGTCCAAAGCAGGGCTCGCGATCATGCCGGAGCTCATGTCAATCGTCAAGACCCCGAAGGAGGCCTTCATGGGCATGGTGGACAAGGGCGTTGGGATGGGCGGCGATTCGTCCATCAAGATCTTCCACCAGTCGTTCTACGCGGGTTGCTACATTGGCTTCGGGGGCATGCTGTCGATGGTGGTGGCTGGCGGGCTGGACAGCGCGGCCCAGGACAACCCGACCATTCAGACTTTTGTTTTCGCTGCGCTCTTCCCTGTGAACCTGCTGCTCATCCTCCTCACAGGTGGGGTGCTGATCACAGGCACAGCGGCGACCGTGCCTGCCGCGGTGTTTGAGGGCAAGCTGCACAGGATGCAGATCCTGAGGACGTTCGCGCTGGCTTGGGTGGGCAATCTGCTTGGCGCCCTGCTCTTCGCTGGCTTCGTCACAGCCTGCAACCTGAACGTTGGCCTGACTGCCTCGCTTGCCCGCAAGGTTGCGGAGAAGAAGATCAAGGAGAACTTCGGGGTCACCTTCCTCAAGGGAATCGGGTGCAACTGGCTGGTGTGCATGGCGGTGTTCCTGCAGGGCCAGGCGCAGGACATGGTTGGCAAGATGGTGGGCATCTGGTTCCCCATCTCTTGCTTCGTGGCCATTGGCTTTGAGCATATCCCAGCCAACATGTTCATGATCCCCATGGGGATGATGGCCGGCGCAGACGTGTCCGTGCTGGACTGCCTGTGGAAGAATTTCATCCCGGTGACCCTCGGGAACATCTTCGCAGGTTCCATCTTCGTGGGCGGTGGTTACTCTTTCGCCTTCGGCCGGCTGGGTAGCTCGCCGATGTTCAATATGCCCGCGAAGGAGCAGGGCTCGCCTAAGGATCAGAAGCCCACGAGCGATGCGCCCGCGATTCCACCTGAGGCTCAGGGCTTGTGAGTTCGCAGCCGGGCTGAGGGACCTCAGGGTCGCATTCTCGCCGTCTCTCAACTACCCAAGATGTCATAAGAAATGGGTGGGGGTCGCCCGCGACTGCAAACTTTGTTTGACCGTGCGGCGTAACTTTTTTCAAAGAATATCTAGATCGTGTTGAGTACAGCTCATGTGCCAGGACAGCTGAACGGCTGAGCCTTTCAAGCAGTTCTTCTGTGGCAGCCTAGGCCCTTCGCCTTATTTCTTCTTGGCAGCAATGTCTGCTGGGCAGGGTCAACCAGGTCGTGCTGCATCCGCGGCGGCGAACTTTGTTAGCCCGTGCAGATCAGAATTTATCAGCCAGGCTAGCTGAGCGGTCTCAGCGTTCCACATGCGTTTTCAGCGGCAGCCTGGGCCCTGCGCCTCAATTTCTCCGTTGCAGCGATGTCTGCGATGCAGGGTCGACCAGGTCATGCTGCTCCTCGCGGTCCTTATCCTAGTATCTGAGTGAATTCAGTCGCTGTGCCAGAGCGTTGGCCGCATGATTGAAAAACTGCGCACATGCCCACAACACAACAAACAAGCGCCACAAGACGGCCCAAGTGGCTCCGAAGAGCGCCCCAGGACGCGCCAGAGGGCCCCAGGACGGCCCAAGAGGCTCCCCCAACGGGCCCCAGGCGCCCCCAAGAGACCCCCCAGATGGGGCCGAGAGACGCCGACATCACCAGCTGGTCCCCACGAGGCCCCCCAGACGCCCCAACATGCTCGAACAAATCCTCTCAGAGGCCGCCCGAGGCCCCCAGCGTTCTTCCAAGAGGCCCCCAGGAGGCGTCCCAAGAGACCCGAAAAGCTTTTCAAAACTCATGGCGTCCACGTCATTCGCGATGGTCCTGGAGAGGCTTCGGGATCATCGATTCGGATCTCGGGTATGTTCCATGTTCCCATTCTTTTCGGGAAATATCTTGGACTTGGGGATCGTGCAGAGTTAGCAAATCGTCTACCTTCTGCTGGCAAATGCCTCCAAGAGAATGTACGATACGGATTGCCGTCGCTAGAAATTCTGGGATTCCTGGGGGGTCACGTCCGGGCGGAGAAGCCAGATCCCCGCGGCGATCGTTCAGCTTGCCGCCCTGATTTCGCTGACTGTCTGGGAAAAGACATCACTCGAAAGTGTCCCTCCCGGTCAGTCGCTGGAAGTTGGCGAGGGCTTCATTGGGGCATATACGCGGTTCGGTCGAGAGCTCAGAAACGCACTTTCACACGTATGGCCCTGCGGATCCTTGGAGACGTCCCGGAGGGCTCACTTGAATTCACGCATCGTTCGGTCCATTTGAGTTGACAAATCGTCGGGTCCATTTGTGGAGGACGACGACGATGAAGAGGAATGTGGGGAATGAGGACGACGAGGACACGGAGGGGCAAGAGGCGCAGTCCGAGCGGACGCGAGGAGGAGGAGGAGGAGGAGGAGGATGAGGAGGGAGGAGGAGGAGGAGGAGGGGAGGAGGAGAGGAGGAGGAGGGAGGGAGGAGGAGGAGGAGGAGGAGGAGGAGAGGAGGAGGGAGGAGGAGGGAGGGAGGAGGAGGAGGAAAACAGCCCCTAAGAGCACGCGGATGAGGAGGAGCAGGAGCAGGAGGAGGAGGAGGAGGAGGAGGAGGAGGAGGAGAGGAGGAGGAGGAGGAGGAGGAGGAGGCTTGAAAACAGCCCGAAGAGCACGCGGGTGAGAAGGAGCAGGAGCAGGAGCAGGAGGGGGAGGAGGAGGAGGAGGAGAGGAGGAGGGAGGAGGAGGAGGAGGAGGAGGAGGGAGGAGGAGGAGGAGGAGGAGGCAACGACGACGACGACGACGCCCGCGCCATCCTGATTGCACGCGCGCGCAGTCCTGGAAGGATGCATGAGCGGGGGGCAGAGAGCATGGGGCGGGGGGGGGGGTGCAGACAGACGAGAAAGGTGAGGAGTAGGGAGGAGTGGAGTGACGGAGGAGGAAGGGGAGAGGGGGGGAATGGCGGAGTCACCATATGAGCGAGAAGACTGAGACAGCGTGCGAGAAGGAGATTCCGTAGATTCTTCACAGCTCTCTCCTCTTCCCCCGTCCTCCTTTGGTGATTCTGTCTTTCTTTCTCTCTTCTGTTTCTGTCTGTCTGTCGGTCTCTCTTCTTTTTATTTGTTTTCTCCCCCTCCTTCTATCTTACTATGTCTGTGAACACTGTGTACATCTAGAGATACTGTCGGAGTTTTTGCCCCCTGGCCTCCTCCGCCACACAGTGACAACCAGGGCCACCCCTCGGTTATCAAATTTCACGTTTTCCGGCCCACTGGGGGCCGTTCCACCCCCGAGAGCGCTCTAAGATCGCCCAGGTGGTTCAAGAGGCCACCAAGACGAGTCGAGAGCGCCCTCAGTGCGCTCCAAGACCGCCCACGATGCCCTCAAAAGGCCACCTAGACGTCCGAGAGGCCCCCGACCAAAATGAATCTATGTTCTTTCGGTTTTAGAAAGATTTTAGTGTTCACGCTTTTCCTGGCATCAGACCGCCCATGACGACACAAGATGACAAAAGCTCGCCTCCGTAGCCATTTTGGCTGAAGTCGAATTGTGTTTGCTTTGGTTATTTGCAATCTCTCGCCCCGAATTTTACCACTGCCGGAGGCGCTCCTTGTCCAAAGCAGGGCTCGCGATCATGCCGGAGCTCATGTCAATCGTCAAGACCCCGAAGGAGGCCTTCATGGGCATGGTGGACAAGGGCGTTGGGATGGGCGGCGATTCGTCCATCAAGATCTTCCACCAGTCGTTCTACGCGGGTTGCTACATTGGCTTCGGGGGCATGCTGTCGATGGTGGTGGCTGGCGGGCTGGACAGCGCGGCCCAGGACAACCCGACCATTCAGACTTTTGTTTTCGCTGCGCTCTTCCCTGTGAACCTGCTGCTCATCCTCCTCACAGGTGGGGTGCTGATCACAGGCACAGCGGCGACCGTGCCTGCCGCGGTATTTGAGGGCAAGTTGCACAGGATGCAGATCCTGAGGACGTTCGCGCTGGCTTGGGTGGGCAATCTGCTTGGCGCCCTGCTCTTCGCTGGCTTCGTCACAGTCTGCAACCTGAACGTTGGCCTGACTGCCTCGCTTGCCCGCAAGGTTGCGGAGAAGAAGATCAAGGAGAACTTTGGGGTCACCTTCCTCAAGGGAATCGGGTGTAACTGGCTGGTGTGCATGGCGGTGTTTCTGCAGGGCCAGGCGCAGGACATGGTTGGCAAGATGGTGGGCATCTGGTTCCCCATCTCTTGCTTCGTGGCCATTGGCTTTGAGCATATCCCAGCCAACATGTTCATGATCCCCATGGGGATGATGGCCGGCGCAGACGTGTCCGTGCTGGACTGCCTGTGGAAGAATTTCATCCCGGTGACCCTCGGGAACATCTTCGCAGGTTCCATCTTCGTGGGCGGTGGTTACTCTTTCGCCTTCGGCCGGCTGGGTAGCTCGCCGATGTTCAATATGCCCGCGAAGGAGCAGGGCTCGCCTAAGGATCAGAAGCCCACGAGCGATGCGCCCGCGATTCCACCTGAGGCTCAGGGTTTGTGAGTACGCAGCCCGGCTGAGGGACATCAGGGTCACATTCTCGCTGTTTCTCAACTACCCAAGATGTCATAAGAAATGAAATGGGTGGGGGGCACCCGCGGCGGCAAACCTTGTTAGACCGTGCGGCGTAACTTTTTTCAAGGGGTATCTAGATCGTGCAGAGCACAGCTCATGTGCCAGGACAGCTGAACGGCTGAGCCTTTCAAGCAGTTCTTCTGTGGCAGCCTGGGCCCCTCGCCTTATTTCTTCTTGGCAGCAATGTCTGCCGGGCAGGGTCAACCAGGTCGTGCTGCATCCGCGGCGGCGAACTTTGTTAGCCCGTGCAGATCAGAATTTATCAGCCAGGCTAGCTGAACGGTCTCAGCATTCCACATGCGTTTTCAGCGGCAGCCTGGGCCCTGCGCCTTCATTTCTCCGTTGCAGCGATGTCTGCGATGCAGGGTCGACCAGGTCATGCTGCTCCTCGCGGTACCTATCCTAGTATTTGAGCGAATTCAGTCGCTGTGCGAGAGCGTTGGCCGCATGTTTGAAAAACTGCGCACATGCCCACAACACAACAAACAAGCGCCACAAGACGGCCCGAGTGGCCCCGAAGAGCGCCCCAGGACGCGCCAGAAGGCCCCAGGACGGCCCAAGAGGCTCCCCCAACGGGCCCCAGACGCCCCCAACAGACCCCCCAGATGGGGCCGAGAGACGCCGACATCGCCAGCTGGTCCCCACGAGGCCCCCCCAGATGCCCCAACATGCTCGAACAAATCCTCTCAGAGGCCGCCCGAGGCCCCCAACGTTCTTCCAAGAGGCCCCCAGGAGGCGTCCCATGAGACCCAAGAAGCTTTTCAAAACTCATGGCGTGCACGTCATTCGCGATGGTCCTGGAGAGGCTTCGGGATCATCGATTCGGATCTCGGGTATGTCCCATGTTCCCAGTCTTCTCGGGAAATATCTTGGACTTAGGGAGCGTGCAGAGTTAACTAATCGTCTACCTTCTGCTGGCAAGTGCCTCCAAGAGAATGTGCGATACGGATTGTCGTCGCTAGAAATTCTGGGATTCCTGGGGGGTCACGTCCAGGCGGAGAAGCCAGATCCCCGCGGCGATTGTTCAGCTTGCCGCCCTGATTTCGCTGACTGTCTGGGAAAAGACATCACTCAAAAGTGCCCCTCCCGGTCAGTCGCTGGAAGTTGGCGAGGGCTTCATTTGGGCATATACGCGGTTCGGTCGAGAGCTCAGAAACACACTTTCACACTTATGGCCCTGCGGATCCTTCGAGACGTCCGGGAGGGCCCACTTGAATTCACGCATCGTTCGGCCCATTTGAGTTGACAAATCGTTGGGCCCACCTGTGGAGGACGACGATGAAGAGGAATGTGGGGATGAGGACGACGCCGACACGGAGGCGCAAGAGGAGCAGTCCGAGCGGACGCGAGGAGGAGGAGGAGGAAGAGGAGGAGGAGGAGGAGGAGGAAGAGGAGGAGGAGGAGGAGGAGGAGGAGGAGGCTTGAAAACAGCCCCGAAGAGCACGCGGGTGAGGAGGAGCAGGAGCAGGAGCAGGAGGGGGAGGAGGAGGAGGAGGAGAAGGAGAAGGAGGAGGAGGAGGAGGAGGAGGAGGAGGAGGAGGCAACGACGACGACGACGACGACGACGCCCGCGCCATCCTGATGGCACGCGCGCGCAGTCCTGGAAGGATGCATGAGCGGGGGGCAGAGAGCATGGGGCGGGGGGGGGTGCAGACAGACGAGAAAGGTGAGGAGTAGGGAGGAGTGAGGGAGTGACGGAGGAGGAAGGGGAGAGGGGGGGAATGGCGGAGTCACCATATGAGCGAGAAGACTGAGACGGCGCGCGAGAAGGAGATTCCGTGTTTCAGATACCGGGGTGCCCTAAGTGCCCCGTCGCCCTGGCCCGCAGCATTTCAGCACTGGCACACGCACGGGGCGACGTGCGGGGACCCTCTTCGGCAAAACGGAGGGCACTGACAAGGTGGAACAAGCTCGTCAGATGGGCCAACAGCAACCCGGCGCCACCCGCCTGGCCGTGAAGAGGGGCCAAGGCCCTCGCCTTACCCGAGGCCGCCAGCATTATCATGGCGTACACGGCCCAACCTGACCTGCCAAGGGGCCGGCTCCTCGGCCGCGCCCTCTACGCGGCCGCATGGGCCCAACACCACGGAACCACGGCCAATGACTGGTTTGCAAGGGTCAGCCAACAACGGAGGTGGGCCCCAGGACAAGCGAGGGAATGGGACATCCTCGCTCAAGCGGCTGACTTCACCGCTGCTTACCGCATTCTCAAGTTTCTCTCCAACGGCCTCCCCGGACATGCGAGATGGCGTAGCGCTCAGGATCGTTTCCCCCACCAGTGTAATGAGTGTCAATGCGAGGCCGATCACGTATGGCATACCGCCTCGGCCCAGTACCGAGGCGTCGCCTGGTGCAACCGATGCCTAGGACACTGGGCAGGTCCTCAAGCGAAGTGGCCACTGCTTCCACAGCACGCCCTCCCTGAACGACTCCGTACCCTCGCCGCCAACACCCGCAGCGCGTGCGACCCAACCTGCGCAACGCGCAGCCAGGCGCCTAGCCCGTACGGCGCCTGCCCGTTGTGTGGCATGGGAGAAGCCGGCAGCGAGCACCTGTGGGGATGGTGTCCTGCTGTCGCGCTGGCTTGGACATTGGTGTGTCCTGGAGATGCACCGGACCTCCTCCCGCAAGCCATCCTCGCCCCAGGCGACCACGCGTGGACACTTGCCGTCTTTATGCACCAAGTCTCCTATAGGTACCATGTCGCGCTTGGCAGGGAACCCCTGGAAGCAGACAGCGCGGCGCAACTTTTCCGCACCGGAATGGTGGTTGACCGATCCAGCGACGCCCCCGAGGACGGGGGACATAAGCGTAAGCATGCCAGGCACCGACGCTGACAACGTCTGGACGCGTCCTGACACTGCCTGCCAGGAGTGCATGCCGCACGGCGTCCCTCCCTGCGCCATACATCGGTCCACCACCCTGCACGGCACACGACTGGCCAACAGGTCTGACGGCGATTGCAGGAGGCTGGCCGCCGTCACGGGCGCTAACCTGCCCGGCCAGCACTTCCTGCACCTCCGGTCCACCCACGCAGTCGCCGGGTGGTCACTAGCTGGGCCAGGGTGGCTTCCCTGCCCCCACGTCACGGACGACAGCCCCGCCGCATGCTGGTCAGGCACCTTCTGCAGGACATGCGCCAGGCACTGCCTTGTACTCATCGCCTCCCAATCCATGGAACACGGGCAAGAGGTGACCGTCAGCGACTCCCCCATCCCTGATCAGGATTGGGCTCAATGGCCGTACGAAATCACCTTCGACGGCGGAGCCCGCTCCATAGCCGGAAGGGCGAAAGTGGCTGGAGCCGGCGCCACACTGTGGCACCACCCCACCACCCGTGGACCACCCACCAGGATCGCCTCGTGCGTGATTGCCCTTCCTGGCTCCGACAGCGCCCAGGTGGGCGAGACCACCGGCTGTAGGGCAGGGCTGGGCCTGCTGGGCGCTATAGACGCGGCCGCCGGCGGTGCGCTGGCCGCCAGAATCGTTGGCGACAACCTCGCCGCCGTCCGCTACGGTGCTGGCACAGGAAGGTATAGAAGACTGCACCTGTACGTGTGCGCAAATGGACCAAGGTCTCCGCCCCTTGGCGGCCAAGGGGTGGCGGCTCACGTGGCAGGCCGTCCAGAGACGGCTCAATAAGGCCGCTGACACCCTGGCAACACTCGGGGTGGTTTGGGCCGACAATTTGAGGCAGGAAGGGCGCGCCGCCGTCTCAACATGGATCATGTGGCACGCCAACACCCCCCTCAAGACGCACCATGCGCCTTTCCCGACCCCAACCTCGCGGGGCTCCCCGTCTCCGACCTCCCTGCTGCCGTCGAGATGCTCGAGGCCGGGGTCAGCAGGAATAGCAGTGGATGGGGTTGCGTCTAACCTCACCCTTACTGCGCGCGTTGTGGGGGTGTAGGACCAGAGATTACGCCCCGTCTCGCCCCGTCTCTCCTCTCGCCCTCTCGCCACTGCAGCTGCTAAGGCTCAGGGCTCCGCCCGCCGGATCGGCAACTACCTGGAAGCTGGGCTTCTTTTGCCCCCCTGCACCCCAGGGTGAACAAGGCCAAGATCTTGGCCAGGATGCCGCATGCTGCCCCCTGCCGCCCGTGCCCGCCCACGGACAAAGAAGGGCGGATCATCTTCAGGTGTCGCGAGGCCCCGGGCGTCAGGTGGGCGTGCATCGACGGCGACAACGGCAGCGGGCAGTGGTGCTGGTTCTGTGACGAGTGCGGCAAAACGGTCAACGAACCTGGGCACTCCACATCAACCGAGCACATGAGACAGCGCAAGCAGACCCATATCGACAAGCACATGGACGGCTACCCACCACGCGGGCTACCTGACCCCCAATGTTTCATGAAGTGAGGCGACCTGTGGGCCTTGACGAGGGGCGTGGACACAACGGAGATTAGGAGGACACAATGCCCAGGCTGGTGCTGGGATTGGGAGTTTGACGCAAAACAATCCCTGGACCCCCACCGTGGACACCTACCCCTGGCCATCCTGACCAGCGCGGGGGACGCACCAACAACGCCGCAGCGCCCTACGCGGCCGGAATACCGGCCCCCGTGCCCCCCTGGGCACCCGCCATCGAAGGGCGTCGCATACAGCTCGCCAGGAACGCCGAGGAGCTCTACAGCACTCCCTGGTACATGGTCCCATGCGGCTCGGCGGCGCGGCCCTGCCTTGGACCGGTCCCTGGGGCTGTCCCACTACCCCGCGACTGGGCTCGGCGGATGCAGCTGCGCGGACAGGAGTGAGGAGGGTCTTCTTCACCGAGTTCTACGCGGACGTGGGGCCACCTTACGACGGCGCCACCTTGGCCCGGCAGGCCATCGCTAGTAAGACCACCTGCGCCCTAGACGTGCAGATCCTCACCTGTTCCCGGCCCGACGAGCAGTGCCGGGACAATTTGGATAGGTACCGCCTGCAAGACAGGCTCAAAGGGCAGCAGCTGGGCCACAGCGAGTACTACCTGCTGGTTTGGGACACCAAGTGGGCCATGGAATGGGCGGAGCGCGACGTGGCGGCAGGCACCCCGACTCCCTTTCCTCATCTCCAAATCCCCGCCGACAGTGGATTTCTTGGCAACGAGGTCAACGCGGCGATGCGGGAGTTTTTTTCATTCGGATGCGACAGGGCGGCTCTCTGGGGCAATGGGCGCTTGTCTTCCGACGCGAGGACTACGACGACAAGGCCAGAGCTCTGGCCGTGCCAGCCCAGGGAGAAGCGGCAGATCTTCTGCTGGCGCAGGCCTCGGTGACCCTGGAGCGCACTATCGGCGACCCCGACCAACCCCGTGCCAACCCGCGTACCAGCGCACTTGCGCTGGCGCCGCAGCTGGCGGAGGAGCCCCCCAGCAGTGTTTTCCAGCGACTACTGCCGGCCCCTAAGGAGGAACAGCTTGCGCGCATCTGTAACCTGCGCCGCGCCAGCGACGCCCAGCGACGCTGCGTGCTGGCGACGCAAAACGCCCCCCTCACCCACTGCCGCGGACCTCCTGGGACTGGGAAGACCAAAGTCGCAGCGTGCGTGGCGGACGCCTGCGTGTCCTGTCCCCCCTCAGGGTGGGGAGTGGGCTGCTTTGGCGGCACCGGCGGGTCCATGGGCAACCTGGCGGAACAAATCGGAGAGAACCTGGGCCCAGGCAGCGCGGACCTGTTCCCGCGCATGGCGGCGCGCCTCGCACACGAGGACAAGGTGAAGGGCGGCGTGGCCGAACGATCACCCCCGCAGCCAAGTGCGCCAATATGTGCAACGTATCGGAGGACGACGTCGCAGCGGGGCATGCGAGCTGGTTCCGCAAGTTTCGCTCGGAAGTCGTTGCCGAGGCAAAGCTTATCTTGGCCTCGCGCGAAGCGGGAGCCGACCTCCTGGTTTCTCATATGTATCTTCGACGAGGCAGGACAAACGTCCGAGCCCATGGCCATCGTGTTCCTGAGCCACGCCGTCAGGAGCGGAGCCGGGGCGGTTCTCTTCGGCGACGAGCGGTAGCTGTGCCCAACGGTCAAATCCCAGCACGCACTCCAGTGGGGGCTAGGTGTTTCCGTTCTCGCCAAGTACGTCGCAGCCATAGGAGACATCCCCGAGTGCAACGTCACGCCGAAGGAGTGCCATCGGATCCATCCGTCCCTGCTCGCGTGGCCCTCGCTCACGTTCTACGGGGGGCAGACTGATCTCCGCCATCCTGGGCCCCTTGCTGCAGCGACCATGCGCTGAAGGATTGGAGTGGCCACTCGCGCGACCGCTGTCCGACCAAGAATGCGAAGCAGCGAAGTGCGAGGACGGCAGCTACGAGCCCGACGACTCCCTGATCGACGCCACAGGCAAATTCAGGAGCAAGGCAGCTTGCGTGGCCCCGAAAGGGAGCAGCGGCAGTGGCCACGACCGGCATCGCTTCATGCTCGCCCTCATCTCCTCGCAAGAGGTTCAGTCCAAGTTCCAGGACGGCTACGCGAACATCCGCGAGGCGCGCGCGGTGGTTACATTGGTGAGCGCCCTCGCACCATGGGTAAGACGGACCAAGAGCACCATCCTCATACTGTCGCCGTACAAGCCCGAGCTGACCCCCGTACTTGCTGGCAACCCGTGTTCGCTCTACGACATAAGACGTTGCTCGCGAGCGGCGCAAGGAGACGGAACCGACGTGACCAACGGCCCCAGCTCCCTACGACAGCAAGGGCGGGGCAGCTCCATCTCCTCTCGCGCCGCCAAGGGGCCCACGGGGGGAACGTGGATCAATCGCGCGACGGCGGCAAACGGCCTGAGTGAGCACTTCAGCGGGATCGCAGAGCTCTTTCCAGAACTCCTGGAGAGCGAGGCGATCCGGGTCACCGCAATCGACGCAGCACAGGGGCAGGAAGCCTCTCTCGTCATCCTCATGACCACTCGGGCCAAGTCCATGCTAAGTTGGGGCCACGTCGACGACCGGTACCGTATCAACGTGGAGCTGACGCGTCCACAGTGCAACCTCATCATGACTGCCGACGCAAGGATGTTCCGCGCGGCCACAGACGCTGCACTCCATCACCTGAGCACCTGGGCCCAGAAGGCAGACCTCGCTTTCGAATTCCACATTAATCGAGACGGAAGCCTACGCCGACCAAGGCCGACCCAAGGGTTTTCGTGGACGAAATGCCCGACTCGGCCAACCCTGATGAAAAGGCCAGGCTCGTGGCGGAGGCCGAACGCAGACGGAAGGAGAAGGAAGTAATCAAGGCCCGGCAGGCTCAGCAGGCTGGCCTCTCGGCGCCCGCCGATCTACCGCTCCCTGCCGACCGCAGCTGGAAGGGCCTGGAGGACGACGTCAACGTTGCAACGACGAGGCTACTGGGCTGCGCAGCACTCGGTCCGTGCCTGCTATGGTGCCTCGGGCTACGTCCGCGCCAGTGCGGCGTCGCGGACCAACCTACTGACCCCAGCCTTCAGGACAGGAAGGGATGGAGCATGAACGGGTACCTCTTCTGCTACTCGGCGCTGGTAGGACTGGTCGCCGGCAAATTAGTCTACACTGCGGTTTTCGCGACCATCACGCGGGCGATAGGACACGGAGTCACGGGCAAAGAAAACGTGCACGCACTCGACCCCAACCAGATCCCGCCCCGAAGGAACCGACCGAACATGCTGGCAGCGTGGCATATCAAGGGAACCTGTGTCCCGACCGACGTCCCCAGGCGCAGACCCAAATGCTGGCACCCATCTACCTGCAAGTGCCAAAAGCACAAGGAGCCACCCACAACGGCCATGTTTCACACCTTCTGCAACATGGGTCCAAAAGAAAGCCCGGCCACAGTTGTCAGCAGCCTACTTGACAGCACTGGCGCGACCCTGGATGGCATCCAGGCCAGGATCCTTCTCGCCCTTTCCCTGCTTATACAGCGCGAGCGACGTGCCTGTCTGTGCCCGTACGGGGGCGCCGAGGGCGTCGGGGACGTGATCGAGGCCATCCTCGGCTTGTGCGAGCCGCAGCGCCCTCGCGACAGGACTGCTCGTGACCAATTGGGCGCGATGTTCGGGCTCGAGTGGAAACACTTCAAGCAGCTGCACTCGGCACTGGAGCTCCTGGTTACAGCGGTGTCCCGCTTAGTCACGGTCGCCCATCACCACCCCCTGGCCAGGAGTGCGAACTGCCCCGCGACCTGGGAGGGCCTAGTGGCTAAGAAATTCCAGCTCCAGGCCACCCTCGCAGTCATCGAGGGCATTGTGTCCACCGCCAACCTGTCAGCCTTGGTAGTCCACGAGTGCGCCGTATGCGCGCTCTACGTCGACGTGATCGGATCCGACATCGGCCTCGCCAACGACCGGACCAAGCAGGCAAGCAGCGTCACCTGGATATGTGCAGGATACCCATGCACGCGCCTGCGCCTTGACGCACCTGCCCCTCTCGGGCCACGCCCTGGAGTGACGCTAAGGCCCCCATGGTTAGACAGCCGAAACACCAGGTGGAGGAAGGAACAGTACAAGGCTGACTTCTACTGCCAAGGGTGCCTGCGCGGCCCCTCCAAGCACGAGGGCGCATGCGTCAGCAAACGAACTCGCCAAGCCATCAACAGCAACAGGCTGACGGAGTACTACCAAGGGAAGGGCCTGACCTGGCTTTGCATATGCTGCTGGACCACGAAGGCAATGGCCGAACGGCAGCCCATTCCAGACGATGTGGACTTCAAGAGCTGGATCAACGACCGCCCCGACGACATGCCTCTCCGGGCAACGCGCGCCCTTCCAGGGCTGTGTCCGACGTCCACACCCGCGGCCCTGACGCCCTTGGACCAGCTACTGGTCCCACTGGAAGGCGACCTGAACCCCTTCAATGTGGGAATCACCCTCCCAGTCAGCATCACAAAAGACGACCGCCTGATCTCCCAAGTCCACAGGGAGAATGTCGGCATCTGGCGATGTGGTGGCTGCCCCTCCGGCACAGAGGGACACAGGTGGGGGCCAGGGCAGGCCTGCCCTGGCATGTGCGGGCACGCCGCGGACCCAGAAGGACTCCGCGACGGCTTCAACCTGGTCCACGGGCTCCCACCCGTCCAGCTGATGAGGGAGATGTTCCTGGCCAAGTGCTGGCATGCGGGCTGGTGCTGCAAGGAATGCCTGGTCCACCAATGGGACGTGCCCCCATCAGCAGTGAGCCAGGTACTCGACAGATACGGCCCCGACGTATACCCGAGAGCAGGATCCAGACCTCTCCCCGCGCTACCGGGCACCCCCGCCTCATCGGCAGAGGGCGCAGCACGCCCCAGCTAAGAGGAGGTGCTGCGACGCGCAGCCGCCTGGGACGAGGCAGAGCGCAGCTACTGCGATCGCCGCGCCACTGCACTGCCACCCCCCGTCGGGATCCCGACGCTGGGCTTCCGCCCAGCCACCCGCGGGAAGCGCAACCACCGGCGGGGCCCAGCAGCGCGCCGCCCCCCTGCGGGCGTGCGCCCCGAGCAGACGCCCAGCCCAGCCCAGTCAACAAGGCCCACCAAGGAAAGGCGCGTGACACCCTGCCCGACACCTACCAAACTGCCCACCCACGGGGGCGATTCATCCCTTCCCCATTCACTTCCACCAACCCCGCGTGGCGACGAGCCGACCCCAGCCCAGCCGGCCACGCGACCCACGGCTACCAAGTCCGGCGGGGCGCCGCCATCCGTCGGCGCGACTCCTGAACCTTTCGGAAGGTGTGCAGAACGGGGCAGCCGTGAAAAGCAGCAAGGGCAGGTCCCGGACACGCCCATCGTGGGCTCCCTGTGCCCAACTGCCACGGACAACCCGGGCATCCAATGCGGCGGCTACGTGGTCATCAGGGGTGATGCCCCCCCCCGCGCTAGATGGTTTAGCACTGCGGACTGCGCCGAGCCCCTGCCGACACAGCCCCTGGATGGAGCAGTTTTCGGGCCCGTCCTCTGTATCCTGGCCTGCGAACAGGACGCGCGGGCGCAACTCGTCCAGATCGGCAGCGAGCGGCTGGAAGTACGGGGCGTCGGCGACAGGACGCTACGCGTAAACGTCCTCCGCGGAGACGCAGCGCTACGGGCAGCAACCTTTCTGGACAGTGCCCGCGGCAAGGTGCGCGGAACGCAGGCACCAGCGTTCCTCGACGGCCCCATGCGCGGCACCAGCACCGGGGGAGACGAAGCGGCGTCCTCAGAGGGAATGCAGGACAGGCCCAAGCTCGAACCCTACTCGCCGCAAGCGGACACACAGGACCCCACCAACGAACCTGCGCCCCTCATGCCCCCTAAGGAGGAGGACCCCGACTGGGGCAATGGCGACCAGGCACAAGAGCAGAAGCTGTGCCTCGCCGAGGCCCAAAGCAAAGTCCATCTGGTCTCCTCGTCCTCAGACTCGGACACATTCGAAGAGCACCGAGCCAAGACGAGTCCTCGGAGCGAGCGGCACACCAGCCCCGAGCACGACCCGCGCAGTACCGACCAGAGGGCCGCCCACGCACCCGCTGAGCCAATCTTGCGCCCAGAGGCCGCGGCCGACGACCGGAACCTGCGCGCGCGGAACCGCTCCAAAGGCCCGGGGGGCCCACGACCTGCACTCACCCCTCTCCCTGCGCACCTGCTCGAGCGCTCGCGCGGCAGGGTGCGGGGGCCAGTCGCCTGGGAGTCGTGCGCGACGGCGATGAGGCGCGAGTCCAGAGAGGCCGACCAGACCCGCGCAGGAGAGCGAGACCGCGACCGCGACCGCGACCGCAACCAGGGCGCGATTGGGGCACCGTGGCGCAAGCACGACGCCAAGTACTGGGACATTACTAAGGAGCGCTACTGGTACCAGGGCCACGACACTGGCAGGGGCGCAGGTAGCGCACCCTGGCGCCAGCCAGAATCGCGTAACTCTTGCCGCCAGGACGATCGCAGCCACGCCGACACCAGCCGGACGCGAACCACCTTCCGCGTTGGCTGGCAGCGCCTCCCAAACGAGACAGCGGTTACACACTTGAAGAGGCTGCAAGCGGAAGGGGGGAGACACTTCAACGCAGCCTGGCATTCGTGGTGCAGGCGCATGTGCAAGGAGCAGGGCAAGGGCAAATCCAAAGACCAGGCGCCCGTCGACCCGGGCCGCTGGCATCGCTGGATCATCGACAACTTCCTGGATGACATGAGCATCGACAACCACCGCGTGGAGGCGCGGTCCCGCATCGCAGGCGTCTGCGTGGACTGGGGGCGGGATCAGAAGCTTTACCAAGGCGTACAGAGGAAAAGGGGGGTCGCTAAGGGTGACGGGCGCGACGGGGGCCAGGCGCGCAGCTCCGGGTACCGCGACGCCTGGACTGGAAAGCGCCCGCGGCGCTGACAGTCGTCGACCCGACCACCCCTTGGCCCGCGGCACCACAGCACAACCGGCCAATCGCTCCCGCCACCTGCGCCCCCGACCACGACCCCCACCCCAATTCTCTCACCTGGCTGGAGACCGCGTGTCCGTCCCTTCCCCATCGCGTGCTCCCCGTCGCCCCTGTGGCGCCCGCGTTCCACGGGCTGTCTACCCGCCCTTCCACTTGTGCCCCGTCCTTCCCTTCCCCTCCCCTTCCCTTCTCCCGTATTCAAGGATCTGGGACTGTGTGTCCCGCCTGTGCCCATCTGCGACGCATTGGTGCACCGACGACTTGCGTGGCACACCTTGTTTATACCTGCAATGGGACCTTGTGTCCTACCTGTGCCCCTTGGGGCTTGCCCCCTCGTGGGCGCCCCGGTGCAAGCTGACGCGACTTCGGCTGGCGCGGGATGCCGGCCTCTCTCCTCCCCGTTCGCTTCGCCCCCCCCCCCGCTCGCTCCCCCCCCCCCCCCCCCCCCCCCCCATGGCGGCGGCACCCGGCACAGCGCGGCTCCGGCCCGGTGCTGGGCACTGCACCTTGCCGCTTCGGCGGCCCCGCTTGCCTTGGGCAGCGCGGCTCAGGCCCGGCCCTTGGCCATGCGATCGTCGGCGCATCGTGTGTGGCTCCCGCCCGTCTTCACGCGCTGGCTGTGCAGGTCAGGCTTCCTCCCTGCGCACCACCGACATCCAGTCGGGCGCGGACGGCCTTGTTTTTGGTTGCATTTTTGGCTGGCTGCTTTGTGGACGCGGATTGGACTACCACCCCAGGCCGCTTCCGACCACCTGGTGGCACAACGCTGCACGTCGCCTTCGTGGTCCTCCTCATCTCTTGGGCCCCTCCTCGCCATCTGGTGGCACTACTTTGCTCATCGCCTTCGTGGTGAACTTCCTTACCCTGGACGTCGACCTGCTCACGTCCACCTGCGCGCAGCACTTGAGGATGGTGTTTTCGATGCGCCGTCGACGGCAACACCACGCCGCTCACCCTCCGGACTTCGCCTCCGGCTCCTGTCCAAGGCGTTTTTTTCTTGTGCAAGCTCCTCAGCGCCGCCTGCACCCCGCGCCCTCCTGCCGCCTGAGGCCCCGCCCGCCTGTGCCCTGTCTCCCCAACTAGTGCTTTGCGCGGCCCGCCTAGCTCTTGACCGGAAGAGGCTCGCTCTCGACCCGCAGACCAAAAAAGTGTTTTTTTGCAGCTTTCTCCTCTTCCCCCGTCCTCCTTAGGTGATTCTGTCTTTCTTTTCTCTCTTTTGTTTCTGTCTGTCTGTCGGTCTCTCTCTCTCTCTCTCTCTCTCTCTCTTTCTCTCTCTTTCTCTCTCTCTCTCTATATATATATATAGTTATATCATTTTTATTTGTTTTCTCTCCCTCCTTCTATCTTACGATGTTTGTGAACGCTGTGTACATCTAGATATCATGTCGGAGTTTTCCCCCCCTGGTCTCCCCCGGCACACAGTGACAACCATGACCGCCCGTCGGTTATCTAATTTCACCTTTTCCGGCCCACTGGGGACCGTTCCACCCCCGAGAGCGCTGTAATATCGCCCAGGTGGTTCAAGTGGCCACCACGACGATTCGAGAGCGCCCTCAGAGCGCTCCAAGACCGCCCACGATGCCTTCAAAAGGCTACCTAGACGTCCGAGAGGCCCCCGACCAAAATGAATTTACGTTCTTTCGGTTTTAAAGAGATTTTAGTGTTCGCGCTTTCCGTGGCATCGGACGGGCCATGACGACACAAAATGACAACAATTCGCCTCCGTAGCCATTTTGGCTCAAGTCGAATCGTGTTTGCTTTGTATTTGCACATCTCTCGCCCCGAATTTTACCACTGTCGGAGACGCTCCTTGTCCAAAGCAGGGCTTGCGATCATGCCGGAACTCATGTCAATCGTTAAGACCCCGAAGGAGGCTTTCATGGGCATGGTGGACAAGGGCGTTGGGATGGGCGGCGATTCGTCCATCAAGATCTTCCACCAGTCGTTCTACGCGGGTTGCTACATTGGCTTCGGGGGCATGCTGTCGATGGTGGTGGCTGGCGGGCTGGACAGCGCGGCCCAGGACAACCCGACCATTCAGACTTTTGTTTTCGCTGCGCTCTTCCCGGTGAACCTGCTGCTCATCCTCCTCACAGGTGGGGTGCTGATCACAGGCACAGCGGCGACCGTGCCTGCCGCGGTGTTTGAGGGCAAGCTGCACAGGATGCAGATCCTGAGGACGTTCGCGCTGGCTTGGGTGGGCAATCTGCTTGGCGCCCTGCTCTTCGCTGGCTTCGTTACAGCCTGCAACCTGAACGTTGGCCTGACTGCCTCGCTTGCCCGCAAGGTTGCGGAGAAGAAGATCAAGGAGAACTTCGGGGTCACCTTCCTCAAGGGAATCGGGTGCAACTGGCTGGTGTGCATGGCGGTGTTCCTGCAGGGCCAGGCGCAGGACATGGTTGGCAAGATGGTGGGCATCTGGTTCCCCATCTCTTGCTTCGTGGCCATTGGCTTTGAGCATATCCCAGCCAACATGTTCATGATCCCCATGGGGATGATGGCCGGCGCAGACGTGTCCGTGCTGGACTGCCTGTGGAAGAATTTCATCCCGGTGACCCTCGGGAACATCTTCGCAGGTTCCATCTTCGTGGGCGGTGGTTACTCTTTCGCCTTCGGCCGGCTGGGTAGCTCGCCGATGTTCAATATGCCCGCGAAGGAGCAGGGCTCGCCTAAGGATCAGAAGCCCACGAGCGATGCGCCCGCGATTCCACCTGAGGCTCAGGGCTTGTGAGTTCGCAGCCGGGCTGAGGGACCTCAGGGTCGCATTCTCGCCGTCTCTCAACTACCTAAGATGTCATAAGAAATGCGTGGGGGTCACCCGCGGCGGCAAACCTTGTTAAACCGTGCGGCGTAACTTTTTTCAAGGGGTATCTAGATCGTGCAGAGCACAGCTCACGTGCCAGGACAGCTGAACGGCTGAGCCTTTCAAGCAGTTCTTCTGTGGCAGCCTGGGCCCTTCACCTTATTTCTTCTTGGCAGCAATGTCTGCTGGGCAGGGTCAACCAGGTCGTGCTGCATCCGCGGCGGCGAACTTTGTTAGCCCGTGCAGTTAAGAACTTATCAGCCAGGCTAGCTGAACGGTCTCAGCGTTCCACATGCGTTTTCAGCGGCAGCCTGGGTCCTGCGCCTTAATTTCTCCGTTGCAGCGATGTCTGCGATGCAGGGTCGACCAGGTCATGCTGCTCCTCGCGGTACTTATCCTAGTATCTGAGCGAATTCAGTCGTTGTGCCAGAGCGTTGGCCGCATGTTCGGAATACTGCGCATATGCCCAGAACACAACAAACAAGGACGAACACTCGCCACGAGACGGCCCAAGTGGCCCCGAAGAGCGCCCCAGGACGCGCCAAAGGACCCCAGGACGGACGGCCCAAGAGGCTCCCCCAACGGGCCCCAGACGCCCCCACCAGACCCCCCAGATGGGGCCCAGAGACGCCGACATCGCCAGCTGGTCCCCACGAGGCCCCCCAGACGCCCCAACATGCTCGAACAAATCCTCTCAGAGGCCGCCCGAGGCCCCCAACGTTCTTCCAAGAGGCCCCCAGGAGGCGTCCCAAGAGACCCAAGAAGCTTTTCAAAACTCATGGCGTGCACGTCATTCGCGATGGTCCTGGAGAGGCTTCGGGATCATCGATTCGGATCTCGGGTATGTCCCATGTTCCCATTCTTCTCGGGAAATATCTTGGACTTGGGGAGCGTGCAGAGTTAACTAATCGTCTACCTTCTGCTGGCAAGTGTCTCCAAGAGAATGTGCGATACGGATTGTCGTCGCTAGAAATTATGTGATTCTTGGGGGGTCACGTCCGGGTGGAGAAGCCAGATCCCCGCGGCGATTGTTCAGCTTGCCGCCCTGATTTCGCTGACTGTCTGGGAAAAGACATCACTCAAAAGTGCCCCTCCCGGTCAGTCGCTGGAAGTTGGTGCGGCGAGGACTTCATTGGGGCATGTATGCGGTTCGGCCGAGAGCTCAGAAACACACTTGCATACTTATGGCCCTGCGGATCCTTCGAGACGTCCTGGAGGGCCCACTTGAATTCACGCATCGTTCGGTCCATTTGAGTTGACAAATCGTTGGGCTCGCTTGTGGAGGACGGCGAGAACACGGAGGGGCAAGAGGAGCAGGTCCGAGCGGTCGCGAGGGGGATGAGGAGGATGAGGAGGATGAGGAGGATGAGGAGGATGAGGATGAGGATGAGGAGGAGGAGGAGGAGGAGGATGAGGAGCAGGAGGAGGAGGAGGAGGACGAGGAGGAGGA
>CAUYUJ010020385.1:130994-150994 GCA_963575745.1 Prorocentrum cordatum
GAGGCGGAGGCGGAGGAGGCGGGAGGAGGCGGGTGGAGGCGGGAGGAGGCGGGAGGAGGCGGGAGGTTGAGGAGGAGGAGGAGGAGGCGGGAGGAGGAGGAGGAGGAGGAGGAGGAGGAGGAGGAGGAGGAGGAGGAGGAGGAGGAGGAGGAGGAGGAGGAGGAGGAGTACGCAGGCTGAAGAGGAATCCGTCGCGCGGCGCGCCAACGGCCACTCGAAAACGGACCTGAGCCCGTGGCCCAGGTCCAGCGCTCAAAGCGACCCTCACCCAAATGCCCATCAAAGAATCACGGCGGGGAGGGGGTCGGAACGCAATGGCGAGCTGGAAGATTAGAAGCTCATATAATGATTAACGAGTTAATCATCCGAGTTGCAACCAGTGCACCTCGGGGTCAGAAACTTGCAGCCTTCTCTGCCCCGAAATGGTCTCACGACGACGCAAGTCCGAGGGGTGTCGGTTTGTATCGAACCGAAGGATATGAGAGGCTCCACGTTTACTGCACGGAGGCGGGGGACAGGCATCCAACAGAGCAGACGCACCCCCAGTCGAGATGGCCCCACAAGTGAGACAGATGACAACGTAGCCAGGAGAGACTCGCAACTCGTGCCCCCGATCACTCCTGGGGTAAATGTCTCCAGAGACGGGCAAAGGGGAAAGGGGCCGAGAGCTGGGAAGACGCGAACCTCCCCGAGGCCCTTGTACACGGCGAAGCTTCGGCGCGGGCTCCCCCCGAGCGGAGAGAGCAGGGCGCGCCTGAACGGCACGGACGGCGTCGTGTAGGTCGTCGTCGCCAGCAGGGGCGCAGTTCACCCTTGTCCCTCTGTCAGGAGGGAGAGGGGCAGAAACACGAGCTCGAACGACTCTCAAGTCGGGGGAAGAAGAGCGAGCGCGAGCACGAGCAGGAGCAGTACTCGCAGCCGCAGCAGGAGGGGCAGCGGAGGAGGAGGAGGTGGAGGGGGGCAAACCTCGTGACACGACGGGAGCTCGAGGCTGCGCAGCCTGAGCTCGATCAACATCCTGACCAGGAATCCCCCACTCCCACGACACAGACGACGGCCCCGACTCAGCCCCCACACCCAAGTCATCGTGAAACGCCGCCTCCTCAGCGATCATAAGATCCAAATCTTCAAAGCCCCCTGAAGCCAGGGGGTCAGAAATCAGGGCAGTAGGAAAGGTCACATCACCCTGCCTGGCACGCACATTCCTGTGATGGGGCGAGGCCAGACGAGCGCGGATCTGCGGAAGGGCCCTCCTCCCAGACGACGGCGACGGCGACGACGTCCGAACCCTCCCCCCACCGTCACCTGGCGGAACAGGAGTGCTAACAGGGGTAGGCTGGCTGAGCTCACAATCCTGAGAACCAGCCTTGCTCCCCAGACTTCCCCCGCAGAGCGAAGGATCCTCGCACAAAGAGATATCTTCGCAGGGCAACGGCGACGCGCGAATATCTTGCGCTGTTTGTCAGACCGACAAGTCTTGGAGCACGAGGCGCATCGCCATCCGTTGCTGCACGGAAAAAAACACATGCAGGAGCCCTGGGTCAAGCGGAGCAGCCGCGCGAGCGGCAGCAGAGGCGCGAGCCTTCCGTCGTTGCTCAAAACGATCCTGACCTGGGGCAACCGTCTCAGACATGTACTTCGTATGAGCGCGGGCCATCCAAGTGAGAGTCTTGCGAGTGGCCTTATACAGCCGTTTCATAAAGAGAGCATCAGAGTCTGAAGCCGCATGGAAATCACGGCCCTGGGTGGCCGCAAAGTCGGCCCAACGGTTTCCACGAGCCTCAAAAGACATGCCCTTCTGGTGCCCTGGGGTATGGAAAACCTGAAGCTGAGAACTCAATCCTCCAATATCCTCTATCCTACGCCAAATTTCACACCACAGATCACTGTTTGGGCGCCTCGGAGAGCACCCCCACGATGGCCCACGAGCAAGGCCTTCAGGCAAATCCAGGTAATCTGTGTAAATGGTGATCGGCAACATCGCAACTCTCAAAATCTGAACAACCGCATATAGCTCAGCCCGTGGGGAAGTTTGAACTGGGCCAGGCAAGGCCCCATACACGCACAACAGAATACGATGATCCCCGACTTGCACGAAGCCCCATCCAGCCCGAGAGGCCTCAGGCCAGTAGTGATATTTACGACAAGCACCGTCGGAACACACATGCCCAGTGATAGCCTGACAGTCTCCGTACATCGAATGCCACGTGCATGGGTCGTCCCTAGCAGGAATGGCTGGAAATACAGACCGTGGAAGTAATCCGCGGGCCCCAAACCACGAAGTTGGGGTCGGGTGAGGAAGCACTGATTTATCATGATCGTCATACAAGATGTTGCGCCCCTCCTCATTGCAGACACACGTCCACGGAATGTGGAAGACGTCAGCAGAGACCTCTGGACACAAAGGACACTGAGCGGCAGCAACATATCCGCACGAATATCGACGAGCTGGAGTCCACAAACCTCCCGTGACCATGGCCCTCAGGGTGCCTGCTGTTTGATATGATAAGAGGTAGGGCTTATCGGGGTCCTCGTCCTGCCTAGCCTTACCCAAGAGAGAGACGATGGGCTCCAGCCAGTACCCTGCGGGGCTCTTGGGGTCCAAGGTGCACGAGGTATCACGATCAGCCCGAGAGGCCCAATCCGACCACAACCGTCGCACGGCAGCAGCACGAGCCATATCTCGTACAGCAAGAGGAGACGCTTCACGAAGGTCGAGAACATCCCCTTGTTCAGTCCGAACCGCGAAAGCCGAGGACGAAACCCACCTGAGCGAACGAAAGGCGAGCAGCGTGGCCCCCGTGGGACCCGACACTGAACCCCATGGTTGCTTGGATGCATAAATAACTGGGGCCTGACGACGCCAGGCCTGTTGAAGTAGTGCATGTTGTGAACGATCCCAACACAGCAACCACCACTGATATATAGGGTCCACCCATGCTGCGATCTGGGGGTCTTGAGGACCCCCGCCATGCAAGAAGGATGATATCCACGACGAACCCGCGCGACCTGGTTCATAGCATACACTATGCATTAGCTTTTGTTTTTTTTTACCGTTCCTTTCAAGGGGTATGATTTTTTTTTTTTTTTTTGTCTTGTTTCTGGGTTTTTTTTTCTTTTTCTTTTTTTTTTTGTTCTTTTTATTTATTATTTTTTTTTTTTTGTTTTTTTTCCTTTTTTCCTATTATTTCTTTTTTATTTTTTCTTTTTCGTTTTTCCTCTTTTTCCTTTTTTTATTTTTTTTCATTTTTTTTTGTTTGTTTTTTTTTTCCTCCTCATTTCCAATTTTTTTTTTCCTATCTTTTTCTCTCTCGTTTTTTTTCTTTTCTTTTTTTTACGCATGGAGTCGACGACCGCTGGAGGTGCACCGTGTACTCCCACCCCGTAGTTGAGAGCAGCAGGAACAGCAGACTTGGCAAACCTACCAGTGAGGGCCCCAGCCTTACAAACACGACGCAATCTAGGAAAGCGAGTACTCATCTTACGCACACGTGCACGAAACCTCTGGAAGCGTAAAGCTCGTCCTGAGGTGACCTCTATGCCCGACACTTCTAGTGCCGATAAATATCGATAACCGAACTTGCCTAGAGCACGACAAACTCGTTGAGCGATAGTAGGATGAGCACACGTCACGGTCATCTTGCGCTTGGCGGGCGCCAAGTCAACGGAGCCGAGCACGTCCACCAACCCTTTCAACACATAACAAGCGTGCTGGAAGATACTCTCTACCTTAGCTTTGATCTGTACCGTCAGGTCGTCAGCATACACGTGGAGCGCGCGATCAATGTGCACCGAGCTACCATACAATGCGTCGATAGGCGATAACAGGACCAGCTGTAATATGAACATAGCCATGCTACATCCTGGAAGTACTCCCCGAGAAGCAAACACGGGCTCCGAGAAAGCACCAGCCCAAGCTAACCGACGCTCGTACGTGTACATGCGCAGAGCTAGAGCCACCAGGGCCCCTGGGAAACCATGTTTGATAGCAGCTTGTGTGATGACAGCCCAGGGAACCCTGTCGAAACACTTCTCAATGTCCACGATGGCGTGAAGGCAGACGATGTCATCCCACTGCGCCTTTTTCTGCGGTGGGTGAGCTTCACCATGCAACAGCACACGCGAGGCAACGTCCGTGGTCGCCCTGCCAGTGCCGAGCGCAATATACGGACGACCTAACCGGTTGGCCCAGCTTCGTACATGATCAATGCGAGCCTTGGCCCAGACTCGATATAACGAAACCAAGAGAGCGATAGGTCGATAACCCCCTGCAGGTTTCTGGAGCAACACGATATGCATATGCTGAAGATACCCAGGCCAGGAAGACCACACTTCACACATATGAAACATATATCCCATGAAAGATAAAGCCCCATTCGACACCAGGGCCCAGTGCTTGGGCCTCCATAAGTCAGCACCTACAGCAGTCCTGGCAGGAAAGGCCTTGGCGGCCTTGCGGAGCTCCTGGATGCCCATTGGCGGAAGCCGAGGACCCAAATCACGAAGCTGCGCCAAGTCGTGCTGCAGCTCGTCCAGAGAGACTGGCGAAGACCCACCGTCCCATATGCCTTCCCAAAACTCCCGCTGAACGTTGGCCACATCATCTGCGTGGCTCGAAGGGCCCAGGGAAGTGTGGACCTGGGACAACTGCCACCCGCGAGGTTTCGTCCAGCAATGTACAGGCTTAGAACGGCTGCTCAGGCAATCCCTGAGCCATTTGACAAACCCCTGACCTCGTGCCTGGCCCAGCCGCCGCTCCTCAGCAGCAGCAAGATTGGACAGGGTGACGCAGAGGGCGCGGAGGAAGGCCACGTGGTACACGGACGGCTGCGCGAAGAAGCACGTGATGTAGTAGACGACCTCCTGAACCAAACTGGCGCCGAGCGCCGATGTGAGCCGCCGCAGCCGACCCTGACCACCAACGAAATCAATGAGCGGCTGCCAGATCATGTTATGCTGCGGTAAGGGCGTACACCCGTGCTTGGCCACTACGTGCGTGAGGTCTTCCAACCGATGCTGCAGGGCCCGAACAGCACGAGAATGAGTGGTGCCAGCAGGTTGCTGGCTGCCCAGAGCACCTCCCGCCGTGGTCTTGCGGTAGGTGACCTGGCCTCCACGGCCTTGGTACTTGCCGTGCTCTGAGCAATCGAACAGCGTAGCCAGCTCCTTCTCGGCTCCTGCGTACAGCTGTTGACACAGAGAATCCAAACGTCCCGCACGCGACCTGTCATCACCAGGCCCGAGTTGAGCATCCTGGCGCATCCTATCCACCCAGTCAATGCCAGAGTCGCCCAGGGGAACGGCGTCTTCGTCATCATCGTCCGAGTTATGAGAGAGCAGAGGCTTGCGAGCTGGCTTACCAGGCAGAACACTTGGGCCCTGCAGCTGCACAAGTTGACGAGCTCGGGGCCGAGGTCCGACTTGAACTCGCATTGGAAAGTGAGGGCGAGGCGGATAATCTGCAACGCGTCGAGCATCGGTCATTTCCGCCGCAAGAGCATCACTGGCGAGCCAGTAGTCCAGGAAAGTATAAGTGCCATTTGCCGCAACCCTATGAGATCCAAGCGGGGCGACAATGAGATGGCCGTCAATGCGCTCCACGAAAGCACTGTCGCTCAGCACCTGAGGGGAGACGTTCCAGTCACCACCGATGACGTATGGGGCGCGATAATATCTGAGTGCCTTGCCCAGCTGCTCGAGCCGAGGTATATTGTCGCCCGTGAGTCCAGGACCCTGTTCGAGATAAATACTGCCTGCAACAAACCCTCCCCGAGGACCTGTATGGACGTAAACTGCCACGCACCACGACTTTACGAGCACATGATCGCGTACGCCAGGAAGAGCGTCCAGGAAGGTCGTGCCGACGTAGTGCCGAACGAACAAGCCAACTCCAGCCATCGGCTGACCCGTAGGGCCAGTCTTACAATCACTGATAAAGGCCTTCCACCCGTTGCGCTGGCACCATTCTTCTGCCTGCAGCCGCTGGTCCCCGCGAACGTGAAGCTCCTGAGACGCGACTATAAGCGCACCAGCGGCACCTTCCTCAAGAAAGCATCTGAGCCTAGTCCAACCATTGGCGTTGTAGGTGACGAAGGCAAGCGGCTTCCGTCTGCCCCGTCTGGGCGCCCGTCGAGCAGATGTTGGAAAATGAAGTCGATCAGCTGCTGGCCGTGATAGCCTCACGCCGCTCACAGTAGTAGCCGAGCTCTGATTCAATTGAACTGCCTGTGGATAAGATGGCCTCTCGCCGCTCAAACCACTGGAAGCCGTCATAGTAGTATCTGCACGCTGCACTCCCGAAGGTCGGTACGACCCGCCCCTCCGTGCCCCCCGATGCGAGGACGACGAGCCATGCGTGCCGACGGGACTAGGTCCCGAAGGTCGGTACGACTCGCCACCACGTGCCCCAGAGAGCTGAGGTGACGAGCCATGCGTGCCGACGGGAGTAGGTGCCACCACGGGTAGTTCAGACAGGGGCAGATCGTCCAGAGAACAAACCTGATTGTTGAACAGCCGTGGCATCACGAAGTATACGAAATAATCAATCGCTTTCCTCCATCGCGGCCTCAGCGGCAGCGGCATCCTGTGCCTCCTGCATCTCGAGGAGGGGTGCCCATGGGTGTGCCTGCGGAGTGCCTGGGGCAGCGACGGTGGCTTGAACTGCGGACTGCAACTGCGCCAGCTGGTCCTGTAGAGTCTGAAGCATGGTCGGAGAGTTGCCTGCAAGTATCGCCGCAGAAGCACCTGCCACCACCGTCTGGAGTCGGCCCATGGCTTCCTGTACGGATAGTGCATCTGATCCAGCAGGTTGGGCGGGGGCAGCGAGTACGGCTGTCCTGGCCAGGTGCACCTCGGACTGGATGTGCTGCAACTCCGTGGTGGCCTGGACGAGCGCCGTCTTCTTGTCACCAAGCTTGGTTTCCAGCTCCGCGACTGCTTTGGTAAGTTCATCCACCTCTTTGGATTTGGCGGTGTGCCTGTCCAAAGATCGACGAAGCATATCGTCTGGAGTCCGATGAGCTTGCTCCCGCTCCTCGGCCACTTGTAAATCCCGTCGAGCTTGTTGGACAACTGGGGCGTCGTCACCCAGCCCGCACTTGCGCAAGGCCACCAATGCTCGCCGTGCCTGGGCAACTCCATCAGCGGGGCTGGATGCACCGCTGCTGTCACCGTCAGGTTTCTTATCCTTGTCCTTTCCTCCAGAATCTCGGGGACGGGAGGGAGGTCTGCGTGAAGGTGGTCGCTTCCGTGGCACAAAGCTGGGATCAGGTACACCACGGCGGTCGCGACCGCATTGATAGCAATTATCGTTGCTGGCGTAGTTGCCCTCGAAGCCGCACTGGCGTGTCGCCACGCATGCCCATCTCGGCTCCTTCTGGACTTCTGGCCTTCGACCTCGTCGGGCGCCATTCCCGTCAGCGTCGGGGGCGGCACCGCGCATGAGAGGCTCCTGAGACCCGTGATGCTTATTCAGTAATGCCCGCAGCTTGGCAATCTTCAAGAAGCGCCTGGCGTACGCACGAGCCCGCCGACGGGCCCGATGCCAGGCAGGTGAGCGAGATCGCCCTGCGGGTATGATGTATGTCGACCCGTGCGTGGGCACGCACGAGCCTGGGGCGGGCAGTGCAGTATCTGGCAGTGCAGGAAAACGCACCGCAGGGAAATGTCTCCCACGGCCTAAGCCCACGCCTGGAGGAGGAGGAGGAGGAGGAGGAGGAGGAGGAGGAGGAGCGAGGCAGGAGGAGGAGGAGGAGGAGGAGGAGGAGGCGGAGGGAGGAGGAGGGAGAGGAGGGAGGAGGAGGAGGGAGGAGGACGGAGTGCTTGGAGGAGAGGGCGGCCAGAGAGCACGCGGGTTGTTGAGGAGGAGAAGGAGAAGGAGGGTGAGGAGGGGAGGGGAGGAGGAGGAGGAGGAGGAGGAGGAGGGAGGAGGAGGAAGGAGGAGGAGGAGTGAGGAGGAGGAGGAGGAGGAGGAGGGAGGAGAGGAGGAGGAGAGGAGGAGGAGGAGGAGGAGAGGAGGAGGAGAGGAGAGGAGGAGGAGGAGGAGGAGGAGGAGGAGAGGAGGAGGAGGAGGAGGAGGGAGGCGGAGGAGGAGGAGCTTGAAAAGCAGCAGCCCCAAAGAGCACGCGAGCCGGCGGGTTGAGGAGGAACAGGAGCAGGAGGGGGAGGAGGAGGAGGAGGAGGAGAGGAGGAGAGGAGGAGGAGGAGGAGGAGGAGGAGGAGGACGTCCGCGCCCGCAGTGAAAGCAGCCCCAAAGAGCACGCGGGTGAGGAGGAGCAGGAGCAAGAGCGGGAGGAGGAGGAGGAGGAGGAGGAGGAGGAGGAGGAGGAGGAGGAGGAGGAGGAGGAGGAGGAGGAGGCAACGACGTCGACGACGGCCGCGCCATCCAGATGGCACGCGCGCGCAGTCCTGGAAGGATGCATGACTGGGGTGCAGGGAGCAAGGGGCGAGGTGGGGGTGAACACAGACGAAAGGTGAGTGGTAGGGAGGAGGGGGGGAAGTGACGGAGGAGGAATTGGATAGGGGGGAATGGCGGAGTCATCACATGAGCGAGAAGATTGAGACAGCGCGCGAGAAGGAGATTCTGTGGTTTCTTGACAGCTTTCTTCTCTTCCCTCGTCCTCCCTTGGTGATTCCGTTTTTCTTTCTTTCTTTTGTTTCTGTCTGTCTCTCTGTCTCTCTCTCTCTCTTTCTTCTTTTTGTTTGTTTTCTCTCCCTCCTTCTATCTTACTATGTTTGGTAACGTTATGTACATATAGGTATAATGTCGGAGTTTTTGCCCCCTGGTCTCCTCCGGCACACAGTGACAACTGGGACCACCCGTCGGTAATCTATTTTTAAGTTTTCCGGCCTACTGGGGACCGTTCCACCCCCGAGAGCGCTCTAAGATGGCCCAGGCGGTTCAAGAAGCCACCAAGACAACTCGAGAGCGCCCTCAGAGCGACCCAAGACCGCCCACGATGCCCTCAAAAGGCCACCCATACATTTGAGAGGCCCCCGACCAAAATGAATCTATGTTCCTATAGTTTATGCGAGATTTTAGTGTTCGCGCTTTTCCTAGCTTCAGACCGCCCATGACGACACAAGACGACAAAGGCTCGCCTCCATAGCCATTTTGGCTCAAGTCGAATTGTGCTTGCCGAATTTTACCACTGCCGGAGGCGCTCCTTGTCCAAAGCAGGGTTCGCGATCATGCCGGAGCTCATGTCAATCGTTAAGACCCCGAAGGAGGCTTTCATGGGCATGGTGGACAAGGGCGTTGGGATGGGCGGCGATTCGTCCATCAAGATCTTCCACCAGTCGTTCTACGCGGGTTGCTACATTGGCTTCGGAGGTATGCTGTCGATGGTGGTGGCTGGCGGGCTGGACAGCGCGGCACAGGACAACCCGACCATTCAGACTTTTGTTTTCGCTGCGCTCTTCCCTGTGAACCTGCTGCTCATCCTCCTCACAGGTGGGGTGCTGATCACAGGCACAGCGGCGACCGTGCCTGCCGCGGTGTTTGAGGGCAAGCTGCACAGGATGCAGATCCTGAGGACGTTCGCGCTGGCTTGGGTGGGCAATCTGCTTGGCGCCCTGCTCTTCGCTGGCTTCGTCACAGCCTGCAACCTGAACGTTGGCCTGACTGCCTCGCTTGCCCGCAAGGTTGCGGAGAAGAAGATCAAGGAAAACTTCGGGGTCACCTTCCTCAAGGGAATCGGGTGTAACTGGCTGGTGTGCATGGCGGTGTTTCTGCAGGGCCAGGCGCAGGACATGGTTGGCAAGATGGTGGGCATCTGGTTCCCCATCTCTTGCTTCGTGGCCATTGGCTTTGAGCATATCCCAGCCAACATGTTCATGATCCCCATGGGAATGATGGCCGGCGCAGACGTGTCCGTGCTGGACTGCCTGTGGAAGAATTTCATCCCGGTGACCCTTGGGAACATCTTCGCAGGTTCCATCTTCGTGGGCGGTGGTTACTCTTTCGCCTTCGGCCGGCTGGGTAGCTCGCCGATGTTCAATATGCCCGCGAAGGAGCAGGGCTCGCCTAAGGATCAGAAGCCCACAAGCGATGCGCCCGCGATTCCACCTGAGGCTCAGGGCTTGTGAGTTCGCAGCCGGGCTGAGGGACCTCAGGGTCACATTCTCGCCGTCTCTCAACTACCCAAGATGTCATCAGAAATGGATGGGGGTCACCCGCGGCGGCAAACTTGGTTAGACCGTGCGGCGTAACTTTTTTCAAAGAATATCTAGATCGTGCAGAGTACAGCTCATGTGCCAGGACAGCTGAACGGCTGAGCCTTTCAAGCAGTTCTTCTGTGGCAGCCTGGGCCCCTCGCCTTATTTCTTCTTGGCAGCAATGTCTGCTGGGCAGGGTCAACCAGGTCGTGCTGCATCCGCGGCGGCGAACTTTGTTAACCCGTGCAGATTATAAATTATCGGCCAGGATAGCTGAACGGTCTCAGCGTTCCACGTACGTTTTCAGCGGCAGCCTGGGCCCTGCGCCTTAATTTCTCCGTTGCAGCGATGTCTGCGATGCAGGGTCGACCAGGTCATGCTGCTCCTCGCGGTACTTATCCTAGTATCTGAGTGAATTCAGTCGCTGTGCCAGAGCGTTGGCCGCATGTTCGAAATACTGCGCATATGCCCACAACACAACGAAAAATGACAAACACTCGCCACGAGACGGCCCAAGTGGCCCCGAAGAGCGCCCCAGGACGCGCCAGAAGGCCCCAGGACGGCCCAAGAGGCTCCCCCAACAGGCCCCAGACTCCCCCAACAGACCCCCCAGATGGGGCCCAGAGACGCCGACATCGCCAGCTGGTCCCCAAGAGGCCCCCCAGACGCCCCAACATGCTCGAACAAATCCTCTCAGAGGCCGCCCGAGACCTCCAACGTTCTTCCAAGAGGCCCCCAGGAGGCGTCCCAAGAGACCCAAGAAGCTTTTCAAAACTCATGGCGTCCACGTCATTCGCGATGGTCCTGGAGAGGCTTCGGGATCATCGATTCGGATCTCGGGTATGTCCCATGTTCCCATTCTTCTCGGGAAATGTCTTGGACTCGGGGAGCGTGCAGAGTTAACTAATCGTCTACCTTCTGCTGGCAAGTGCCTCCAAGAGAATGTGCGATACGGATTGTCGTCGCTAGAAATTCTGGGATTCCTGGGGGGTCACGTCCGGGCGGAGAAGCCAGATCCCCGCGGCGATTGTTCAGCTTGCCGCCCTGATTTCGCTGACTGTCTGGGATGTCGTCGCTACAAATTATGGGATTCCTGGGGGGTCACGTCCGGGCGGAGAAGCCAGATCCCCGCGGAGATTGTTCAGCTTGCCGTCCTGATTTCGCTGACTGTCTGGGAAAAGACATGACTCAAAGTGCCCCTGCCGGTCAGTCGCTGGAAGTTGGCGAGGGCTTCATTGGGGCATATACGCGGTTCGGTCGAGAGCTCAGAAACACACTTGCACACTTATGGCCCTGCTGATCCTTCGAGACGTCCCGGAGGGCCCACTTGAATTCTAGACGCTTCGCGTATCCCCACCAGCCCGTCCAGAAACGACGCCCAGGCGAGTAGAGGGTCGTCCTGAGGGGCTTTTCGGCGTCTTGGGTGCATCGGGGGGGCCTCTGTGGGCCGTTCGGGATCCTCTTTGGGGCCTCCTGGGGGCCTCTTGGGGCCTCTTGGGGCCATCTTGGGGCCTTTGGGGGCCTCCTGGGCGCTTCTTAGGGCCTCCTGGGCGCTTCTTGGGTGCCTCTGGGGGGTCTCTTGGGGCCTCTTGGGGGTCTCTTGGGGGCCTCCTGGGGGCCTCTTGGGGGGCCTCGGAGCCATCTTGGAGGAGATCGATCAACGAAGGGGGGTTCCCTAATTACAGTCCACCCCTCAGGAGCCACGATCCTCGTGAGGGGTGTCGAATTTTAGCCCTCCCAGGGGTCGATCTTGGGCGCTACAACGCGCCGCGGAACCCACTGTCCAGGTCAGTGGGGAGGGGGTAGGGGGAGGGGTAAACCCCTCCCCGAAGGGGAAGAGGGAGGGGTGGAAGAGGAAACTCGTTAAACCACCGACGCCCAGAGGGCTGGTGGGATTCATGCATCGTTCGGTCTATCTGAGTTGACAAATCGTCGGGCCCATTTGTGGAGGACGACGATGAAGAGGAATGTGGGGAATGAGGACGACGACGACACGGAGGGGCAAGAGGCGCAGTCCGAGCGGACGCGAGGAGGAGAAGGAGAAGGAGGAGGAGGAGGAGGAGGAGAAGGAGGAGGGGGAGGAGGAGGCTTGAAACCAGCCCCAAAGAGCACGCAGATGAGGAGGAGCAGGAGCAGGAGGGGGAGGAAGAGGACGAGGAGGAGGAGGAGGAGGAGGAGGAGGAGGAGGAGGAGGAGGAGGAGCGTGGAGGAGGAGGAGGAGGAGGAGAGGATGATGATGATGATGAGGAGGAGGAGATGGAGGAGGAGGAGGATGATGATGATGAGGAGGAGGAGGAGGACGAGGAGGAGGCTTGAAAACAGCCCCAAAGAGCACGTGGGTGAGGAGGAGCAGGAGCAGGAGGGGGAGGAGGAGGGCGAGGAGGAGTAGGAGCAGGAGGGGGAGGAGGAGGAGGGGGAGGATGAGGAGGAGGGCGAGGAGGAGGAGGAGGAGGAGGAGGAGGAGGATGAGGAGGAGGCAACGACGACGACGACGGCCGCGCCATCCAGATGGCACGCGCGCGCAGGCCTGGAAGGATGCAGAAGCGGGGGGCAGGGAGCATGGGGCGTGGGGGATGAAGACCGAGGACAAAGGATGAGGGGTAAGAAGGAGGGGGGGAGTGATGGAGGAGGAATGGGAGAGGGGGGAATGGCGGAGTCACCACAGGAGCGGGAAGGCTGAGAAAGCGCGGGAGGAGTAGGAGGATACCGCGACACCCGGCCAGCCCGGCGGCGTCTACTGCGACTCCGTGGAAAAGTGCGTGCGGAGGAAGACGAGGACGGTGCACATCGGCAAGGTGAAGGTGGGGCCCCTTGAGCCGCCGCGTGGCGCCCACAGTTCCCCTCGAGGTGTGTCGCCCAGTTGTTTGTTATGCGGCCCTCCTGCCTCCGCCCTCCTGCCTCCCCCCTCCCCTTCTTCTCTCCCTCCCTCCCTTTACCTCCTCTTCCCCTCTCCTGCCTCTGTTGGCTCCTCCTGCCGCTGCTGATATTCCTCCTCCTCCTCCTCCTCGTCCTCCGCCTCGTCGTTCCCCCTCCACCCGTGTCCCTTTTCCTCCCTTCCTCTCCCCCTCCCCCCCTTGTTCCCTCCCTCTCCATCCCCCCTTCTCCTCATGCTCCTCCTGCCTCATCCCTCCTCCTTAAAATAACTCCTCCTCGCCGCGCCACCAGACGTGTCGGCAGGGCGGGCCGGGCAATTTGCAGGA
The DNA here is from genome assembly GCA_963575745.1 of Prorocentrum cordatum. Lineage (NCBI taxonomy): Eukaryota > Dinophyceae > Prorocentrales > Prorocentraceae > Prorocentrum > Prorocentrum cordatum. The sequence goes on from CAUYUJ010020385.1 coordinate 144,350, forward strand.
GACTGCGTTCGTGGCTCTGGCCCTTCAGGTGAGCATCAATTTCAGCAGCTCCTTACCCGGATGGAGGGCGGATGTTCTCTTGAGATGCGCGGATGGCCCGTGTACCGTTCACCTTACTCCAACTACGTAGTTGGGAAAGCTTTTAACATCTGCACGGATGGAGGATGGCCATCGATCGAGCGCCAAGCTCGTTTTTTCAGTTGTCTCTTTTCTTTTAATTTTTGTTTCGTTTGTTTCATCTCTCTCTTCCGTTTGTTTTTTAAGCTTCTTTTTCTTTTTTTCTTTTTTTTTTTTTTTTTTATTTTTTTTTTTTTTTTTCTTTTTTCTTTTTTTTTTTTTTGTTCTTTCTTCTTTTTTTTTTTATTTATTTTTTTTTTTTTTTTTCTTTTTTTTCTTTTTTTTCTTTTCTTTTTCATTTCGTTTCGTTTTTTTTTTCTTTTTTTTTTCTTTTTTTTTTTTTTTTGTTTTTTTTTGTTTTTTTTTTCTTTTTTTTTTATCTTTCATTTCCCTCTTTTTTTTTTTTTCTTTTTTTTTCTTTCTTTTTCTTTTTGTTTTTTTTTTTTTTTTTTTTTTTTTCTTTTTTTTTTTTTTTTTTTTTTTTTTTTTTTTCAAGGCAGTCAAACACGGATGGAAGAGCTAGGGGGTGTGTCAGCATTTGTTTTCCCTTTATTTGTTTTTTTTTTACTGAGCGCCGAGCACGTGCGTCTTAAGAGTGTCTACCAACTGCAGGGATGGAGGCCAGTTCCTGATCAAGGGGCTCTCGATTCGCACTGCCTTGGTTTCCATCACGAGCCTTGAAATCTCATGCAATGGCAACACGCAAAGAGGGCAGCTTCCTTTCGAAATGAGGCTCTCGCGCCAGGCCTCCTCAGCTGCTGCCACCAGCAGCATCAGACTGCGCCAGAGTCACGCCGATGGCTAGCGACTCCCGTTCAGAGCGGGGCTCTCGCTGTGTATGCCCATGCACCTTCTGACCCTACCCCGTCGCGTGCCACCTGCCCTCGAGAGCCCTCAGCATCGCAGCTTGGGCCTCTCGGGACCTTCTTGGGTCCGCTTGGTGCGCTCTTGGGCGGTCGTGGGGCCGTCTTGGGGGCCTCTTGGGCCTCTCTTGGAGCTCTCTTAGGTCATCCTGGGTCCATCTTGAGGCCGCAAACAGCATCGAAAGCGGAAAGGCGAGAAGGCAAGACTCATTGATGTCCTTTTTGCTTTGATCGTGTCAGGAGTTTGGCCTCGTGGGGAAGTCCTGAGGGGGCTCGGAGAGCACTTGGAGCCATCTTGTGATCATCGTGGGGGCCTCTTGGAGGGATGTCGGACGCCGTCTTGAACCATCTTCGGCTCTTTGAGCCATCTCAGGAGCAATGATCGTGCATCGGGCATCCGCTTGGAGCCATCTTGCGCTGTATTGGGAGCTCCGACGGCTCGCGGGACCCTCAACAAGGACCTCGGGGAGGGGGGAGTGCTCCCCTCCCCTCCCCGAAGGTAAGAGGGGTTTTGGAAGAGGAAATAATAAGATCGTCAGACCACCTACGTCCAGATGTCTGGTGGGATTCTGCATGTGGGAGCTCCCCAAGTTCCCATCGATGACGACAGTTCTGGGCTTGCGACTGCTGCAGCGCCGGGCTTTGGTGTGCTGAGCTTGACAGAAGGACCGAGGTGGACTCAGGTGAACCGGGCTGGATTGAGCTCGCCTCAGATGGGCCGGGCTGGACATAATTGGATTAAGCTCGGCTGAGCTGGACCGGGATCTGAGCAGGAGCGCGACCTGGGAACTGGTTCTCAATCTTTTTTTTTTGTTCTCTCTCTCTCTCACTCTTCCTCCATCCGTGTCGTTTCCACTGTTTCGTTGACGTCTCTCTTTATCTCGTCCATATTGCAACTTTAGTGTTCAATCTGTTGACTCTAACTAATTATAAACGCTTCGCGTATCCCCACCAGCCCGTCCAGAAATGAGTCCCAGGGGAGTGGAGGTGATGAGGGAAGCGGGGGAGCATGCAGAAGAACAAAGGGCGGGGTAAGCCGCCATATACCCCAAGAGGGGGAGGATGTAGGAGTCGTCGTCGTCGTCGTCGTCGTCGTCGTCGTCGTCGTCGGAGTAGGAGGAGGAAGAGAAGGAGCAGGAGGAGGAGCAGGAGGAGGAGGGGGAGGAGGAGGAGGAGGAAGATGAGGAGGAGGAAATGGAGGAGGGCGAGGATGTGGAGGACGAGGAGGAGGAGGAGGAAGAGGGAGGAGGAGGAGGGGCGAGGAGGAGGAGGAGGAGGATGAGGAGGAGGAGGAGGAGGAGGAGCAGAGGGAGGGGGAGTATCGGAAGGAAGGAAAAAGCAGGCGTTGGAGGAGGAGGCGGAGGGGGAGTGAGGAGGGAGGAGGAGGGAGGAGGAGGAGGAGGAGGAGGAGGAGGAGGAGGAGGAGGACAATGGCTGAGCTTGGGGCCATTTGGGCCGTCTTTGGTGCCTCTGGCGGTCCCCCCCCTCTTCTCTTTCCTCCCCCCTCCCCGGGGGGCTTTGCGTATCTAGGGGGCTCTTGGGGCCTCTTGGGGGTCTCTTGGGAGCCTCTTGGAGGCCTCCTGGGCGCCTCTGGGGCCTCTTGGGGCCCTTCTGGGGCTTCCTTGGGGCCCGCTATTGGGAGCCTTCGGGGCCTCTTGGGGCCATTGTTGAGGAGATGTATCAAAGAAGGGTGGAGTCAAAGAAGGGTGGGTGGCCAATTAGCCCTGCCCCTCTAGAGTGCCTCGAATCGCCTCTCGGGCCCCAAAAGAGGCCAACATCCTCCCAACACCTAGGGAAATCAATGTTTTCTTGCTCTCTCGCCTTTTCGCTCTTGGAGCCGTCTTGGGCCATCTTGGACGCCCCAACGACCCGCGGAACCCCCCGTCCAGGTCCAGGGGAGGGGGTAGGGGGAGGGGTAAACCCCTCCCCGAAAGGGAAGAAGGGGGTTGGAAGATGAAACTCTCTAGACCACCGACGCCCAGAGGGCTGGTGGGATTGATGCTGTAGTCTTATCCTCCTCTTTCTATATCATATTTTCGTTTCCTATCTCTCTCTCTTGCTCTCTATCCCCCCTGTCATCTCGCCTCCTCTCATCTCCCTCCCTCCCTTGCCCCCCCTCCTTTCTCAGAGAGCTCCTCGCCTTGCTCCCACTTCGTCACCTCCCTCCCTCCACAGTCGCGACCGATGGTCAGGCTGGTCCTGCAGAGCACGGGGGGCCCTGACGTCGTCTGTTTTGTGATAGTTCATCCCCTGGTCGGTGGAGCGCACCACGCGCCATGTGCCCTCTGGCCTTTCGTGACATGACGCCCTCGGGAGAAATGAGCCCTGCGCCCACTCGGGTGTCCTCTGTCTTCGGTCGCGGATGCATTCATGTGAGTAGGCACGTCGAGGGAGAAACTGGCCCGCCAGCAGGTGCCCCGCGTGAGTCTCTTATCCCGCAATGGCCTTGAGGGCAAACATAAGCCATTGGGCACCTCAGGAATTTCAGATCTCGGCGAAGAGCCTGCCTCCACCTTCCTTATAGCAGCTTCTGTTTCCTGTCGTGCCGTGTGCGTCTACAGTCCGCCCGCATAGTAAGGCTGGACAACCCTCCCAAGGGTACCCTTGCATCCTTGCCTCCTGGGTCCATCCTTCGCCACTTTCTTTGGCCGCGCCCCACTCGAAAAGATTCGAACTGGGCGTCCAAAGCGCTTGCATCCTTATCGCGCATTCTTCTGGTACGGGCCGCCTGTACTGTACGTGTCTCTCTCTCCCTCTCTCTCTCACGCTCTTTCTACTCTGGTTTTCTCCGTTCTCTCTCTCTCTCTCTGTCTGCCAATCTCTCTCTCGCTGCCTCTTCTCTTCCCGAACTCTGCCCCTCTGTCGCTCGTCGCTCGCAGATGGCCCGACCGCGGCCGCCAGGTGGGCTCCGACCACCCCATCGCCACGCAAACGATGACCACCACCCTCACCGAGGACGTTGAGGCGCGGGCCCCGTAGGAGCGAGGTGGTGCAGAGGGATAGGGGTAGGGAGGAGGAGGAGGTGGAGGAGGAAGAGGAGGATGAGGAGGAGGAGTAGGAGGAGGAGAAGGAGGAGGGGGAGGAGGAGGAGGAGGCGGAGGAGGAGTGGAGGAGGAGGAGGAGGAGGAGCGTGGAGGAGGAGAAGAGGAGGATGAGGAGGTGGATGGAGGAGAGGAGGAGGAGGAGGAGGGAGGAGGGAGGGGAGGCAGGATGGGGAATGAGGGATGAGGGAGGGAGGGAGGAGGGAGGAGGGCGGAGGGAGGAGGGAGGAGGGAGAAGGAGGAGGGAGGAAGGAGGAGGGAGTTGGAGGAGGGAGGAGGGAGGAGGGAGGCGGCGAGGAGGGTGGAAGGAGGAGGGAGGAGGGAGGAGGGAGGAAGGGAGGAGACGAGGAGGGAGGAGGTTGAGGATGGGGCGGAGGGAGGAAGGGTAGGCGGGAAGGCGGGAGGCGGGAGGCGGGGAGAGGGAGGAGGGAGGAGGGAGGAGGGAGGAGGGAGGGAGGGAGGAGGGAAGGGGGGGAGGAGGGGAGAGGAGGCGGAGGGGAGGGGGGAGGGAGGGGGGGGGGAGGGAGGGAGGGAGGGAGGGAGGGAGGGAGGAGGGAGGGAGGGAGGGTATGAGGGGAGGGAAGGGAGGGAGGGAGGGAGGGAAAGGAGGGGAGGGAGGGAGGGATGGGGAGGAGGAGGAGGAGGAGGAGGCGGAGGCGGAGGCGGAGGCGGAGGAGGCGGAGGAGGAGGAGGAAGGGGAGGAGGAGGCGGGGAGGAGGAGTAGGAGGAGGAGGGGAGGACGAGGAAGGGATGAGGAGGATGAGGAGGAGGAGGAGGAGGAGGAGGAAGAGGAGGAGGAGGATGCAGGGGGAGGAGGCGGAGGGGAGGAGGAGGAGGAGGAGGAGGAGGATGAGGAGGGGAGGAGGAGGAGGAGGAGGAGGAGGAGGATGTGACGGAGGAGGAGGAGGAGGGGGAGGGGGGTACGGCCGACCAGCATCACTTCCCAGCCACCCCCCCCGCCCCCTTCGGATGCACCCCCAAGCGGCGAGTCCCCAGCTTCTGTTTTCCTGCTGCTTATGCTTCGGCTTTGCGACGCCCCCGAATGACGTTCAACGTATTGGATTGTAGACTCCCAGGATGAACAGAAATAGCAACCATTCTGAGAAGGCGGGGATTTAAAAAAAAAAAAATTTGAGGGGGGAGGCAGAATTTTCAAAATTTTTGAAAATTTTAAAAATCTTGCTATTTTGCCTGATCCCTGATTTCCCAGATCCTGGGCCCAAGTTGCGATCCGAGGGCCCAGGGCCCAGGCAAAATAGCAAAATTTTTAAAGAAATTTAAAATTTTCTGAAAATTTTGCTATTTTGCCTGATCCCTGATTTCCCAGATCCTAGGCCCAAGTTGCGATCCGCTGGCCCAGGGCCCAGGCAAAATAGCATATTTTTTTTTTAATATATTTTTTAAAAAAAAAATGTTGCTATTTTGCCTGATCCCTGATTTCCCAGATCCTGGGCCCAAGTTGCGATCCGAGGGCCCAGGGCCCAGGCAAAATAGCAAGATTTTTAAAAATTTTAAAAATTTTCAAAATTTTGCTATTTTGCCTGATCCCTGATTTCCCAGATCCTGGGCCCAAGTTGCGATCCGAGGACCCAGGGCCCAGGCAAAATAGCAGATTTATAAACATGTTTCAAATTTGTAAGAAGTTTGCTGTTTGCCTGATCCCTGGTTTTCCATATCCTGGGCCCGGACGTCTCTCCCAGGGCCCAGGGACCAGGCAAAATAGCAGATTTAAGAACAACGAATAATTGTTTGTTTCTGTGTTACCTGATCCCTGGTGTTCCAGATCCCTTGTAGTGAGAAGGCGGTGTTAACAGTGAGATGTGATGGCGTCGTCCAGCCGCGCTGCCGCATGGACGTCGCCGCGTGCATAGCACATGTGAGCTTATCACAAACATCTACAATAATATCAGGCGTCATTTTGTTCAATCACGCTGCCACATGGAGTCTGGTCCGTGCAGAATACATTGTTTTTTGCATGAAAAAGTAAGCAAAACAGCACGACAAAAAAACACAAAACAACATAAGTTTTTGTTCGGCTGTTTTGGGCGTTTTCATATGCAACAAACAATACATTCTGCACGCTGCAGCTCTTACCTGGCAGCGTGATTGAACAAAACGGCGCCTTCATTATTCGGGGAATAATACAGATCACAGTAAACATATACTCCGACTACATACATACACATATTCACACATACATATATATATTATATATATATATATATATATATATATATTATGATAAATATAATATATATATATTTTTTTTTTTGATATATATATATATATATATATAATATGGATACATATGTATATATTAATGTATATATATATTACATTACAATTATTCATATCTTTATTAGTGTTGGATATCGTATAGGTGTGTTATACGTTAATATATAAGTATGTTGGGTTTGTACAGATTCCTACATGTAAGAATACGCATATATTACCATCGACAGTATCGTATGCCTGCGTGTTATTTGGCAAGGAATGCGTTCAGGTGGTCCTACTTGGCCCAATAAGGAATTGTATTGGCGTGCCGAAGATTTGCCACGTTGCCGCCAGCTTCGCCTCGTTGCCGCGTGCTTACCGATATCAACCAATCAATGATTGCACTTCTG
>CAUYUJ010020385.1:155994-157963 GCA_963575745.1 Prorocentrum cordatum
CCTCGCGAAACAGCTTCGTGTCGACCTTCTGAGGTGTCGGGGGAATCGTTGTTTCCACAGGGCTTCTAGGTTGTGCCGCTCTGGGGTGTCCTTGGCGCCTTTGTGGGGGCTCGTTGCTCGTGGACGCTCATGCGGGGGCCATGAACAAAGTGTAACTGTTGCGACAGGTCTGCCCATCGACGTGAGAGGGAAAAGAGATAAAGAGAGAGAGAGTGTGCGTGGGCTTGGAAGGAAGGGAGCAAAAGGGGGTGGTCGCAGTGCAGAGGGGCGACAGTGCATTGGCGAGAAAAGGAGGGGGAAAGCGGAGCAGGAGGAGGAGGATAAGAAAAAGGAGGAGGCGGGGGAGGGAGTGTGCAGCTTCAGTGGGGGAAGGGGGAGGAGGCAAATGTACGAGGGGGGTGAAGCGGAGAGAGGAGCCAGAGGGGAGTGATGGAGCAGCAGGGGGGCGCAAGTAAGCGACTTCGCCGAGAGCTTCTTGCTGAGGGGAGCGCGGCTGGCCTCTTGGGGCTCCGTTGTGGAGCCTTTTGGGGTCTCTTTCGGGCCTCTTGGCGCCTCTTGGGGCCTCTTGGGGGCCTCTTGGGGCGTCCTGGAGGCCTCTTGGAGCGGAAGGCTCGGATTTTCGGTTCGTGGTCTCCATCTTGGGCCCCTCTTGGGGCCCTCTTGGGGCCCTCTTGGGGCCCTCTTGGGCGCCTTTTAGGCTGTCTTGGGGCCCTCTTGGGCGGTCTTGGGGCTCTTTGGGGGCCTCTTGGGCCGTCTTGGGGTGGTCTTGGGGGCCTCTTGGGCCGTCTGGGAGCGTCGGAAAGGCGAAAAGACGAGGAAGCCCAAAACCTTCAAAAACCGAAGGAAAATCATTGATTTTTGCCTCTTGGGGCTCTCTTGGGAAGGGTCGGGGCTCTCTTGGGACGTCTTGGAGGCCTCTTGGGCCGTCTTGACGCCGTGTTGGGCGTCTTGGGCCGATCGTTCGGTGATGCGGATCCCTCTTGGACTGTCTTGGGGGCCTCTTTTGGCCCTCTTGGCGCGCTCCGGGGGGCGTGGAAGGCCGCACCCAGGAGGGAAACCATCTCTGAGTAATAGTTCCCGGGCTTCGGTCGGGGTACACTTCGCCGGGGGACCCCCAGGGGCCGCCCCGCGCGCGCGAACTAGAATTATTGTTAACCAGTTACCGGAGATCTTAGCACGCCTCTGGCCCGTTGGGCCGGTGAATTTGGGTCCATTCTTGTACACCCCTCACACGCTTCGTGGTCCCATAGGGAGCTCCACCGAAAGCCTCTGTGGCAGGGTCCGCATGGTTACTCGGGCTCATCTCACACGTTTCGTGGCCCAATGGGGAGCTCCCTCGAAGGCTCCAGTGGCAGGGTCCGCATGGCTACTCGGGTCCATTCTGGTATACCCCTCACACGTTTCGTGGCCCCATAGAGAGCTCCGTCGAAGGCCTCTGTGGCAGGGTCCGCAGTGTTAATCGGGTCCAGTTTGGCACACCCCTCACACTCTTCGTGGCCCCCTAGGGAGCTGCACCGAAGGCCCCAGTGGCAGAGTCCCCATGGTTACTTTACGAAGCTAGGAGCCTGACGTCGCGAAGCTAGGCGTCGAGGAGTTCCTCCGCGCTGCGGAGCTTGAGTCGGCCATGAATTCGTGAACTCGCGGCGCAGTCGCGCCGCCCCCTGCATGGACTCCCACGCGCTGTGCTGGCGCCAATAAGATCGTTCCTCAAACTCTAGACGCTTCGCGTAATCCCACCAGCAGCGTACCCCACCAGCCCATCCCAAAGCGTCGCCCAGGCGAGTTGCTCTGATCAGGGGTATGAAAATCATGCAGTGTAATGAAGTATGGTCCTACCCCAAGAGGGGGAGGAGGTGGATGAGGATGAGGATGAGGAGGAGGAGGAGGAGGAGGAGGAGAAGGATGATGATGATGATGATGATGATGATGATGATGATGATGATGATGATGATGATGATGATGATGATGA
>CAUYUJ010020386.1:0-20000 GCA_963575745.1 Prorocentrum cordatum
CATCATCATCATCATCATCATCATCATCATCATCATCATCATCATCATCATCATCATCATCATCATCATCATCATCATCATCAGCATCAGCATCAGCATCAGCATCAGCATCAGCATCATCATCATCACCATCACCATCACCATCACCATCACCATCACCACCACCATCACCATCACCATCACCATCACCATCACCACTATCTTCGCCCGCCAGATCACTATCATCACCATCATCATCCCTCTCCTCCTCCTCCTCCGCCTCCTCCTCCTTCTTCTCCTCCTCCTTCTTCTCTTTTTACGTTGATCTATCTGACTTAAGCTGTACAGCTGTAGCGCTCTTCCTCTCTCTCCTCCTCCTCCTCCTCCTCTTCCTCTGTCTCCTCCTCCTCCTCCTCCTCCTCCTCCTCGTCGTCCTCCTCTTCCTCCTCCTCCTCCTCCTCCTCCTCATCTCGCGCTCCTCGTCCTCCTCATCCTCCACCTCAACTCCCTGGCTCCTCATCCCCCTTCTCCTCCACTTCCTTCTCCTCCTCTTTCTTCTCCGCCTCCTCCTCCTCCTCCTCCTTCTCCTCCTCCCCCCCGCACCCTGACCCGAGATAGCGGCAGACCTATCAGCGCGTCGTCGTCGTCGTCGTAATCGTCGTCGTCGTCGTCGGTCGTCTTCGTCGTCGGTCGTCGGTCGTCGTCGCCGTCGTCATCGTCGTCGTTGTCGTCGTCTTCAGGGTCGGCGGCACCGGCCGTAAGGCCTTCACAATAGTCAACCATACCCAAAAATAGTAGCACATAATCCCAAAATCGTCCCCAGACTACTCTTTGGCTCTGTAGATGGACATGCCCGACTTAACACATGAAGGTTGCGGGCTATCTACCTCGCATCTGCAGAATCCCATCAACCCTCTGGGCGTAGGTGCTTCAGCAAATCACCTCTCCCATCAAAACCCCCCTCCCTTTCGGGGAAACATGTGCCACTCCGCCGACCCCGCGCCAGGTGACTACTCCCTCCGCCTAGCGAAGCATCTTGGGGGCCTCGTGGGGACTTCTCTGGGGTCCCTGGGGGGCCTCTAAGGAGCGTCTCTCGAGTCTCTGTTGGGGCTCTCATTGGAGCCTCCGGGGCCGTTTGGGGCCAGATCGAGGGATTCCTAGAGCCTCCTTTGCGCCATTTCGAAGCCTCAAGAGCTCATCGGGAACCGAAAGGCGAGAATGCCCGCACCAATATCTTGTTGATTTGCCTGAAGAGATGTTGCCTCTCGAAGGCCGTCTTGGGGCCGTCTTGTGCCGACCCAGAAGCTGTCTTGTCTCCTCGGCTGGGCCGTGCCTTGTCTGGATGCCTTGGGCCGTCTTGGGCACCTGCCAACCCCAGACATACTCTGCGACACGCCACTTCCTGCCGTCGCTTGGACGTCCATTCCCTGTGTTTTTTCAGTTTCGTGCGTGTTTTTTTTGCTCGATGGTCCAGGATGGTCCTTGATGGTTCTCGCCGAGAAAAAGCATGCACACGTCCGAGCGATGCCAAGCACCTGCCAGCCCCAGGCATGCTCTGCGACACGCCACTTCCACCGCCCCCCATGCGACTGGAGGAGTGTACTCCTTTCCGGTTGCTGCATCAAGCGATGCCTACGCGAGAACCGCCAGCGTCAGCTAGCAGTGGGTCGGGCGTGTCCTCCTGCAGGCGGATTTCGGACGACAAATAATGAAATGGCCAAAAATGCTCAACAACAGTCAAGACGTCATAGAAACATCGTCCCCAGACTATCTTTTTGGAATGTTCCTCCTGTGGAGTGACGGCAAAGTCAAGCCCTGCGCACGAACTGCGCATGGGCAAATAAAAAGTTAGCACAGCGCACTGTCGCCGGACAGCGGGGAGGAGGAGGAGGAGGAGGACACGCGGGGAGGAGGAGGAGGAGGAGGAGGAGGAGGACATCGGTTCCACCTGTGAGGACACGCGGGGGAGGTGGTGGAGGTGGACGGAGGAGGAGGATGTAGGAGGAGGTGGAGAGGAGAGGGTGGAGGAGGAGGAGGAGGAAGGAGGAGGAGGAGGAGGAGGAGGAGGAGGAGGAGGAGGAGGGGCAAGGGGTGGAGGGACGAGCCCGACTTACAAAAAAGCCAGCGCTGGCTCGTGGAGGAGCCTGGGGGGTGCCCGCCGCTGGCCGGCATGGAGAGCGTGGCTCCGCTGCCCACTCCCGCCGTCGAGCTCTCGATCGGGCCTCCTCTGCTCTTTCAGCGCACCTTCCTGGCATCGCTCGGACGTGTGCATTTTTTTCTCGGCGAGGACCATCGAGGAGCATCCTTGATCACTTGGGGAAAAAACCACGCACGAAACCAAAAAAACACAGGGAATGGACGTCCGAGCGATGGCAGGCCTTTGAAGGGGCCCTGGGACGCACAAAGAAATACACACAAATAACAGGATTCGCCATATGTTCTTCTATTTTCTGGGTTTTTGTCTTCCCCTCCACTTCCCATAGTTTCCCATATTTTCCGGGAATCGACGATTAATTGCGTCTGTGTGTCCTTTCCCTCCTTAACCTTGGGCTCTGTGAGCGCCGCCGTGGGTGGAAACCTTTCCACCTGCACGAAGGAGCCCAGTGCCACGACGAACGGCGGACGAAACGACAGACGACAGACGAAAACGACAGGGCGCGCGAGGGGAGATCGACGGACGAAGCGACAGACGACAGATGGAAACGATAAGCGCGAAACTGTTTCACAATGCTGGAATTTCGCCAGGCAGAGTCCGCGGGTTCCAAGCTGGGCACGACAAGCGGCCGCCGCCGAAGATGTTAAAAATAAACGCAGACCATTGGTAAAGGCTTCTGAGCCCCGTGTCGTCGCGGCCCGGACTGCATTCATTTTCTTTGAATGGTGGAATTCCAACGCTACGATTGAGTTTCGCGTTCGTACCTTGCATCCACGGAGGTGCCTTGCTCGATGCTCGATGCGCTGAGAATGTCCTTGTTCAAAATGTGGTCGCACCAAGCGATACGTGTTCGGATCTCCGGCTGCCGCGTAGTGGCAAGCTGGCCGCTGGCCATCTTTGAACCCTGCTGGGTTTACGTTGTTTCACTCTATCCGGGCGCATTAACGCGCAGAAGTCTGTGCCATCGGATGGGGATGGTGGCGGGAACAGAGTAAGACCAAGGATAACGCTCCCTGTAAGACGGCGAATCCTCGCTGGCATGGTCTTGGAATTACGCAGGCGTGAGGATATGTGAACGCACGCGCTGTTTCAATGACGTGCGTGGAAGACCGCAACGCTGTAGGGCGTCAGGGCCGTAGTCCACTCATCATCGGTTTGCTCAATCTCCCGGTAACTGCCTGCTGAAAGCCTCTCTCAACTGGCGAGTGGTGAGGCTTTAGCATGACGAGCATTGGATGTCAGCTGCAACGACCACGTGACATGACGTTCGCCAACGACGAATCACTCCCCATTAGGGCCGACGCACACGTCGACACCGCCGTTCAAACTCGTGGATTGAGGTGGCACCCCCTCCCAGGATGCGTGCTGTTGGCCTGTGCCAGTGAAAGACGCTTCGAGCACTTTGCTTGCAGATGAACAAGGGACATTGTGTGCAGATGACTGTCTGCAACGTGCAACTGGCCACATGCACGAGTGCGGCTCTTTGTCATGGTACGCCTCTGAAGCGGCCTGAATACTACGCCTGTGCACGCTGACTGCCAGCATCCGCAAAACAACACAGCAACGTAAGCTACAACGGTTCCTGCACGATCTCGAATTCTTATCTTCAAGGGCCTTGCCTGGCTGCCTCGCCCAAGATTGCCTGGGATGCCGACCACCCGGTGAGCTGCTAGGGTCTTCTTAGTGTAACACCTTGCAACGTGATTCCCTCTGTCAGCCCGGTAGGCAAGAGCGCGCCTGGCGTCGCCCGAGTACGCGGCATCCCCGACAGTGTCTAGACAATTCCACTCCTGCGGATCCATGCGATACTGTGCCCTCTCTGACAGATCAGTATGCGTACGTGTAGTCTGATGCGGTTCCAGTAACAGCGGCATAATCCAACTCAACCTCACAGTATACTTCGACGGTAATCGCATGAGGCTACATGCGTTTCCCCCTTGGATGCGAAACCATCGCGACATTGGACTCAGATCTCAACTCCAGACTGCAAACCGAATCGGCCTATCGCATGTACGGATCTGCTTAAACTGCGTGCGACAACCATCCCTTATTGATTAAGAAGAAAGACCGTGATGGCAAACCGCAGGGCCATTCGACTACCTGGAGGACGCTGGCCCAACCAATCTGCAAACTCGTCTGCGCTCCAGGTGACGAAACTACGTTGCCGCTGTACCGTGTACCCAGCAGATGACAGCGCCATGCAACCCACATTTCAATTGCAGCTGCTCTCTTGGTATGTGCGACCTGTTTTTGGGCACCCACCTTTTGGAGTTAGCGAGGAGCTCAAACTTGTCAAATGATGGAGGTGTCAACTCATTGCTTCACGACTAATCATCGTAGGCCACGACTGTGCAATACCACAGTGTCGCTGGCAGATGCTCTCGAATGTGGACTGACGATTCCTGCCAAGGCATGCTTCAGATTCCCACTATTTGACCACCATTGCTCTACTTGAATTTCTCTGATACGCATTTGGAGCGGTTCGCTATCAAGTGGCCATAGTTGACATGCACCTTGTTGGAGTACATTTGCATCGTCGGCGTACGGTGGTTCCGAATCTGCGTTTGCATCGCCCGGTGGCATGCCTGTCTTGGGCCATAAGCTTTCCGCCTGCGCCTGCGATTGCTCGGGGAGGCTGGAGAGGAGAGATTAAAGCCATGCCTGGCGCACTCCCCCTATCTTTTCCATACCCAATGGTAGCATCGTAAGCGGCCCGGCGTCTTGAGTAACGCAAGGAGGCTGCAATGAAGGCTTCTGCTAAACGCACGGCAATGTTCACATTCAATCCCACAGGCCACGTGCGAGCTGGATGTGAAGCGTAGTGTTCAGCCCGCTCTCCCTCCTCCCCTTCACCAGCGCCTACATGGACATTGTGTTTGAGTTTGGCAAAGGTGAAGACTCTGTCCACTTCCCGCCTCTTCCCGCTCTTTTCTAGAGTGTAGGTTAAGAGCCCGACCCTGGAAGTAGAGATCGAGCGAATAAGGAGGAAGACTGAGGGGCACCGTTCGGAGGGAACCAATTCAGGGGGGAAACGTCGAGGTTGAATCAGCGATATATCGCTGACAGATCGCCGATAAACCCCGGACAGTGAGACCACACGTTTCTGGGCTGGTCGGGCTATTGGGCCCCTCTCGGCGATCAATGGGGCGATTATGGGAGGTCGATGCGCCCCCCTGAGCCCATTGGGGGTCGATGCATCCTCCCCTGAGCCTATCTCCCCTGACGTTGCCCCTGAAAGAAGAGCTGAACCCAATCAAGCCCGTCCTGAGCCCGTGTCGACCGCCTGCCTGGCCAATGGGGCATTTCTGCTCATGTGGGGCGGCCAACAGCGAGATATCCGATTATGCGGACAGACTGCGAGAGTAAGCAAGAACAGTGCAAGATCGGCCAACGTCGAATCGGGAAATCGGGTCGGATCGGATTGAACATCGGCTGCGCCCAGATACGCAACTGCGCTGGGCCGCGATTGGCCCACGATGCGTTCTGGGAGCTCTGGACATTCTAGCAGCCCTCGGCCGTTTCCTGCTCTCGGCCCCGTCCTCGGGCGTTTCCCGTTCTCGGCCCCGCCAGCTCGGGTGTTCGTCAAAGGAGGAGGAGGAGGAGGAGGAGGAGGAGGAGGAGGAGGAGGAGGGGGAGGAGGAGGAGGAGGAGGAGGAGGAGGAGGGAGGAAGGGAGGAGGAGGAGGAGGAGGAGGGGAGGAGGAGGAGAGGAGGAAGGAGAGGAGGAGTAGGAGGATGGGGGAGGAGGAGGAGGAGGAGGAGGAGGAGGAGGAGAAGGAGGAGGAGGAGGAGGAGGAGGGGTGCAATCAACGTCGGGAGAAAAAGCGTGCACCTCTCGCACAACTCTCGGGCCCGCGGTGGCAGTCCAGGGGGGCCGCTTCCGAGTGGCCCCCCAGACTGCCCTGCTCCTAGGAAAGGGGGGGCCCCCATCAGGGCCCTGGAGGGCCCCTTCATAAGGAACGTGGCCCCACAGGGGGCTTCCTTGGGGCCCTCCTGACTATCGAGGGCCCCAGAGGGAGCCCTGAAAGAGGGCCCCTTCAGGGCCATGACCCTGCAGTCCCCGATGCCCCCCCCCACGTGTCTCTCGTGCCCCCCCGCCGCCGTCCGCCCGATCGGGGCGGGCCCGCCTCGAAGTTGCCGGTGCCGTAGATGTTGAACTGGGTGTGCGGGAAGCCTCTCGTCACCTGGGCGGGCGGGGGGGGCTCCCACGATCGACGGACGTGCCTTGTGGATGACATGACAATGGACACCCTGACAACCCTATCATGGGCTTGAACGTGTGTTCGAGATGTCTGAAACATGTTCTCAAGCATGATTTAATCGTGCTTTCTATATGTTGAAGACGTATTTCAGACATGTTTCAGAGATCTGGGAATGATTTGGCAACGTGCTTCCTCTGCTTTGATCGTCCTCCCCAAACGTACCTCGATCCACGCCCTCGCGGTCTGGATTCTGGGGCTCGGCCCCGCGGAAGTGCGGTCGCACGGGTACAGGGCAGTTTTTAATACATAGTTTTTTCCTTTGCCTAGGATTTTAATCCATGATCAATTGTTGAATAAACTCATGCATGAGCTCATCGTTGTTTTCAATACTAATTCCCTGCATTTGTTAGGCGGCGAGCGAGGGGGGGAAATGAGAAGGAGAAGGCCTCCTGAGAAGGTTCGGAAGTCCCCCGGCCTTCTGAGAAGTTGTCCAAGACTTCCCCGAAGACAGAAAAAACTTCTCAGAAGGCCTCCGGCCTTCTGAGAAGTCCCGCCGCCTTCTGAGAAGGCCTTCTCCTTCTCAGTTCCCCCCCTCGCTCGCCGCCGATTTGTAATACATGATCCGCACGCGGAGCATGTATTAAAAACGGCACTGTACGCTCGGCGCGGGGGGCATCCGCGAGTAAGCGCCCCGTAGATCCGTGGGGCCTTGCGGCCCAGGGCTCCCGGCCGGCGCGGCCGCGGGTACGGCTGCGCCCTTCGCCAGCGAGGCTCGGCACGCCCGAGACGGGGGCGGCAGCATCAGTACAGGGCAGCTTCTTTTACATGGGCTTTTTGAGCATAGAGGACTTTTCAACACATGATCGATGTGTAAATAGATTTATGCACGAACTCATCGCCGTTTTGCATACTCAATCCCTGCATTTTGATGCATGATCCGCACGCGGAGCATGCATTGGAAACGGCACTGTAGGGAGGAATGCTCAGCAACGGATCCTGTCCGAATGAACCGCGGCTGCTCTTGGGTTCAACATTCTGCCACTGGTCGCAGCGCGCCCACCCCTTGAAACTGACAGAAGCCTGTCCGAACCGTGCAAGGACAACTATCCATTGTCTTCTTCCCCATCCGTATCGTTCCCACAGTGGGCGCCTGGAATCTTGCCGACACAATGCATATTTCGCATCTGGTCTCCGTTTGTTTCTGGCAAACTTCTCTCAATGTTGAGCAAGGAAGAGCGCTGTCCAGAGGGAAAGGGGTCCTGCAAGCCAGAGCCTCCCCTGGGACGAACTATCACCCTGATTTGTGCTCCCCGCGAGGCAGGACCAGCAACACTACCCCAGCAAAGCACCCAAATGGCAACACGGGTGAAGAGCCCACGCGTGAAGGTGCGAGCGCGGCCGTGAACGCCCTCAACGCACGTCTGACAACAAACATCGTGGCCGTGCGGGCCAGAAAAGCAGCCGGCATCGAAGCGAGAACGCGGCCCCTGAAGCTTTATGTCTGAAAAAAGATTCCCCATATTCTTGTGTATTTCCTTGGTTTTTGCCTTCCCCCCACTTCCCACATTTTCCCATATTTCCTGGGGAATCGAAGATTGATTGTGTGTGTGTGTGTGTGTGTTTCTTTCCCTCCCGAACGTCGGCGGCGAGGCAGGGGTCGTCTGCGCTGGCGGAAAGAGCCGGGACGGAGGGATGGCGTCGAAGCGAACTGTGCCACCATGCGGGGAGGGGGAGAGGCAGAGTCGAAGGAGGCGGCCGAAAGGAGGAGGGCAGGGAGGAGCGAGCCGCCCAGGGGGACGGGTCGCGCCCCGAGCGAGTGGCGCGGCCAGCTCAGCCAGCGGGCCCGGCGATCCCGGCACTCCCGGTGAGGAGGTCTCCAGCGAGCCGGCTGCCGGACGGGGCGTCCGGGAGGGGCTCCCCGCCGCCCCTGTGGGACTCGTCCGCGGTCCTTCTGTGCTGTGGAGCGAGCGCTCCGGCGAGGCGCTGCGCGGGGAGGGCGACCTCAGGGCCCCTTACCTTCAGGAGCTCCTCCGCGTCTTCGTGGCGACGGGCGCCGGTGTGGGAGGAGCTTCGGAGGAGCACGAGGTCATGATCATGATGCGTTCCAAGATTTCCGACAGGTTCCCAGGACTCCCGCGATTCCCAGCTGTCCCACACGGCCTCCAGAAACGAGGGCCGCTCGCTTCCCTGGAAATCCTGAAACGTATCCTGAGCCAGCCCCATCATAGCACCGTCCTCGCCCAAGACTGGCGGCGCGCAGAAGGGGGGTAAGGGGGGAGGGGTGAAGGCTTCTTCGGAGGAGGCTGCCTCTGTAAGGGGCCTCCCCTCCTCCCCCACCCCCCCTTCCTTCATTGATGCGCGTGGCCGACGGGCGCTGCGGAGACCGCCGCATGTGCCAGACGAGATCGCCCTCGTGACGGGTACGCCCACCACGAAGGGCTGCCCCATCGTGAGCGGCCCCGGGGGGCACGCGTCCGCGCTCCTGCCCGGGCCTCCGCGGGTGCGGGCCTCCGCGGGCGCCGGTCGGGAGCGCCCGGGGGCGATGGGCGCAGCGACCAGCCCGGGTGCAGGCGGAGCGGCAGGAGGGTGCACAGGAGGAGCAGCACGGGGACAGGGAGGAGCACGAGCGCCGAAGGGACACGTGAAGGAGGTTCTCAGAGGCGGCCAGAAGCGTTGGCTCACAGCGTGTTGCGGCGGCGGCCCCGTCGACACGCTCTGCCTTGCCTGTGGACAGTACGTCGCTCCGCCGGGGCGTCGCTTGATGGGGGGGCGGTGAATGGGGGGGGAACAGCGAGGGCTGCAGAGGAGGGGCCCTTGAGGGCCCCTCAGGGGGCCCTTCGTGGCTCAAACAGGGGGCCTCTGGGGTCCGAAGAGCGCACCTTCCTCCCCACCCATTTCTCGCCCCCCCCCCCCACGAAGCGACTCCCAATGCGCTCCGCGGGGCGGGAGGCCAGGAAACGCTCGGGACGTCGGCGCCGGGGGACCGGTAAGTGGACGACGCGTGTCGCGCCGAAGCGCGGTGGGCCATGGCCAGCAGAGCCACGCGCGAAACCGACGTCCCCAACGCGTGCTCTCCTACATTTCCGTTGCCCCCCAAAGGGGGGTCCAGCTGAAGAGGGGTGGTGCAATAGGTCGGGGGCAACTGCATTGCACATGGCTTGCGACGGAGAGACGTATTGCATTGTGCTGCAGCCAATGTATAGCACGCGAAGTTCAAGCAATACACTTGCGCACCGAGATGTATTGCACGCCCCAGATGTATTGTCCATGGCAACTCGGCGGTGGACAAACCTCCCTTTAGCAAACCTCCCCTAGTGAAAACGGCCCGGGGCCGAAACCGACGGACCTGGACCCGCAACAATGACGGCCGCGACGCCCTCTCGCGAACCGAAAGCGGCCAATTCGCGAATCGACGTGTCAGGGCAGGAGGCCCATCCCCCCCCGAGCAGCCCCACGAATGTATTGCACCAGGCCTCCTGCACCACCCCCTTGTCGCTGGACCCCCGCCTTCTTTCGCCCTTTCTCTGCTCATTAAAGCTGTGCGCGTCCCGCTTAGCTTTCAGCGGAAGAGGTTCGCTCTCGCCCCGCAGATCAACAAAAAAAGTCGCTGGACCCCCTCTTGGGTTCACCCGATACGCGGCGAAGCTCCGAGCGCCGCGCGTCGGGGGCATCTCGAGAGCTCCAGGTCCGGGCAGTGACCCGCGGACCTGGCCTCGAAGCGAGCCGAGGCCTCGCGGCGTGTTCTCCTCTCGGACTCGCCGCGCGGAGGGGGCTCTTCGAGACGCCCTGCAGCTCGGCGCGGAAGCTGCAGGGCGTCTCGGGGACCCCTCCGCGCCTCGAGGGGGGCGGAGCGGCGAGCAAGGGGCGATCGGGGGTCGACGCGCTTCCTCCTCCGCCTCCTCCTCCTCCTCCGCCTCCGCCTCCGCCTCCGCATCCTCCGCTCCTCTCCGCCTCCCCTCCTCCTCCTCCTCCTCCGCCTCCTCCCCTTCCCCTCCTCCTCCCTCGCCTCCCTCCTCACTTCCTCCCTCCTCCTCCTCCTCCTCCTCCTCCTCCTCCTCCCCGCTCCCCCCCGCGGGGATGCCGGCGAAGCCGCCCGCGTGCGGCCGGGCTGCCCACAGCGCCTCCCGGGCGGCCCTCGAGCCGCCGCGCCTCGAGGGGCGTGCGCGGCGGCGGGGCCGAAGCCGGCTGCATGCAGCAAGCACTGAAGGGGCCCTGGGACACACAAACAAACACACACATATATACATATATATATATGTATATATATATATATACATGTGTCTGTGTGTGTGTGTGTGACAGGATTCCCCCTTACAGGGCAGTTTGAAATACACCGGATTTCTAAACAGATAGTTTTTATGTTATATATATATATATATAGACATGACTAATGCATGAGGAAATTTATGCATGAACTCATCGTTGTTTCTACTACAAAATCCCTGCATTCTCATACATGATCCGCACGCGGAGCATGTATTCAAAACGGCAGTGTATGCTCTCATGGCTTCTGGGCTTTTGTCTGCCCCCCGACTTCCCATATCTTCCCATCTTTTCCTGGGGATCGACGATTCGTCGTGTCTCTGTGTGTGTTTTTCTTCTCCCCCTCCTGAAACATCGCCCCTCCTTTCCCGATCGCCCCCCCAGGTCGTCCGCCGCGGCCCGACGAAGGAGCGGCTCCGGGCCCACCCCTGGGGGCTCTGCCCCCGCGCGACGCACCTGCACCGTCGTGCGCTCGCTGGCGCACGCAGCCCGCTCCAGAGGCCCTGAACTGAAGGCGGGGGGGCGATGCTTTCGTTCCGCCGGCTTTCGGAGGAGGAGAAGGTACCCATACCTCTACCCTTCCCTCCTTCTCCCCTTTTTGGGCCTCCTGGCCAGCCCCCGTCGCCACCGCTGGATTCGCTTCGAAATCCTGGTCACAACGCACCCCCGGAGAGGTCCGGGGAGCAGCGGTATCGGTACCTGTTGGTTTCCCCAGGCTTCATCTGGCCTCCCACCGGCTCCTGTCGGCAGAGTCGCCCTCATGCTGCTCCCCCGGCCCCACGCTGGCCTGTGGCCGCGGCGTCTTTGGCATGCTGGACTTTGGCCTTTGGCCTTTGGCCTTTGGCCTTTGGCCTTTGGCCTTTGGCCTTTGGCCCACTCGGCATGCTGGCCTTTGGCCGCGGCGCCTGCGGAGAGGCCGACGCGTCGGATACGAAGGCGGGGGGTGCAGCAGCAGGCGCGCCTCGGCCCGGCGAGCTGGCCTGCGAGGAGTGCCCCCCCCCCCCCCCGGCCCAGCGGCAGCACTGCTTCGCTCCCCGCTCCTGGCTCTGGCTGCTTGCTGCGCCCCCACCCGCTCCCGCCGCCCGCCTGGATGCGGCACCCGCTCCTCTGGGTGATCTGGTTGATGTTGCTGCCGCCCCTGCCGACGATGATCTTGGCGGCCTGGTCGCACAAGAGCAGCGTCTTCCTCTGTCCGGAGGGAAGCTTCGTCTGGACCTGGGCGACTCACGCGCGGGAGCGCGGCTGGAACAAACGGAACGCGAAACGGGACACGCAGAACGCGAAGCGTCCCTCGTCTCCTCTCCCTCCTCGACCATCTCCTCCTTCACTGCTCTCCCCCTCCTCCTCTGCCTCCTTCTCCTTCTCCTTCTCTTCCTCCTTCTCTTCATCCTTCTCCTCATCGTCCCTCCCTCCTCTTCCTCCCTTCCTGCTCTTCTGTCTCCTGCCTCCTGCCTCCTCCTCCTCCTCCTCCTCCTCCTCCTCCTCCTCCTCCTCCTCCTCACATGAATCTCCTCCACGCCATGCTCCTCCTCCTCCTCCTCCTCGTCCTCCTCCTCCTCCCCTCCTCCTCCTCGTCCTCCTCCTCCTCGTCCTCCTCCTCCTCGTCCTCCTGCTCCTGCCGCGGGCGAGCTGTGGACAAAGGCAGGCAAGGGGCGGGCGGCGCCGGGACCGGGACCGCGCGCGGCTCGGGCTGGGGCACCGCTCGCGGCGGCTGCTGCGGCACCTGGGGGGCTCGCTTCTGCCGCCCCGGGTCCCGCGCGCCCGCGGGGCCCTCGACGCGGAGAAACAGCTAGGGGGGGTGAGGGGGAGAGGGGGAGGAGGACAAGCTAGGTGCGCTCGCGTCAACATCTGACATCCTACCCCTCCCTCCCATCCCTTACCATGGCGCTGATTTTCTCCATCCGCGGACGCGTGTCGTAGCGGACCTGTGGCTCCGCGCATGTGTGCGTAGTGGGTGGTGGTGCGCGTGCGTGCGTGCGTGTGTGCGTGGTTGTGGTTGTTGTGGTGGTGGTGTGTATGTGTGTGTGGTGCGTGTGTGCGCGTGTGCTGAAGTGTGACGTGGTGTGGCGTCTTGGTGGTTTGGTGGTGGGCCAGGTGCGTACGTGCGTGATGGCGGTGGTGGTGGTGGTGGCGGTGGTGGTGTGTGTGTGTGTGTGTCTGTGTGTGTGTGTGTGTGTGTGTGTGTGTGCGTGTGTGTGTGTGTGTGTGTGCGTGCGTGCGTGCGTGTGCGTGCGTGCGTGCGTGCGTGCGTGCGTGCGTGTGCGTGCGTGCGTGCGTGCGTGCGTGCGTGCGTGCGTGCGTGCGTGCGTGCGTGCGTGCGTGCGTGCGTGCGTGCTGTGTGTGCGCGCGTGTGATGTGGTGTGACGCGGTGTAGCGTGGTGGTGGTGGGTGGGGTAGTGCGGTGGTGGTGGCGGTGCGCGGTGGTGGTGCGCGTGCGTGCGTGCGTGCGTTGGTGGGTGGAAGTGGCGGTGTGTGTGCGTGCGGCGGGGCGGGGCGTGGTGCGGCGCGGTGGTGGCGGGCGGATGGGCGCGCGAGAAAGAGGCCCGCGCTGGGGCGAGAACGCCATCCTGAACGACGGAGGCCAAACACCGATCCGAAAATGAGGCCCACGCTGCAGCGGGAGCACGATTCGGAACGATTCGGGAGCAGAAATGAGGCCGGCGCCTCAGCGAGAGCAGCATTTCGAAAAAAAACGCAGGCGAAAACCCAACTCCGGGGAATCGTGTGTGTAAAAAACAGTACGCGGGGGGGGCGAATACGCAAAAGACGTCATCAGGGGAAGAGGGAGAGTAGTATTCATATTGAGTAATTGTGGAGGAGGAGGAGGAAGAGGAGGAGGAGGAGGAGGAGGAGGAGGAGGAGGAGAGAAGAGGAGGAGGAGGAGGCGGAGGAGGGAGGAGGGAGGAGGAGGAGGAGGAGGAGGAGGAGGAGGAGGAGGAGGAGGAGGAGGAGGCGGAGGAGGAGAGCAGGAGCAGGAGAGGAGCAGGAGGAGCAGGAGGAGCAGGAGAAGAGGAGGAGGATGAGGAGGAGGGAGGCTGATGACGAGGAGTAGGAGGAGGAGGAGGAGGAGGAGGAGGAGGAGGAGAGGAGGAGGAGGAGGGAGAGAACGAGGAGGAGGAGGAGAGGAGGAGAAGGAGTAGGAGGAGGAGGAGGAGGAGGAGGAGGAGGAGGGATGAGGAGCATGAGGAAGGAGGGGGAGGAACAGGAGGAGGAGGACGAGGAGGAGGAGGAGGGGGCGGAGGAGGAATAGGAGGAGGAGAAGGCAGGAGATAGAATAGCAGGAAGGGAGAACGAGGATGGAGGGACAATGAGGTGAAGGATGAAGAGAACGAGGAGGAGAAGGAGAAGGAGGAGGAAGGAGGAGAAGGAGGAGCCGGAAGAGGAGGAGGAGGATGAGGAGGAGGAGGATGGGAGGAGGAGGAGGAGGAGGCGGATGAGTACAAGGAAACGGAGGAGGACGAGGAGGAAGAGGAGGAGGATGCAGGAGGCAGGAGGGAGGGAGGAGGAGGAAGAGGAGGAATGGACGAGGAGGACGAGGAGTATCAACAAGAGGAGGAGCAGGAGGAGGACGAGGACGAGGACGAGGAGGAGGAGGAAGGAGGATGAGGAGGAGGGAGGGAGGGAGGGAGGGAGGGAGCGAGGGAGGGAGGAGGAGGAGGAGGAGGAGGAGGAGGAGGAGGAGGAGGATGAAGCAGGAGGCATGATGCACGAGGGATGGAGGAGGAAGAAAAGGGAAGGAAGATGAGGGGAGGATGAGGAATGGAGGATGAGGACGAAGAGGACGAAGAGGATGATGTTGATGAGGAGGAGGGGAATGATGATGAAGATGCTGATGCTACTGATAATGATGATGCTGATGATGATGATGAGGAGGAAGAGGATAAGGGGGAGGAAGAGGAGGATGAAGAGGATGATGAAACGGAGGAGGAGGCGAAGAAGGAGGAGGAGGAGAAGGAAGAGGAGGAAGGGGAAGGGGGAGGAAGAGCAGGAGGGGTAGGAATAGAACTGCACAGCTTGCGATAGCACATCGTAGGAGGATGAGGAGAACGCGGACGATCTGGAGGAGGGAGGACAAGGCACAGAACACGACGGAGCAGGAGGGTGGACGATGATTACGATAAGGAGGAGCCTGGTAATCCAGTAGTTGGACGCAGGGGAGACGAATCATGATGATGATGATGATGATGATGATGATGATGATGATGATGATGATGATGATGATGATGATGATGATGCTGATGAGGGGGAGGCGTATGAGGAGAGAAGTCATGACTGGGGATGAGAAGCAGGTGGATGCTGAGGTGTGGGAACAAGGTGTATGATAAGGATCATGCGGGTGAATGGGGGTGGATGGGATGAGGAATGCAGGATAAGGAATAAGATGAGAAGGAGGATGGCAATGTAAGATACTTTGGAGTCTGATACTGATGATGATGCTGAGGCTGATGATGGTGCTGAGGCTTCTGATGATGTTGCTGCTGCTTCCGATGATGATGATGCTGCTGATGATGATGATGATGCTGGTGATGACGACGATGCTGCCGCTGCTGCTGCTGATGATGCTGGTGATGACGATGATGCTGATGATAATGCTGCTGATGATGCTGATGCTGATGCTGCTGATGAGGAAGAGGGAGAGAAAGAGAGAGAGAGAGAGATAACGATGCCATGACACAAAAAGCCATGTATGTATACGTAGCAGCGAGCGAGCAAGAGCGATTGTGAGAGCAAGCGCGCGCGAGAGAGAGAGAGAGAGAGAGAGACAGAGATATGAGGGAGGATGGACGGCGACGAGAGGGATGATAGTGTCGAGGGGAGAAAGGTGAGGAAGATGTATAAACAGGGGGAAGAGGAGCTTGGATGAGGAAGATGATGATGAGGAGGAAGATGGAGGATGAAGAGGAAGAGGGCTCTGAGGGCTCTGATGAGACCGGTCGTTCAATGACCGCTGGCCACGCAGCCCCGCCTATGCCGAGCAGCGGATGCCGAACCCGATGGCCCAGCGAAAGTATACTGGCAGGCTGCCTGGGCGGAAAAACAATATTCGAACAGCGCCCGGCAGCGGCGACCCGCCACGAGCGGAAGACCGGCCCGGAGGCCAACACGAGGCGAAACCAGCAGGCGACGAGAAAAGCGGCGGGGCACTTCAGCGCGACCTGCAAGCACGAGGCACCTCACCAGTCGGCGCCCACGGCAAGCATCGCCTTGACCTCTTCCATGGCCTTCGCCTTGTCAGAACTCCTGCCCGAGCCATAGAAGAGGGCCCAACACCTTTCGAGTTTCTCTCGGTAACGTTCGCCGGTCAACTCGTCGCCGTCCTTGGCACCAATTACAGTGCTGTTGGTGACGACGTCCGGCTCGGCATCCAAGGAGGGCCGGGGCGGCGCCGCAAGCACGTCAGGGATGCCGCTTGTGAACTCCTCGTCGTGGTCGTCGAGATCGTACACGTCAGAGCCCAAGTCTCCGCCGCCGACGTGGCCGTAGAGCCCTCCGCCCGCGGGATTCGGCCCGTGGTCCTTCTCCTCGTCTTCCCAGTTGTTCGCACCATTGCCCAGCGTGTCGAGGCCCCAGAAAACGCTCTGCTCGGCGACGCCATTGCCCTTGACGTTCTTGAAATCGTAAGGCGTTCCCGCCAGTGGAGACGCAGCCGCGGTTACGGACGACCTGGCGCCTCCACACCACGAGCGCGTAGTCCAGCACGTTCCTGCAGTAGTGAGGCCCATCCTCTACTCGATCTCGGCATCGACCTGGGCGGTCAAGCTCTCCACCAAAGCCTCCCTGTCCTGCTGGCGGGACCACCTGTTCTTCCTCGTCTTGGGAAGCACCATCTCCGCTGTAGAAGCAGCGGGGTGAGACGCCAGAGCGCAGTCCGGCCTGCGCTCCAGCATCGCCTGCGCGCAGCACCTGCTCTCCTCCTCCAGGCGGCAACTGGTCGCCCTGAGAGTGTCCCTCTCGGCGGCCAGCACCATCAACCTCTCCTTCACTGACTACCTACCAGACCAGACCACCCCAACCCAACCCGAAGACCCGAATTTGACCCGAATTTCGGGTTGGGGGGGGGGTACGGATACCATATGTTTTTTCAACGTTCCCCGCCCCCCCCCCCCCACTGGAAATCGAGGATAAATTTGGGCCTTCGGGTTGGGTTGGGGTGGTTTGGTGGGTGGTGATTCACTGTGAGCTGGCCCTCCGCCTCCTCCGTGCAGCTGTCCTCCTGCTGCACCTTCAGCCCGGCGGCGCCCTGCGGATCCCCCATTCGGCTCCTGCTGCGCTCCCGGCATCGCCCGACGGCGGATCGCCGGGTGCTGCTCCAGTTTACGAGGAGGGGCATCTGCAGTGCACCTCCAGCCAGTGCTGCGCGAAGCCCGAAGCTCTTGAACATGCGCTTCGGGTGCGAGCACTTCCAAATCTCGACCTTGTCTGCCTCCAGGGCCTTCTCCGCACTGGCCACCGAAGCCGCAGAGCAGGCCTGGGCTGCAGGCTCCGACGAGCCCTTCGTCTTGGCGGCCTTGAACTCCTGGCGATTCTGCAAGATCTGGTTCCGCAGGGAGTCCCTGGTCGGCTCCCTGGCCACCCTGCGCCAAAGGGCCTGCTTGGCCACGGGCTGCGGGGGCTCCGGAATCCAGTGCCCATCCTCCGCCGACGCGGCGGAGAGGTTGGCACCTTTGGTGGTGAAGGAGGGCGGCGCGACATCACCCACGGCCGCTTGGCCCCCTCCGCGTCGAAGACCAGCTGGTCGAGCTCACGGGTGAGCACGACCTCCAGCTCCGACTTGCCGCCAGCCGTGATAAACTGGGCCTCCAGCTGCCCGAGGACCGTGCCGATGCAGGCCTCGCGGAGTGCCGCGCTGGGCACCAGCAGTCTTTTCAGCAAGCCATGGCACCGCACCGCGGGTTCGGGCGCGCTGCGCCCCTTTCAAGTGCGCGCGGCGCGCTGCGCCCCTTTCAAGTGCGCGCGCCCAACCTCTCTCTCAACCTCTCGAGGGAAATGGGCTTGAGCCAAAATGACTACGGATGAAAAGGAGGAGGAGGAGGAGGAGGAGGGATGAGGAAGAGGAGGAGGAAAAGGAGAAAGACGGGCCTCCGCGCAACCCGAATTGGATGCCAAATCAAATGAGGAGGGCGTAGTTACTTAGTGGCAGTAGTCGCGGTGGCAACAGTGGCAACAGTGGTAGCAGTGGGGAGGGAGATGGAGCAGGTCGGAAAGGGGGTATCGCACCTGCCGCCTTTCGTTTGGGGGGGGGAGGAGTGGGTCGGGGGGCGGGCATGTCTCAGCCCCGCTCCTCGCTCGCCTCCCTCCAGCTGGGCCTCCCCTTCCCCTCCAGCCCCCCTGCCCTCCCCCCCCCCGCTGGCAAGCGGCGAGCTCACGCCATCGCCAAGCCGTCCGAAAGCCAACTTCGGGCCAAGCCTTGGTGCGTGAGGTCGGCTCCCGGCATGGTGACCCCCCCCTCCCTCCTTCCCTCCCTTTCTCCGTCCCCACCTCTCTCCCCGTCCCCTCCTCTCTCTCCGTCCCCCCATCCCTCCTCCCTCCGGAGCCTCTCTTTGGCGATCGCCGAAGTGAGCCCCGAGTCAGCTCGGGCCTCTCTCGACCGCCTCCTGCGCGCTGCTGCCGGTGACGCGGGTTCGTTGACGCCACGTGCACGAGCGGGCGCAAGGCAGGGCCCGCCGCTCGCCCCGAGCGTCTCGAACGTGTCTGGCCCTCTCTTGGGTGGCCGCCAGACTGTAGGAAAAGTGCAGCCGAATTCACAATCTCTGGAGCTGGCGGGCCCGAAACGGATACAGGAGGAGCTCGACCACAGACCTTCCACAAGAAAGCCGACCCTGGGACCCCAGGACGCCCCTTGACTTTCGGTGTGGGAGCGTCACGTTTTCCGGACCAGGGCCGCCGAAACCCAAGAAACCCAGGGCACCCTGGAGGCAAGCAGGGTGTCTCTTGGCATGGGTGTTCTCAATCTGGGAAACACGGGAACGATGCTCAACAGCAGAGCGGTGCCCCAACACCGGCAACGGCCGCTGACAGGCGGGCGGCGCTCGTCCCAAGTGGACCATCCCCGCGGCGACACCGACGGCGCGCCCCGCTTGAGGTGGGCAGAAGCTGCTGCCGGTCTTCCTCCCCGTTCGTTCCGTAGTTGACCTTAGGTCGGGCATGTACTCCTGAAGACGGACTTTGGGAGGAAAATGAGCAATACGCAAGAAGTGGTCGAAAACATCGAAACAAACATCAAAACTAGTTAAACAAATCGTCCCCTGACATTTTTTGTTGTTTTTTTTTTTTTGCATTTTTTGAATAAATAGGCATTCCTCCTGTAGAGGGACATGCCCGACTTAAAAGTTATCCATGCCGACGCTCCAGGTGAAACGCATGGTGGGGGAACGACGGGGGGGAACTGGCCAAGAGGGGAAACATCGAGCTGGAATCGGCGATACGTCGCCGATACATGGTCCATAGGCTCTCGACAGCGAAGCCGCCCAGTCCTGGTCGGGGGCTCTCGGGCCCCTATCGGCGATCAATGGGCGTTTGGGCCCAGACATCCAATGCCGCGGCTTTTTGACACCATGGCTCCCAAGAATTTTTGACCTCTACTCCGGGACCGGCTTCTCTCATCCTCACTAATTGCTTGACCTTCCTGGGGCCCGGTGAGGGCCTCCGAGAGCCGCACGTCACCGAGCACCTCATGCCGTGATTTTTTTCGCTCGCGACGCGAGGATGTCAAAGGGGGGTCGATGCACTGCACCCCTGAGCCCATGCCCTCTCCGCCGTGGCCCTGGGTGGCAACGATAGGGGGGGACTGGCACAGGGGGGGATGCACCGACCTGGAATCGGCGATATACATCGCCGATAGCTCGGCATTAGGCCCCCGATAGTGAATCCGCGCCCTCCTGGGCGGGTTGGGGCTATCGGACACCTATCGGAGAGCAATGGTTGTGGATGCCACGAGAATGGACACCCTAACAGTCCTATCATCGAATAAAACCTGTGTTTAACATGTAGGAAACATACCATACAAATGTCTCAAACATGTTTTCACATATCTAAAACATGCTCGAACCATTCTTTTAGACATCTGGAAATTATTAGGCAACATGCTTCCTCTCTAATCTTGAGCAGGGACCGACCGTCCCGGCATTCCTATAGTCATACCACGAAGTGTTCCTAGAACCCAAAAATGTTCTAATAACAAAACAATTATCTCAGAACATAAACCCGATGTGATAAGACAAGACAGACTCCGCCATAAATGTTCTAAAAACATTTCGTGGAGACCACACAGGGTTCTTAGAACACTGTTTGGTGGGGCTATAGGCGCGCCAGGACGCTTCGCCACTGCTTGACAGTCGACTTCCACAAAGCAATGGGCGATTGGGGGCCGATGCGTCCCCCCCCCCCATGCCCGTCCCCCGA
>CAUYUJ010020386.1:27500-75000 GCA_963575745.1 Prorocentrum cordatum
GGCGGGCGACGAAAACCTCAAGCACACAAGAGCAAGGAAGAGCAAGGACGCAAGGGTACCCTGAGCAAGTCGCGCGTTCTTATTATGGTTTTTGACTGTAAGATCGAATTTCTTAACTAGGATTTTCTGTGAGAGCGCCCCTGAAACATACGCAGTAGTAGTCGCTTGTGGTCGTAGTCGCAATCGTAATCGTCGTAGTCGTCGTCGTGGCGCGGCGAGTATGCCGCGGGTGGTTGATTCTTGTCCGCTTCTGGTGGGGCCTCAGTCAGTCAATGAGGTCGCTGAACAAATAGTTTCCACTGTTGGGGGGGGGTTCTAAAGACCCACCTGGGTTAGCCTGGGGGAGCGAAAAGGCACCGATACCCCTACTCTCCATACCTCTCCCGACCAGAATTTCGAGGCGGATCCAGCCGTGGCGACGAGGGCCTCCCAGGGGGCCCAAACAGGCGGAAGCGAGGGAGATGCAGCGGGATCGGAGCCTCTTCCTCCTCTGATAGCTGGCGCCCTCCGGTGGTGGTCTCGGTGGTCGTGGCGCCACGGAAGTTGGCGCCCCCGCAGGTGCAGCTCCTGCCCCGCTCCCAGGGCCAGCCGCCCGGGCAGGCGCACTCCACCGTCTCGGTGCCCTGCCCCGAGGGGTCCTGCTGGGTCAGGAAGAACGTCATCGCCTCGCCTGCGCCCGTGGGGCAGCCCTGGGGGAGCAGGAAACGTCACGCAGCAGACGCACACGGGACGACATCCTGCCACGAGACACCTTGGGGCACACTCCTCGTCGATCTTGGAGCCTCCTGCTGCGCCCCAGAGCCTCTGTGGGTCAGTGGGCCCATCGTGAGGCAGGACACTTCCATGGGGCACCCGCTGGCAGGCCGATGACATGCGCCCACTGTCGGGCCGCTGACATAAGGAAGGCTGCCGGAAGGCCGAAGCCCCTTTGAGGCCCCAACACCACCGTCGTTCACACGAGGAACAGCCATGGAAGGACCGGAAGAACACCCAGCCCCTTCCGAACCCAAGCTGTTCCTGATTTCACCGCCCTGACTGTACTGTGAGCACGAACTCTCGGAAGTTCGCGAGGGACTCTTGGATCGGCGCTGGGCCCTCCTGGCGGCGCCTCCGGCGCAGCACCCCCGGCGCGCCTCGCGAGCCAGGGGAGGGAGGCCCAACGCAGGTCCAGGAAATCCGCGTGGACCTTCCTCTCCTCCTCCTCCTCCTGCTCCTCCTCCTCCTCCTCCTTAACGTTTGTGCTCATGGCGCTTTCTCTTCTGGAGGGACCTGCCATGCCTGCCCGCTGAGGCGCTGCATCTCGCGGCAGTTCGACGTGCCTTCTCCCAGGCACCCCTTCACCGAGAGCAGGGTGCCCCACCCGCCGATGTTGTTGAACACAAGCTTGCAGAAATGGGCGTTCTCCTCCTCTAGGCTGGTCACCGACGGGGGGGACTGGATGGCCTCGCACTCCACCTCCTCGAACTCAATCGCGAATTCGCCAGTTGCGGCGCCCGTGATGGCCTCGAACGCCTCGGGGAAACAATCGAATCGACCGGCGCCAGTGATGCCGCTGGTGCTAACTGTCACAACGGCCTCGGACATGGTGCCAGGCACGACGGAGTCGCCGGTCCAGCCGTCATTGCTGGTGGATCTGACTCTGTAGCAAGCGCCGCAACGTTCGCCGTTGCCATATGCTGGGGACTCCGTGCCGATGGAACAATGCAAACCCTGCATGAGGTACGGGGAGAGAACTGTGCCGGTTGTGCTGCTGATGGGATCCTGCAATGTGGTTCTTGGAAACAATATGGCAGTTTTTCGTTTATATCTGAAAGCGTATCCAAGAATTCCCCAAACAGTGTCTGCATGCTTGCACTCAGGGGTTCTTTTGTCTGCCCTGAGGAAGTCGGCCTCACTGCTGGTCTATGTTGCCGCCGTCGCCGCCCCGTCGCCGCCTCGTCACCGTCCGTCGTTGGGGCCTGTCTGCCGGTCTGGTGACTATGTTGCCGCCGTCGCCGCCCCGTCGCCGCCTCTTCGCCACCCGTCGTCTGGGCCTGTCTGCGGGTCTGGCGGCTATGTTGCCGCCGTCGCCGCCCTGTCGCCGCCTCTTTGCCGGCCGTCGTCTGGGCCTGTCTGCCGATCTGGCGGCTATGTTGCCGCCGTTGCCGCCCCGTCGCCGCCTCGTCGCCGCCCGTCGTCTGGGCCTGTCTGCCGGTCTGGCGGCTATGTTGCACAATATAGATTACTAAACCTACGCTGCACCACGTAGATTTACACATATCTGTACATACATGCAGCATGCATGCATGTATGTATGTGCATTGCACGAGAAAGACTGCACAACATATATTGCACAGCATCACCATATATCTATTCATGTCGCAGCCCATGTAGGCTGCAACACGTAGGTTGCACGTCGTAGTGTGCAACGCATCAGTTTCGCGCCATATATTTATATATATATATAAATATGTATACTGCAATTTCAACATTGCACACTATAGACTGCACCACATCAAGACATCACCACACACTTGTATGCCATAGCTTCACTTAGATTGCACCATGCACAGTGCACCATATCAACTGCACAACATAAATAGTTCCACGTACGTGTGACACCACATCGATTGCACAACATATACTGCACCACGCACATTGCATCATACATCTAAACGCATATACAACGACACACACATATCTATATATACATACACATATATATATATATATATATATAGCACAATATATTTGTCCTCAAACGGTAGTCGGATCTACGTCCCCCCAAACTTAACGTCCCTTTTTCTTCGTATTGCAATTTGCTAATGACGCTGCCCCAACGTCCATCTAAACTACTAACTCATAACATCCCAGCCGAACCCGTCTCGCCCCCTCCCTGTCCTCTGCAAAAATCGTATGCGCGCGCACTCGCTTATCAAATTCATAATTTCTCAAAAACCCAGTGCACAAACAAAACGGGCCGAAGTGCTTTCGCGCGCGCATCATCGCATTCGCATGCCACCACATTTCAACGGCCGTACGTTTCGTAATAATTGCAAAACCGAATGTCCCGAACACATACCAAAACACATGGTTTCGCAAACGAACTTCCCCAACTCAAACCTGCTCCCGCGCTCTTGCGAAGTTTCAAAAGAAACCATCCGGCAACATGTTCGTAACTTGCGACAAAACCGGCCTCTCGCGCGCGCTATTCCAAATCGTTCGAATGCCTTTGCGCGCGTGCTGTCGCAAGAATCCCTTGCAATAGAAAAGGGCCGAAGTGCACACGCGCGCGTCGTCGCGCGCGCATGCCGGACTCCCTCAAAAACCTTGGATTTCGCAGGGATGTTGAAATCGAGTGCCCCGACAAAATGTAAGCAACACGGGGTTTTCCAGCATCAGTTGTCGAAAAAAACAGCGGTCGCGTTCCTGCGAAGATCCTCAAGCAAACCGTCAGATTTTCAACATTTTCATGACATTCAGCCAAGCGGGCGGGCCTCTCGCGCCGCATTCCAAAATCATTCGGGCGCCCTTGCGCGCGTCCTGGGGGCAACGGGGGAGGGGGCGATCCGTGTCAAATCATACCGCGCGGGCCACTCTCGCGCGCCAGCCGCGCGCGCATGTCGAACTCCCTTCAAAACCTTCATCGCCGACGCGAAGACGCCATCATCGTCGTCGGCGAGATCAGCATCGGCGCCGTCATTGGCCTTGCCGTCGTCGTTGTCACCACCGCCACCAGCATCGCCACCATCATCATTGTGTCTACCGTTGTCGACGTTGCCATGATACCGCGCCCGCCCAAGTCGCCGACTAGCACCGAAGTGCCCGCTGGGAAGTGCCCGGCGGTCAGCGCCACCGCTGTCGCGTCGGTCGCGCCAAACTAGCTGGCCGCTGCGTGCGCGAGCATGCGCGGGCTTGCTCGGCCGCAGCGATGCGCCAGCCAGCGCCGAGCAGACATCGCAGTGGCCGCTGCATGGGTTTTGCAAATCAAGTTGCGGGTGGGTGGGTGGGATGGTTTCGCGAGCAGTGGAATTGACAACTTCAAATTCGGCAGGGTGATTTCTCCTTTCTATGACAATAATAAAAGCAATCCCCCCAAAGGATTCGCAGTTCGCCTTTCCGTCGTGCAATTTACTTATGATTCTGCCCCATCACCAATCGTTCATATGAAATCGTACCACCCCAAGCAAGCCGGTATCGCCCCCCCTCATCCTTTGCAAAAGAACAATATGCGCGCGCACCCGTCTACCAAACATCAACAGTTTTCACACATCCGTTCTAACAAATGAGACGAAATGCACACGCGCGCGTCGACGCGCGCGCATGCCACAATTTTTCAACAAACACCAGGTTTCGCAAGGGTTGCGAAACCGAGTGTCATGCATAGATAGGAGAACGGGGGGCGTCGGAACAATAAGTTTCAAGAGAAAGAGTTTGCGCCCGCGCTCTTGCGATTTCATGTAAAAACATATGTCCAACATGTTCACGCCATGCTACCAAGCGGGCCTCTCGCGCGCGCATGTGGAAATTGCTCGAACGCCCCTGCGAGCGTGCTGTCGCAAGTGTCCCTTGCAAAGTTCAAAATCGAATGTCCCGAAACATAGAAAACACACGTGGCTTTGCAACGCCAGTTCTCCTGAGAAAGCCAACGTTCGCCTTTTTTCATGTAAAATTGGAGGGGGGGCGATCCGTATGAAAAAAATCATGCGGACCAGTCTCGTGCGACGGCCGCGCGCGCATGTCAAACTTCCTTCAAAACCTTCATCGCCGACGCGGAGGCGCCATCATGGTCGTCGGCGTGATCAGCATCGGCGCCGTCATTGGCCTTGCCGTCGTCGATGTCATCATCGCCACCAACATCGCCACCATCATCATTGTGTCTACCGTTGTCGACGTTGTCATGATACCGCGCCCGCCCAAGTCGCCAACACTGAAATGCGCGCTGGGAAGTGCCAAGCGCCACCGCGGCCGCGTCGGTCGCACCAAACCAGCTGATGCGGTCGCAGAGATGCACCAGCCAACACCAAGCACTCAACTCATCGCAATCGCCGCCGCATGGGCTTATGCAAGCCAAGTTGCGGGTAGGTGGGTGGGATGATTGCGCGAGCATCGGAGTTGACAACTCAGTGCCAAGATAATTTCATGAATTGCATAACACAAGCGTCACCACATATATTGCACCGCATATAGTGCACTCCGTAGATGACACAACATGTATGTGTGTGTATGTACAGATATACACAAACTTTATGGCACCCCGCATATACACGTTGCACGACGTACTGCACCACATAGATGTCCCTACCTATGTTGCACCACGTAGGTTGCACCTTAACAATTGATACAACAAATATTTTCGGTCCACGCTGGCTACCGTCTTGATCTTGAGAAGAGAAGCGAATCGACCAAACCAACGGTTCGCCGAAACGGAAAAAACGGCTCCGGGACTGACACTGGAGCCGGATCCCCCCAAAAACACGGCGACGGAACCAGACAAACAAGTGAAGCCGGAGCCAGGGAGAGCACGCGGCACAAACGAGAACTGAGAAAAACTGCCTCGCCGTTTCCAAGAACCACTGGAGTCCTTCATGAACTCGCACGAGCCGTCCACAGGGGTTGCGCTCACAGACAACCATGTCGTCAACGTGCCGCTCTGCGCTATGCCAGACGCCGGGGCCGCCAGTGCGAGGCTGGCCGCGACGATGGCGGAACGGCCCATAGTGAAGTGAGAGCCAGGGGACCACTGACACGGGGGCCGGCTGGGCGACGACTTTGGGAACAGAAAAACCACCCTCATCATAAACACCCTGGCAAGCGAAGCCGTTTAGTAAATGCATCCAGGGAAGGAATCGAACAGAACATGGCTGTTTAGCAAAAGCCAAGGACCTGTTAGTAAACGCCAATTACGGGAGTCGGGGTGGTTTTTCCTGCCTTGAGGCTTGGGGAACAGGCGATCCTGGGCTTCGAGGTCCAGAGACGGCGATGGCTTGGGCCAAAACTGTCACTAATGACGGAAACGGTGCTTCTGCCAATCGTTTTGATAATAATGGCAATCAAATGGGTGACGATGACAGTGACAATCGTATGGCGGCTCGCGCAGCAAGAGCCGCACGCCTCGAAAGGCCCAAATGAATACGTGACCAAGCGTCACAAAAAGGAACGGTGCGCAATATCACTTCGACTGGCAACACTAATGGCTCAATTTATCTCAACCCGCGTACGGGCCAGAACCACATCAATCCTTGCAAACATCGTTTAGCAAACAATGCCTCATGAATGACCCGCTCGACGCAATCCTCCGCTACAGAGTAACACGAAATCAACGGAACGCATTGGAAACCATAAGAAGAATACATATCTCGACCGTTGGGAAAAAACAAGGTCAACAACATTACCCGGACACCCGAAAACATAGTGGACCGTGTGCCGCATTCTTCTTAATCCTGTCAAAACGATGAGTGTCAGCAAAGTGGATGCTAACACTGCCTGTGCTAGGTAACGTTGGAATCTTGTCGAAACCTGGCGCAATCGTGCACTGTCAGCAAATGCGCGCTGGCGTTTGCATCAGAGAACTGACCTGGGGATCGCAACAACGCAATTCCGTTTCGTCCCACAACCAATTGCGCCAGATTGCGTTACACCTGCCGCTGGAGCTGATCAGCTCTCTCATCCAATTCAGATGTCACAGACATGATGCAGCTGTAGGTCGGAAGTAGCGGGTAGCATTGCGGCGTTTCAGCAAACAGCACTGCCTGTGGACAGCAAGACGATCTGCTCAATATCGTACATGCTATGGCACGTGATCAAGAAAGACACTACAGTCAACCCGTATAATAAAGATGCGCGGTAAAGTTGCAAGGGCCTTGGAAGGCCATGACGACACTTTTGCGAGCGGGGCGCGGCCAGCGAAACGAAAGCGGTCAAGGATGGCCCGAGGAAGCAAGGATGGAAGGGTTTTCTTGGGAAGGCTGCCCGTCCTATGCGGGTTGACTGCAGAGGCCTGGTACGCCACTAGTTTAGGGGAACGAGCAGCGACCAAAACATAAAAACTCCGAGGTCCGCGCGGATTTCTCGGATCTGCGCTGGACCCCCCTCCCTGGCGCGCGGAGCGCGCCAGGGTCGGCGCCGGACGCGCCGCCAGGGGAGCCCCAACGCGGATCCGGGAACTCCGCGCGGACCTCCGAGTTTATATGTTTATGTCGTTCTTAGTTCCCATAATTATGTAGAGGCCGGATACGCCACTGCTTGCACTTCGGACTTCATCAGGTGTACAGTGGAGGCCAGTCCACAAGAAACCTTCCACAAGAAACCCAACCCTGAGACCCCAGAACGTCCACTGATTTTTGGTGTGGGAACGTCACGTTCTCCATGGCAAAGCCATCGAAGCCAAGAAACCCAGGGCACCCTGGAGGCAGTCGGGGTGTTGCTTGGCACGGGCCCCCACTGTAACGCAGGCTGGAACTACGGGGCCCAGCGACCACATCTCCTGCATCGGCTGCTGTACTTCGGTCGGTGGGGATGGCAGGCCGCGGCGAACCCGTCCGCAATTTTTGCAGCCCGGCACGCGAAGTCCTGGCTCTAGCGCGAGGGACAGTCGATGGACAAGACATTCGAACCCTTGCACACTCCAGGGAGATTCTCAAGCACCCCCACCAGACGAGCGCGTTGAGCTACTCGCAGAATAGCTGCTCGCAAACGGCCTGGATCCGCCATGGGGGATTTGCGATCCACTAAATCGATGCGGACAATTGTTTGTTGTTGTTGTTCCGGACGTTTGCGAGTAGGCGCTTTGCGAATAGTGAAACGCGCTCGGTGACCCACGCCCCCGACATCAATGTTGATCTCAATATGGCGGTGCTTTGGGGGCTCGAATATTTCTGTCCACTCACGCCCCCTCCGTCGCCACGCCATCAATATCAAGTCCGGTGGGTCTGGGGGGCATCATGAGCCACATGGTTAGAATGCAATGTCCATGTGCGGGAGCGGGAGGAACGAACGTGCTCAAAAAAGTGGGCCAGTTTGTCGGCAAGTAGATTACGAAACGCTGGCCTGGCCTTTCGGGAGGAGGCTTCTGAATCCTATGCTCGACCGCACTGTTCTTCTGATCGCTCTGGCCCTGCAAGTCGAAGCGCTTTCTCTTTTTTGAACACCTTCGCTCCTCCTTCCCGCCCCCCCTTCAATTTGCGCAGGGCGTCCCCAGAGGTCCCTGGCAAAACCTCTGGAGACGCCCAGGAGGTCGGCCGAGGGCATCAGGCCTCGCTCCCCCGAAGCCCATGGTGCTCGCGAGAGCTTCGCCAGGCGGGTCCCCTCGCCCAGGCAGTGCCAAAAGGGGACGCCACGGGGTGTGTGGGGGGGTCGCCACACGCCTCGAGGGAACAGGCCCCCCTGGACCCCCGAGAACCTTCCAGGAACTCACTCCTCCCTTCCTCCTCCCTCCTCCCTCTTCCCTCCTCCCTCCTTCGCCCTCCGCCCTCCGCCCTCCGCCCTCCTCCCTCCTCCCTCCTCCCACATCCCTTTCCCTCCTCCCTGTCCCTCTTCCTCCTCCTCCTCCTCCCCCTTCTTCTTCTTCTCCTCCTCCTTCTCCTCCTCCTCCTCCTTCTAAACGTCCAGAACCTCCTCCACCCCCAGAACGAGGTGGTGATCCCCCTGGTGGTGTCTTCCCCTCTGCACTGCCCGATCCAACTCTGGACGGACAATTCCTTCCGCACCCGAAGACGGCCCCACATGCCGAAGTGACGGAAAATGGTTGGATCGGTGGAGGACTGCTGACAGAAGGGGACCAAGGGTCTTGGTGGAAACGGGCCCGGGGCGGCATGTCTGATCCAGGGCCCCGGGAGGGCCCCGGGAGACCGAACACGAAGAGAACCTTCAGGACCCCTTTCCTCCAAGACCCCGTCCCAATGCATCCGACGTAGTTTTTTTTTTTTTTTTTGTTTTTTTTTTTTTCTCGTTTTTTCGCTCCGCACCTCAAGAAACATCGACCCTGTCCCGTGGGACCAGGCCACGCGCCAGCCCCGCGGGGGAGGAGTCTGAGCCTCGTCGTCGCTGCCGCCGCAGCCGCCGTCGTCCTCTCCTCCTCCTCCTCCTCCTCCTCCTCCTCCTCCTTTTCCTCCTCTTCCTCCTCCTCCTCCTCCTCCTCCTCCTCCTCCTCCTCCTCCTCCTCCTCCTCCTCCCACCTCGACCCCCGTTCCCATCCCCGAGTGATTTCTTGCGCGGCCCTTGGGCCTGGACAGGGCCCTCGGGGCCCGAACTCCCGCAGCAAAGCGCTAGGACGGAAGGCGCGCGGACATCCGCCCGGGGTCTGAGCAGGGACCGACCGCCCTGGTATTCCTATAGTCCGACCACGACATGTTTTCAGAACCGAAGCGTGCTCTAATAAGCATGAAATCAGTGTCCTCGGAACATTCGCCCGATGTGAGAAAACGAGACAGTGCCAGCCATAAGTGTTCTGAGAACATTTCGCCCAAACCACAAAAGGTTCTCAGCGCATTGTCTGGTAGGGCTACAGTTAAGTCGGGCCTGCCCCCCATGCAGGGGGATCTT
This sequence comes from Prorocentrum cordatum, assembly GCA_963575745.1. Classification (NCBI taxonomy): domain Eukaryota; class Dinophyceae; order Prorocentrales; family Prorocentraceae; genus Prorocentrum; species Prorocentrum cordatum. Next base: position 37,023 of record CAUYUJ010020386.1, read on the forward strand.
TGATAAAAATACACCAACAATAGCGAAACAAACAATCCAAACATATTACGGGGACTATTTTTTTGGTTTTTGTTTGACCTTTTCGGTGTATTTTTGGTGTATCTTTAATTTTTTTCGTCGAAGATCCCCCTGTGGGGGGGCACGCCCAACGCAAGGCTACAAGCGAACCAACACGCTTCGCCACTGTTCGCCACTGCTTGAGGGCTCCGGGCGCCCTCCTCGCGCCGGCGCGGCGGAGGGGCCCGCCGGAGGCGCCGCCGCGAGAGGGTGGCTCCAAGGGGGGCGGCCTTCACGACGGAGGCGGAGCTTCAGAGCAGAGGAGGAGGAGGAGGAGGAGGAGGAGGAGGAGGAGGAGGAGGAGGAGGAGAGATGAGAGGAGGAGAAAGAGGAGCAAGAGGAGGAGGGAGGATGGGAGTAGGAGGAGGAGAAGGAGGAAGAAGAGGAGAGGAGGAGGAAGAGGAGGAGGAAGAGGAGATGAGGAGTAGGAGCAGGAGGGAGAGGGGGGACAGGGAGAGGGAGGTGGGGGAGGAGAAGGAGGAGGAGCAGAGGAGGAGGAGGGGAGAGGAAAGGAGGAAGGAGAGGAGGAGAAGGAGGAGGAGAGGAGGAGGAGGAGAAGAGGAGGAGGAGGAGGAGGAGAGGGGAGGAGAGGAGGAGGAGGAGGAGAGGAGGAGGAGGAATGAGGAGGAGGAGGAGGGGGGAGAGAGGAGGAAGAAGAGGAGAGGGGGAAAAGAGAGAGGAGGAGGAGGAATAGGAGAGAGGAGGGGGAGGGAGAGGAGGGGATGGGGAGGGAGGGGGAGGAGGAGGAGGAGAGGGGAGAGGAGGATGAAGGAGGAGGAGGCGAAGACAAGGGGGGGAAAAAAAGGAAAAAAGAGGGAGAGGAGGAGAAGGAAGAGGAGAGAAGAGGAAGGGAGGGGAGGAGGAGGAAGAGGAGGAGGAGGAGGAGGGGGAAGGAGGAGGAGGAGGGGGAGGGGATAGGGGAGGAGGAGAGAGGAGGAGGAGGAGGAGAGAGAGAGAGGAGGGAGGGGAAAAGGGAGGAGGAGGAGGAGAGGAAGCGGAGAGGGAGGGGGAGGGGGAGAGGAGGGGGGGGGGGAAGGGAGGGGAGGGGGGGGGAGAGGGGAGGAGGAGGAGGGAGGGAAATAAGGGGAGGGAGAGGAGGAGAGAGGAAAGGAAGGAGGGGGGGGAGGGGAGAGGGGGAGGAGGAGAGGGAGGCGGAGGAGGAGAGAGGAGGAGAGGGGGAAAGGGAAGGAGGAAGGGAGGAAGGAGGGGAAAGGGAGGAGAAGAGAAGAAGGAGGAGGAGAGAGGAGAGAGGAGGGGAGAGGAGGAGAGGAGGAGGAGAGAGGAGGAGGAAGAGGAGGAGGAGGTTGTTGTGGAGCGACCTAAAGTCAGTAGTCAACAACTAAAAAAAAACCTCTCCTTCCGAATCCGAGGCCTCCTCGTCCTCGGGATCCTGGGGAGGCCGCCGCGCCGCCTCGCCTAGCGACCTGATCTCGTCTAGGTCGCACTACTGCAGGCCGAAGGCCTCGAGCACGGCCTCCCGAGAGGCGTGGCCGAGCCCCGCAAGGCCTGCCATCCCTGCGGCAGGAGAGGGCGAGGGAGAGACGCGCGCGCATGAGATCCCTCTCCGCCTCCGAGAGCCCACGCGGCTGGGAGACGGCAAGGTTCTTAGACGAGGCCCTTCCATGGGGGTGCTTACCGTCTCGAATTCTCTTGAGCTGGTGCCTTACTTGAGCTGACCGGGGCCGATGGCAATATCCCGCTCTGAGCAGGCCCCCTGGCCTGTAGTCCTCACGGTAGGCACCGCGCTTCACACAGAACACAATGGGCACCCCCGCGCGGGCAGGACTCTCGATCTCACAGCGCATCAGAGCATGGCCTAGCACATAAAACGCAAAGGTGGCCACGTCGGCCCAGTCGAACCCTTCCGTCCCGCCCAGCCCCAGCTCCGCCCCGCCCCCGCCCCCAGACTCGTCGATCTCTGGCTCTGGCAAGGGCGGGTGCTCGTGGGTGTCGGGGGCAGCCTTTTCAGCTGCCTCGAGCCCTACAGTGTCAAGACGCTTGTCAGACTGACTCTGCAGGGGAACTTCTAAATTGGCGGCCCACTTGGCCGACTCCTTGACAAGACACTTAAGACCTCAGTGCAAATCCACATCTGCCTCGCGAAGATTGTGCTTGGCTGCGCCCATCTTCGCATATGAGTCGACCGAACCGTTGGCCTTCATTTCCCACAGGGTCGTCTTGCCACTGTGAACGTCTGTCATCGTGCAGCGCGCTGCCGTCTTGGTCGCCGTGAGGTCCCCTGGAGAGAAACTCGACCAGCACGGGGCCCAGAGATGGGCCCTGGGCCCCTCAGCCGAGGCCCCGGCCCCCTGGCCACCACAGAGGACTTCCAGGGTCCCTTGGCAGTCGCAGTATAAACCAATTGGCGCCATATCACACTGCGTAAGCATATCCACAGCATAGTCCTCCCCATCTTTCGCCGACTGTCTCGGCCCATGGGAGACAGGCACTGGCCCATTGCAGGCTGCTACGACATTGCCCAGGGGATCGGCCTGGACTAAAGCCCAACCAGCCCTCCAGAGCCCAAGGATCCCTGGCCAGAGAGCGGACCCGTCCGAGAAATTAAGCCACTGAGTCGGCCTGACTCAGGCCTTTTTGATCCACAACACTGTCTGCTCGGGCTCCTGGGCAGGAAAAAGAACCATCGGCGAGGGGGGGGGGATCGCGCGCGCAAATCTCTCAGCGAGCTCCCCCCCTCCTTCGTGCGCGCGGGCAGCTCTGCTGGCTAGCTGCGGCGAGACCATGTCCCTCCTGTGTGCAGCGTGGGCCGAGCATCGATATTGCCGATGAATCAAGCTACCCGCCTCCTCCTGACAAATCCTACGCTTGAAGCAACTGTGGCGCCCATGCTTGTGCACCCTGGCCTGAGGCCGATGCGCATTGCTCAACAGGCTCCTTAGGGACCTCTGATGATGGGGCTTCCAAGAGGAGGAGGAGGATCGGATAAGAGGCTTCAAGACATCCCAGAACAGAGGGTACCCTGGGAGGTAATCATCTGCCTGCATTAAATCCTGCCTGTCTGACGCCCTGATGGCCGCAGCTCTAACCTGCAGCCGAAACCCGGCAGGGGATATCTGGGGCAGATTCCAGACCTGCCCGAGGTCCGACTCCACCGTGCGGAAATCGCGAAAGCTCCATCCTACTCGACGCAGGCTGAGCACAACCACGTCCGCAGGAGTCGAGGCTCCTCCCCACGGGTGCGTCCTCGAATTCGCTCGTGCTATGGCTGCGCCAGCCGTCGCATTCAAAATCGAAGCGGTCGGAAAGCTGCCCCAAACAGCGGTGGCCCATTGGAAGGCCACGTGGCCGACATAGACCACGAAAGGGGTCCACGATCTCCCCCGAGCGAAAGGAGCGCAACCGTATCCCCAAGGAGGCACCTTTTGGGTGGCGCCCTAACGCATGAGCGGCCGACAGCCTCAGGCCATGCATAGCCGTCGGCGAAATCCCAGAGACGCTACTACCCAAGAGCTGAGGCCGTGGCCCCCCCATTCTCTGTGCAAGAGCCACATCGGCCCCAACCTCCCTCAGAAGTCGCAGTCGCTTCGAGCGCGATCCAGCATCGATGAACCTCGCCCTCTGCGCCCCGTTTCGTCGTCGTGAACCCGTAGTCGCATCAGTGCCGAGGTTGCGTGCATGCTCGACCCGAGGCGATGCTGGCAGACACCAAGCTCCAGCAACATGCGCTTGGACTTCACGCGTGCACATGCACTTCGTTTTCTTGATGTTCACAGGCAGGTGAAGCTCCTTCAAGCACGGGAACAGCTGCCCGACTGCGCCTGCAAGCGCCTGTGCCGCCTGAGCTGGGCGCCCGCACGCCTGAAGCGCCGCGTCATCCACCTTATTGCGGGTGAATGAAATCGGACGACCTTGCTGAGTGAGAAGGAGAGGTCGGAGCAACATCAACTTGGCCAGTGCTGTCGCCCCCGAGCATCCTGTCACCCAAGCTGCATTCGCCAAGTACGCCGACGATATTGCTCCTCCATACATAAGAGCCTTATATCCAGCATATATTGAACAGTACCCTCTGAGGACCTTGACGGGGGACCTATGCTGGAGCCCAGCAGCTCTGAGCTCTATATGCCTGGTGTGCTCGTAAAATCGGCTCAAATCAACAAAGACAGACCCACTCTGGAAGCGGACCTCTCTGCAGAAACCTCCCAAGAGGTTGTGGACCCAGCCCGTCCTCTCGCACGCGTTGTGGGTCGCCGTGCCCCAATGAAAGGCCTCTGCATGCTTCTTCCCCCATGCCTGGCAGTATGGCTGACGCAGTCGAGACCACAGGCGCAGCGCGAGGCAGAGGAGGCCGATGGGGCGCACGCCGCCGTCGGGCTTGTCTAAGAAGACCAGGTTGGTCATGACGGCGAGCAAATCCTGTGGTCTGTCCTCAAACCTGTGCAGGATATCAAGAAGCCTGGGCTGGTGTTCCTCCGCGAGGTTCGATGCCCATCCTGGGTGGAGACCACCCCACCCCAAACCAGCCCCTGGCGAATACTTACGACAAACCTTCAGGAGCCGATCCAGAGATATGGGTTCAAGCGGAACTTCATCATCGGGAACGGGCCACTTCGAGGGGTGCTCATCTTGCCTACCAGCTACGCACCAGAGAGGTACCCACTCATCTAATAGCGTGAAAAGAGCACCAGCACCTACATGCGGGACGCCATCGGCGTCGAGGAGTGATGTAACGTTCGATGCCTTCTTCTTAGCAAACTTGTGAGCCGCCTTCCCTCCTCCTTTAACACTCTCAACCGCCCAGTTCCTCCACTCCTTCAGTGAACGTCTTGAGTCCTCCCGTCTCCTGCTGTCAACCTCCTCGCCTATCTTATGCAAGGCATCGTGGGCGGGCTCGTCGCCCGCAGTGGCAACATCAGCGAACGTGCTCAACAATTCGGGCGAGAGCTCGGAGTCAGCGGCGAACGGGCCCATGTCGGCGACCATGGCCTTCAGGCCCCTGGACCGCTGAGCGAGGAGCAAGCGGCCCTTGCAGCCAACTTCGCCTACCCGAGTCTGACATGTTCGCCTGCACAGCGCAACATGAGAGATCCAAGCCGTGGTCGGCCTAGAAAACCTGCGCCTCTGGTTATTTTCCCAAGCCGGTATGAGAGGAACCACTTTCGATTTGGGCCCTGCGGCCCTGCCCACGAAAGCCCTGGAGTTCTGCTGGTCTATCCCGTGGATCTGGATCTGACGACGCTCCGCGAAACCGAACCACTCCTTTGCCATGCGGTCCAGGTCTGACTGAGCACCCACACCCCAAGACCAGTTGTGCACCTGCGGGGCCTGCAAAGGTCGATAAGCTCCATGGGAAAGGCCTTGAACTGAACTTGCTGGTTGATCGTCGACGCGTGGCTGAGATCCTTGAGCTTTAGGATGACTGGCGCGCGCGGGTGCAAGGGAGCCTGGTCCATGACCGAGATCTCCTCAACACGCGTGGCCAACACCTCTGCAACCGCAAAGAAGTCGAGGACCCTGCTAGCATCCGCAGCTTCAACTGGACCTGCCACTTCTTCCAAGATGACCCACTCGTCCAGTGTGCCTTTAGAGTCCTGCTGAGGAACAAATTGAGCCTGCTGTGGGCTCGAGGTCCTGCATGTTGGGGTCTCTGGTGCCACAAGTACCCCTCTGACCTTATGCAGCCATCCCGGTTCCAGCAGAGCCTCAGGTTCGAAGTTGAAGTCCCCTTGGAGCACCCAGGGCCTGTCTTGGGCCATCACATAGGCCCCAACCGTCTGCAAGAGGTCCAAATTGTGTCCTGAGAGCTCCTTGCCCGTCACCAAGTACACGCTGATGATGACGAGCCCCTTCGGGAAACCCGCGTTGGCGATCCTCGCTGGCACTCTGCTAGAGCAATCCTCAAATGCCGCGGTCGCTGTCGGCGTCGAGCCAGGAGACGAGCGGACAGCAACTGCAACGCCTGAACTACTCTGCTGCGAGGCTGGCCCAGTGCTGCGAGGCTTCCCAAACGAAAAAAAGATAGCCATGCCTGCGCCCCCAGCTCTTAGCGGATACCTGCTTGGTATCACTCTTAATTCGCGTCTCTTGTATGCGGCAGACATGAGGAAGAGAAAGAGGCCCATCAGCTTTGCCATCGTCAGCCCACCACTCCATCACCGCCTCGAACATGCTCCACGCATGTCCGCTCATGCCTGCAATGACAAGTGCGCTGATGGCGATAGACTGCGGTTGTCGACGGGCCTCCGCAGCAGCATAACTCTTCACCTTCGCAAAACTAGCTGATCCCTGCACCACCTCTGGAGTACATTCGCCTGCAAAGAGATTGCGCGCAGGAGGTTCTGACGCCCCCCTGTCAGATTTCAACCAATGAATTTTCGAATCAGCGTCTAGCTCCGCGTGGGGGGGAGGGGTCGCGGTCTCAGAACCGCAACTGGCATTGCCGGCAGCCCCCGAAGGTCGGTGCCCTCTGGCACTGCAGTCCTGGCGTAAGAGGTGCGCTGAGCAGTGCGTGCCGACGGCCACAGCCGAAGGTCGGTACCCTCTGGCGCCCTCCTTGCCGGCCGAGAGTGCTTAGCAGTGCGTGCCTGCCGGGGGCCTCCGAACGCGACGATGCACTGACCCTCTGCGCTGATGACGACGCCGCCAAGCTCGCTCTTGCCCCCAACCCCGAGGAGCGGGCCAGTTGGGGCCCCACAGTCAACCTCTGAGTTGTGCATGCCCCCAACCCCGAGGATCGGGCCAGATGGGGGATAGGTCCACGAACTTCCGCTGGCTCTCGAGGTCCATGTGGCGATCTCTGCGGCTCCAATGGAACCGTGAGTGCACCGCTCGTCGGAGTCGCCGTACACGGTCCAGTCGAGCCTGAAGCCCCAGTGCATGAGGGCGGAGGGGTGTGACGAACAGGGGCTGGATCCCCTTCCCCTCCGCCCATGGGCCCACGGCCCTCGCCGCGCCCTGCGCCGGGAAGCGGCCGCACTGCAGGGTCTAGCAACGGCGCCACCTCCATATCCATCTGCCTGAACAGCGTGGGCCCGAAGCGCAGATCATCCCTCAGGACTGGAATTGCAAAGCCCGTGGCCTCCTCCCAGTCGGCGTCGATCATGTTGCTGCCCAGGAAGCGATCAAGATCGGCCATGCCTGTGTGCCTACCACCGAATCCGCTCAGGTCAGGAGCGAGTCCGTGCACGCTTGACCCCGAGTGCTTGTGCAGCTGCGAAGTACTTGCGCTTTTGCAGCGTCCAGCTCTTCTTGCGGTCCACCTTTGGCTGCCTTGAGCTCTTCGGTGGCTGTGTCGAAGGCCTGCTTCCGTTCGTCGAAGTCCTCTCCGCCGAGCAGCTCCATGTCGATGTCATCAGAGTCCCCAGCGTTGGCAGCAATGTTCTCTCCGCCTCCGCCTGGAGCACCTGGAGGCTGAGCAGCAGCGCCAGCATCATCCTGAGAAGCCTCTGCGGCCCGAGCAGCGGCCTGAGCTTCGAGCTGTAGCTGCTGCAGCTTCTCCAGCGCAGCCCTGCCCTCCGTCGACTCGACGACTGCTGAGGCGAGGCCTGCCGACATGGCATTGAGCGGGTCCTCGAACTCACTGACATGCGCCTTGCACAAGAGCTCTTGGGCCTGCACAAGATCCTCTCGCCCCTTGTCCAGGGACGCCTTGGCCGCGTTGAGCTCCTCATCCAAGACTGTGCGCTGGCGCTCGATCTCAGTTTCGTGCCTCCATCTTCGTGATCTTGGACTTGAGGTTCTCCACCTTCCAGCGCGCTGACTGGGCAGTAGGTGCACGTTTTTTCTCCGTAGCCTTCTTCTCTGCCTCCACAACCGCATCGATGGCCGCACTGTCGACCCCGAGCTTCTTGAGGTAGGCGAGTACATCGATCCCCGAGGTGTGCGGGGCAGGACCTCCACCTCCGTTACCACCTCCTGCTCCTGCTCAATTGGCCCACGGTGGCAACGTATCCGACGACGGCTGGGTTCCACCTTTGAGCTTCGCGACCTGCTGCTGCAAGTCCTGGAGTTGCTTGAGCATCTTCGCGTTCGCGTTGCCTGGGGGGCCTTGCGCCCACTGGCCGAGCGGCCTGGACTTGGGCCCCAGCGGCTGCTGTGATGACCTGGCCTTCGCAGCAGCCTGACGCGCAGCCTGGATGGTCTTCTGCGCAGCAGCCCGACCACACAAACGGCACGAAATCCTCGACGCCCAGTTGTCCGCCACTCCGCATTGACAGCCCCAGTGGGGCGTGCGCGGCCCAGACAGCACTTGACCATCGAGAGGGGCCATCCACTGCGGGGAGCACCGCGGCGAATGGCTGCCCACGCAGGCCTCGTGAAAAGAGTCGCGAGATTGGCCCGCAAGCGCGAGCCGCTCTGAAGCACGCGCTTGCAAGCCCAGGCCTCAACAGCCTGAGCCAGAACGGAGGAGGAGGAGGAGGAGGAGGAGGAGAAGGAGGAGGAAGAGGAGGAGGAGGAGGGAGGAGGAGGAGGGAGGAGGAGGAGGAGGAGGAGCGAGGAGGAGGAGGAGGAGGAGGAGGGAGGAGGAGGAGGAGGAGGAGGGAGGAGAGGAGGAGGAGGAGGAGGAGGAGGAGGAGGAGGAGGGAGGGAGGAGGGGAGGAGGAGGGCGGAGGAGGAGGGAGGAGGAGGAGGAGGGAGGAGGAGGAGGAGGGAGGAGGAAGGAGGAGGAGGAGGAGGTGGTGGTCGGGCGGGACTGAGAAGGCAGAGCGCCTTCTCGAAGGGGCCTGGCGATCGTGCTCTTGTTCGTTGTCTTGCCGATCGGCGCCGGCCTTCGCGCCCCCCTCTCTCCCATCCCCCTCCCCGTGGAGTGGGTCTTGGTTGTCTTCTGGCGCCTGGTTCGAGCAGCTGGAGTCTCCCCCATGACGGACGCCCCCCGTTGCAAACAGTCGCGCTGAGCGGAGGTCCAGAGCCAGACCCCCCCCCCTTCCCTCCCCCCATGCCGCCCAATGTCGAAACGCCGAAAAAGAAAACGTTGACCTGGACCTGGAGGCTTCCGAGAGCAGGCTCCTCGGACACTGCTGGGGGGCCACATGCGAACCCTGCCCCTGCCCCCCACGATTTCTGAGGGGGAGGGTGGGGTTCGCATGTGGCCCCCTCAGAGTGTCCGAGGAGCCTCCCCCTCAGAAATCGTGGGGGGTAGGGGTAGGGCTCGCATGTGGCCCCCTAACTGGGAGGACGGTTTAAAAGAAGCCACCTGTTATGCCTGGCCTGGCCTGCGGGCCACACAGCCTCGGACCTCCGGCGGCCGTCCGGGACGACTCGGGCACAACAGCTCGGTTGGACACGTCGTGTCTTTTGGGAGGTTCAGCTGGCCAGCGGAGCCTTCGGAGGCAACTGCTGGGAGGTTCCCGTCGGAAAGATCAACAGGGATTAGGCCCCAGTGGGGGGGGCTGTTGCGCCGGAGTGGGCCTCGGATGAAGCCGGATTGAGCGGGATCTAGCGGGATTCAGCCGGATTAAACGGGATTGAGCGGGATTGAGCGACCAGGGCAAAATCAGAATTTGACCTCCCAAGAGTTGCATCCGAGCGAACAGTTGCACGCCACGTGTACTACCCTCGTCAAAAATTAACTTCACAAATGGCAGACGTGCCCTTCCGAGGTCGGCCCGCCCTGAAATGTCGATGCGACGCAAAGGTGGTCTGACCGGGAGCGAGTCGGAAGTTCGATGATGACCGATATTGGAGGGGCGGATCATACAGGCACCTCGCACCCATCGCTACTCAAGCAAATATCCTCCCGTACGCAATGTAGCTACGTGAAACATGTTTTAGGTTCATTTCGACGAGGGTTATCCTGGCGGAGTGCCTGTTAGTTCACCTGAAATACAATTCCACACTGCTGTTGCTGACAACTAGAGCGTCGATGGAAACAAAAACACGTTAAAACTAACAACATGTTTTTTGTGATCGGGGTAGCGTTGTCTCTGCAGACGCGCACCTGGGTTGAACAAAAATACGCCAACTATGACCCCCAGTTTTTGTTTGTCTGTTTGTTTGATTCAAAAGCCACATATACAAGCCAAATTGGCCCGTAGTTGGCAAGTACTTGTTGACTTTTATGAAAAGGAAAACCTCAGTGAAACATCAACAACTACATAACAACTACGTTTCTATTCTGTGTATGATAAAACAAGACCTGGTGGCCATAATGGCATCAGTTGCTATAGTATACACTGCAAACCATCTGGAGGAGAACACCGGGATAACCTGAATTGAAGCGTTTTGAAACGAACTGGCCAGGCGGAGTGCCTGTGAGTTAACCTGAAAGTCACATCATCACTGCTGTTGCTGGCAACTGGAGCGTCGACAAGCAATATAACGCACTATTAAACCAACACCAGGTTTTCTTGTGCGGGGTAGCGTTATCTCTGCAGACGCGCATCTGGATTGAACAACAAATCATCAACTACTGCCCCCAAGGGCGTTCTGTATTGTTTCGATCAACGAGGTTGACGTGTAGTTGAACTGTAATTATGGTCTTTGCTAAAAACATGTTCCTCTTTAAAACCTCAACAACTACATAACAACTACGGGTCCATTGTGGGTATGAGAAATGTAAGGTCTGGTGGCCCAAATGGCCGTCGGTGCTATGTTTTTTTTGCGCTGCAAGCCACCTGGGTGAGAGCATCGGGGGAACTGCAACGACGCGTTTTAAAATAACGCTAACATAATCAAAGAAAGCGTCAACGTCGCCCAAGGTAGCCCCACGACGACACTAAATGGCTTCGAGACGGCCCGCGAGGCGCCCAAGGCAGCCCAAGAGTGCTCCCAGAGGACCACCGAGAGGGCCCCCCAGAAGCGAAAATCGTCTCATTCTAATGGGGACTGTATGTGTCTAGCGTGCTCGCCTTGTTCGTCCTGACACTGTCAAAGACGGCCAAAAGGGTTTCCAACATCGTCCCAAGACGGCCGATGCTGCCCCCAAGAACGTCCCATGACAGCCTAAGAAGGCCCCAAGACGGCCGCAGGGCCCCAAGACGGCCCAAGAGAGCCCCAAGAGGTGCCCAAAAAGGGGGATGCGAACTGACATTTCGGCCTTACTTCCAAATATAGCCCCAAGAGCCCCCCCCCGACGCACCCGAGGCGCCCACAAGAGGCCACTCCAAGGCGAAGAACAACTTCCGGCAGCCAGTAAAAACCCACGAAAGTCGAGGAGGCGGGTCAAGGATGGAGAAGGAGGAGGAGGAAGACCAGTGTAAACCCAAGACTCAATCAACGATCTTGGAATACTCCCTCCCTCCAAACTCCCTCTTCACAAGCCGCTACAAGGATTCATTTCCGCTGAGGGAAGTGCCCCGTTGGGAGACAACTATTTGACGATCCTGTAGCGTGCCCAAACACAATTCTCGGGACTCGAACGCGACGAATCAACCTTACTGTTGCGACTTGACGATCCTGAATTGTGCTAGAACATCATTCCTGAGACTTCAACACCGCGAATCAACATAATTGACGCGCCCTGACAATCCTGAATCGTTCCAACGCGCCTTTTTGGGGGACGTTGACTATGGGAATCTCTGAAACCCTTGCAATGCAATGCTTTACATCGAATGTGCGCGGCGCTAAGGCGAGACCCACCTTCTGCAACGCACCGACTTCAACCCGTGAAGACTTGCAACATTTTTGAAACGAATGTGCGCGGCACTGAAACGAGCTACATGTTGAACACCGCCCACCCTCAATCCGTGAAGCTCTTGCGGATTGCTGGATCGAATGTGCGCGGCGCTAATGCGAGCACCACATGTTCAACACCGTGTGCCCTCATTCCGTGAAACTCTTGCACATTCTACATTGACTGCGCGCGGCGCTGAGGCGAGAACCACATTTTGAAAGCCACCCACCATCATTCCGGTTAACTCCTGCAAAGGTTTATCGGGCGTTGGCAGAACTGGTTTTAGTGGAACCTGGCTTAGTGATGTGCACTGGGGGACGCCCCCCCCGCCCCGTTCCACTAACCGGAACTGCCGTCACCCGAAAAAACACCAGCTACGGCAGACCTGGTTTAGTGATTCTGGCCAACTCAAGGGCTCCCGGGCCCTACCACTAATCGGGTCCCCTCAACTGGGGTCCTGGCTATACCCGAGTTTAAGCTTCAAACTCGGAAATGGTGAAGAAATCTCAGGCGAAACGACTGGCCCGATTTTCGATCAGCCTCGGGTATGCATCCACGCAGAGAAAGAGGGGAGAAGCCGGAGGATCGAGGAGGAGGAGGAGGAGGAGGAGGAGGAGGAGGAGGAGGAGGAGGAGGAGGAGGAGGAGGAGGATCGAGGAGGAGGATCGAGGAGGAGGAGGAGGACAAAGAGGAGGATGAGGAGGATCAAGGAAGAGGGGAGGAGGAGGAGGAGGAAGAGGAGGATCGAGGAGGGATCGATCGAGGATCGAGGAGGATTGAGGAGGAGGAGGAGGAGGAGGAGGAGGATGAGGAGGAGGAGGAGGAGAGGATGGAGGAGGGGAGGAGGGAGGAGGAGGAGGGGGATCAGGAGGAGGAGGAGGAGGCTCGGGAGGATCGAGGATGATTGAGGAAGGTCGCGGAGGATTCAGGAGGAGGAGGAGGAGGAGAAGGAGGGAGGAGGAGGAGGAGGAGGAGGAGGAGGAGGAGGACGAGGACGAGGACGAGGAGGAGGAGGAGGAGGAGGAGGAAGGAGGAGGAGGAGGAGGAGGAGGAGGAGGAGGAGGAGGAGGAGGAAGGGGCGAGGAAGCGGCGGCAGAGGAGGAGGAGGATCGAGAAGCCAAGGAGGCTGGCGGCAAGGCCGGAGGGGCTGCGACTGGCAGGGGGGCGTCGCCTGCGCGCCGCTGCCCGCGGCCCCGCCGGCGCTGCGGCTCCTGGGCCGGCGGGGGGGCTCTTCCAGGGGGGTCCCCCGGAGACCCTGCTGGCGGCGCGCGGGAGGAGGAGGAGGAGGAGGAGGAGGAGGAGGAGGAGGAGGAGGAGGAGGAGGAGGAGGAGGAGGAGGAGGAGGAGGATTCAGGAGGAGGAGGAGGAGGAGGAGGAGGAGGAGGAGGAGGAGGAGGAGGAGGAGGAGGTGGAGGAGCAGGAGGTACGGTCGAAATCGATAAAAAGGACGGGCGGTAAGGACGCAAGGGCCTTGGACGCCGAAGTGGGCACTTTTTGACCGGCGGACTGCCAGCACCCTGAAGGGTTGGCCAGTGAAAACCGCGACGGACGGGCCGCAGAGGCAAGGACGCAAGGGTACCCTAAGGACATCCGTGCGATCTTACTATAAGTTTTGACTGTGTGGGGGAGGGGGGGGGAAGGCTTCTCAGAAGGAGGCTGCTTCTCAGGAGGCGCCAGCCTCACGTGTATATAGAGAAGGCCCGCGCCTTCTGAGAGGCAGGGGTGCTTCCCAGAAGCCCTCCCCCCTGCCCCTGCCCCCCTTCTGCGCGCGGTCGGCCCGGGATGTTTGGAGGGAGAGTTGCGTCAATAGTTGGTGCAAGGCACGTTTTGCGCTCCTGGCGCAGCGCTCCTCAGCCAAATGTCTGCGACGGCTTGCACGCAGCGGTACGGCGGCGATGAGCTCACTGAGCGCTGGGAAGGGGTCGGGACTTTTGGGGCCGCAGATTGAAAGATTCATGTCGCAGGGTCTCTGGATCCTCTCGGCGGCGAGCGAGGGGGGGAAGTGAGAAGAAGGCCTCCTCAGAAGGCTCGGAAGTCCCCCGGCCTTCTGTGATCAGTTTTCGAAGCCTTCCCAGAAGACGCAGGAAACTTCTCAGAAGGTCCGAGGGCTGCTGAGAAGCCCCGCGGATTTGTCTGAGAATGCCTTCTCCTTCTCGCTTCCCCCCCCTCGCTCGCCGCCGACTGGCGGCAAAGACCCCGAGCAGCCTCGCGTGCGTAGTGGCGCGGGAAGGAGGCCACGGCAGGGGGGCTCACGGTGTTGGCTGCTGATCTGTTCGGGGGCCTCGCGGGAGGTGTCGCAGGAACTGTGACAGGCTGCTCGGGTGAGGGGCAACGATCTGGGGGGCCTGGCATATTGGCGGCGAACCAATGGGGGGGACATGAGAAGGAGGAGGCCTTCTCAGAACGCGGCGGGACTTCTCGGAAGCCCTCGCGCCTTCTGAGAAGTCTTCTTCATCTTCGGGGGAGGCTCAGAAAACTTCTCAGAAGGCCAGGGGACTTCCAAGTCTTCTGAGAAGGCCCGCCCCTTTCTCACTTCCCCCCTCGTTCGCCGCCGAGCATCGGGGGGGGACGCGTTGATCTGGAGTTGGCGACGATTCGCCGCTAGGTCGGCGATAGGGCCCCGATGGTGTGTCCGAACGTTCCTGGGCAGGCTGGGGCCATCGGGCCCCCCATCGGCGATTCATGGGCGATTGGGGGGTCGATGCGTCCCCCCATGTGCCTATCCCCCCCGTCATCGTTACCCCTGATCAGAGGGAAACCTGTGCCTCGACGCTCGGGTCGGATCGGGCGAACGGGGGGGGGGAGGAAAGGGGCGCGAGGGCGAACAGCGCGCCGTCGATGTCGGGGGTGGTGGGCACGGGGGTCGGGGCGCATCTGCGCGCGCAGACCGTCGGGCCCCCCCAGGCCAGAGGAGCCCGGCCAGGAACAGGGAGCCGACAGGGGCCATGCCAGGCAAGGAGGGAGCACAGGAGGGGGCCTGCGGAAAACATAGCAGCGGGACAGCGGCCGCAGGGCCGCGAGGCCAGAGGGGAAGGGAGGGGCCCCAATGGCTCAATGAGGCCCTCGGGGAAGGAGGGGAGATCAGGGGCCTTCGCGGGGGCCCCCGCGGCCGAACGCCCCCGCGGGGCTGTCGTCACAGGAAGTCTCGTTTCCCCCCCGCCTTCGGGGGGGGCGATGTGCCAGTCGTAGTGGGCCACGTGGTCCGTGAGCCCCTTCCAGCCGACGAGCCGCAGGACGTGGCCGCCGAGCACGATGGTCTTGCACCCATGTCACGGCAGCAGGACGAGGCGACGTGCGCCCAGCAGTCAGCACTGCAGCCCTTGTTCGCACTATGGGGCCATGGCCCTCGTCCTCAGCCCCAAACGGCCCTCTGAAGGGAATGCTGGCTCCGAGGAGAGAACCACGGCTCCACGAGACGCCATGGTTCACTCTCGTCACCTGACTATCCTCCGAAGGGATGCAGGCTCCACGATTTGTACCAGAGGGCGCCCCAGGAAGCGACTGTCTGCGTGCTTTCCGCTGGGTCTTGCGTTCTATTATCTGCGAGTGCGTGTGCTGCGTCACGGCGTCCCCCACCCTTCGGCGCTGTGCGCTGTGGGGTCCGCTCGTGGGCTCGTCTTCTCGATCGCCGCGTAGTAGCGGTCGTAATGTGTAGCGTACTTGCTGAGGCCGCCAATCTCTTTTCTGTCTGTATGGCTACTTCCGCGTGCTGCCGCCAGGATGCGTATTATGTCGTCGTCGGTGGTGTTAAGTGCTTGCTAGTGATGGGTCGGTCTGTCATGGTGACGAGGTTGTTTCTCCCCAAGTGTTGTAGTTCGTGTGGAACGGTTGTCGTCATAGGCCCGGTATTTGTCATGCAAACCATGTCGTTGGCTATGCGCGTGTACATGAGGGAGATGTCGTCGCGTTGTCTTCCGTGGTGATCGTGCGGTTGTGTCTGCTGGCGTCTCTTCTGTCCCACGGGTGTTGTTCGTCGCGTAGTTGGTTGCTGTTGCCTATGCTCGGAGTGGATTTCTTGTAGTAGGCGACGTCGATCGTACCCTTCCGTATGTCGTCGTAGATCGCGTCGTTGATATAGTCGACCTTTCTCTCGTTGTGCTTATGGCTCGTGTGGTTGGCTACGATGAGTACACGTACTCGTCGGTGTTGTAGCTCTGCTTGCTGCTCGATGCCGTTGACGATGCGCATAGTGTCGTCGCTGTTGGCATTCTGGCCGGTGACGATCAGGATCGTAGTCTGATATATCCCGTCGGTGCGTGGCCTTGCTGTATCTCCCTCGGTTGTATCCGCTCGCGTATGTCGTTGGCATCGATCGCCTCGAAGAGCGTCTTCCCTTTGTCCTCGCCGCACATCTCGCCCTTCATCTGGTTGCGGTGGCTGAGGGATTGGTGCAGGAATCATCGAGGTGCATTCGTGCTTATCATCTGTACGTAGCTCCTCCTCCTCCTCCTCCTCCTCCTCTCCCTCCTCCTCCTCCTCCTCCTCCTCCTCCTCCTCCTCCTCCCCCTCCTCCTCCTCCTCCTCCTCCTCTCCCTCCTCCTCCTCCTCCTCCTCCTCCTCCTCCTCCTCCTCGCGCTCCGCGTCGTCGTCGTCGTTGTCGTCGTCGTCGTCGTCCTCGTCGTCGTCGTATTCGTCGTCGTCGTCGTCGCCCAGGGCTGCGAGGCAGCGCGGGCGCGCGCCGGCGGCTCCTGGAGCGCTGCCGCCGGCCAGGCGGGCTCTGGCTGCCCCAGCGGCCCCTGCGCGGGGGGCGCGCGCCGACGGCCCCTCTCGCGCGCCCCGCCCGGCCGCCCCCTCCGCGCCGAGGCGGGGGCCTTGCCATCGCTCGGACGTCCCCTCCCCGTGCATGTCTTGCATTTTTTTTAGGGGGGAGAGGGGGTTCGTGCGTTTTTTGTTTTTTGTTTTTTTTTTTTTTTTTGTTTTTGTTGTTGTTGCTGCTGCTGCTGCTGTTGTTGTTGTTGTTGTTGTTGTTGTTGAATTCTCATTTCAGAGGAATAATTATTGTTGATCCCCCCCACCGGTGCATACTGTTTTTCTCAATCAAAGTGTGCCCCTCGACGCTCGCACCCTGTTTTTTGACAGGGGAAGTCTTCCTGCTCGAACTGGGCCCCTGACCCCCGGGTTACAACAACAACGGCTCCCGCGTTAGACTTCCTTACAATTTAGACAGGACCCCCGCTGCCGCCCGAGACTTCCTCGCATTTTATTCAGGAATCGCGCTCTCGCTTGGGACTTCCTTACAATTTATTCTGGAATCGCTCTCCCGGCGCTGTGGAGTCGCGCTCTCGCTGGAGACTTGCTTGCACCTTACTGAAGAATGGCCTTGCGTTGGAATTTCCTGCAATTTGCCCAAGCGCCGCGCTCCCGACACCCAGGCACCCAGGAGTCGCGCCCTTTGTGGCCCCATGTGCATGCCTTTCGTGGCCCCGCTGTCGCCATTTGTGTCCCCCTCACTGTCCTACGTGGCCCAGTTGCTACCCTCAGTGGCCCCATAGTTGCCTTCTGTGGCCCCGCATTATCTGCACTTCGTGGCCCCCGCTCGTTCGCGCTCTTCGTGGCCCGTGGCCCCATACGCATTCCCTTCGTGTCCCCGCTGTCGCCCTTCGTGGCCTACTTCGTGATCTTCGTGGCCTTGCTGTCGTTCTCTCTCGCTCTCGCTTTCGCTCGTCGTCGCCGTCGTCGTCATTGTCGCCGTTGTCTTCGACGTCGTCGTCGTCGTCGTCGTCGTCGTCGTCGTCGTGGTCGGAACCCTGTCCGTCCCTCTTGGGGTCGGGTCGACGGTTCGCGGCCGCCCCGCCGATCAGCGCTGCCGCTGGCCAGGCCGACGGTCCGCGGCCGCCCCGCTGCTTGCCGGGGCCCGGCCTGCAGGGAAGAAAGTTATACCCCCCAAAAGGGGTTCGATCGAAGACGAAGAGGGCGGGAATCGAGGGTTTGGGAAATACGCGTTATTGAACACTCGAGCATATAAGGGCGAACAGTCTTAAAATTATTGTTGTGGTTGTTGTTGTTGTTGTTCTTCTTCTTCTTCTTCTTCTTTTGTGTGTGTTGGCTCGAGAGGATCCAGGACGCTCCTCGATGGTCCCCGCCGAGAAAGACACCGATGCCCACGCCCGAGCGACGCCCGGGGACCGGGGGGCAGCCGTGCCCCGGCCCCTCCCGTGGATATGTGCAATGAGTGCGCTGGGCCCCGACGCGTGCTGGACAACAAGGCAGGCGGGAAAAGCTGCGCCCGCTTCGGCCTCGGGAGGCCCTCGCCGGGCTCCGGGACCGTGCAGCCTTTGAGCAGGGACTGACCGTCCCGGCATTCCAATAGTCATACCACGAAATGTTCTTAGAACCCCAAAAGGTTCTCAGAACAAAAACAATGCTCTTAGAACATCAGCCCGATGTGGGAAAGCAAGGCAGTCCCAGCCAGAACTGTTCTAAGAACATTTCGTGGGAACCGCAAGAGGGTCTCAGAACATTGTGTGGTAGGGCTATAGGCGAGCCAGGACGCTTCGCCACTGCCTGAAACCTGGAAGCCTGCTGGCAGGCGGGCCGCCCCCGGCTGCGGCACGCAGGCGCGGGCGGAAGAGCCGAGGGCGGCCGCGGAGGCAGAGAGGAGGGGGAGGAGGAGGGGGAGGGGTAGGAGGAGGAGGAGGAGGAGGGGGAGGAGGAGGAGGAGGGGGAGGAGGAGGAGGAGGAGGAGGAGGAGGAGGAGGAAGGGAGGGGGAGGAGGAGGAGGAGGAGGGAGCGAAGAGGGAGGAGGGAGGAAAAGCCGGCCCTGGAGACACAGAGGCTTCTCGCCCGTCTCGGCCCCGCCGGCCGGGCCCCGGGGCCGTCGGAAGACCGGCTCGGGAGGGAGACCACCGGCCCATGGGGAACGAAGACCTCTGGGGGCACCGCGCGGAACAGATCCCTCCCCGCTGGGGCGGGGGCAACGCCCGCCCTCCCCGCCGGGGCGGGGGCAGGTCCGGCCGGATCCCGGAGGCTCGGCGGTTCTGGGGGACGTCTGGGGCGCCGCAGGCGCCGCAGAGCGTCCCGAAACGCGGTGAGAGCGACCCGGAACGCTGTGGAAAGATCTTGTCCCCGTCAGGGCCCCACGCGCTCTTGCCCTGGCCCTCCCGTGCGCTGGGTCCTCGACCCCAGATCTCCGAGGATATGATTCCTCCAATCTTTTGATCGTTCCTCGATTTCGGCCTCCGGGGCCTCTTCATCTTAGTTCGGGCATGGTTTCCTACAAGCGGATTTTCGACGAACAAAGAGAGTAATCAACAAATGATGAGACAGAGTCTTTAAACAGTCGAAAAATAATTTCCAGACATTTTTTCACTATTTTTGAATATTCCTCCTGCAGAGGGACATGTCCGACTGAATGTCAGTCTGGCCTGGAGGAACATCAAACACGGCTCTGCGACGCAAAGCCACTCCGTGGGTCCTTTTTAAAGCCTGAAGGGCTGCCGTATCCATCGACTCGCGCTGGAGCGGGCACGACTTGCTCCGAATTCTCCTGGAGATCTCCGGATTTACAAAAAATTTACCTCGGTGTACGCATGTATCCGCACATCCGCACTTCCCTTGATTTATCCGGCTGGATACCCACGAGTCGCTTTGCGAAAAGACCTCCGGCCCGCGCCCAAAATACCCCAAACAGGTAAAAAAGTACTCAACAACTAGTCCCCAGACTAGTTATTTGTGGACAATTCTTGCACTTTTTTGGGGTATTTTTTATTTTTCGTCGAAAATCCCTTGGTAGGGGGACAGGCCCGACCTAACCCCAGGGGACGGGGTCGGGACCTCTGGTCCCCCGTCCCCGCCGCCTGGCGCGGGTGCCTCGTTGCCCGGGACCTCCTGCGGGGGCCCTCCCTCGAGGCTCGAGGTCTCCGGGCGCTCTCGTCGGTCCTCGGCGGCTCTCCAGCCTCGGGCTGCTTTCCATAGGGGAACGAACAATGGCATAAACATATAACCTCGGAGGTCCGC
The DNA here is from genome assembly GCA_963575745.1 of Prorocentrum cordatum. NCBI lineage: Eukaryota > Dinophyceae > Prorocentrales > Prorocentraceae > Prorocentrum > Prorocentrum cordatum. The sequence goes on from CAUYUJ010020386.1 coordinate 56,605, forward strand.
GCGGATTCCTCGGATCGGCGCTGGAGCCCCCTGGCGGCGCCTCCGGCGCCGCCCCTGGCGCGCTCCGCGCGCCATGGAAGGGGGTCCAACGCCGATCCGAGAAATCCGCGCGGACCTGCGAGGTGTTGTGTTTACGTCATTGTTTGTTTCCCTATTCCAGCGGCTGCGCCTCGCCGAGTGCGTTCCGGGGGTGCACGGTTCGCTCCGAACGGCCGCCGGAGGCCCGAGTGATGACCCGAAAACAGCCAGGCTGGGGCATGTGCCTTGGGCCCGCGAACCGCCGGTGTGTGCGCCATTGGCCTGGCAGCGCCCCGGCTCAGGCTGCGGGCGCGATGCGCGATCGCCACCGCTGCGACTAGAGACGTGCGTGCTGGTCTTCGTTTTTCTTGTGAGGCTGTTCGCGCGACGTTCCTCCTCCCCGCCGCCTGTCTGCCTCCCGCTGCCGCCTTGTCTTTTTTGTTTTGTTGGTTCTCCCTCTTCTCCTTCTTCTGCTTCGTTGGTTCTCCTTCTTCTTCTTCTTCTGCTTGTCTTTTTTTGTTTTGTTGGTTTTCCTTCTTCTTCTTCTTCTTCTTCTGCCGCCTTCCTCTCACTGCCCCCCGTCGGGGCGAGGGGGAGAAAAGGCCCGGGGGAGGACAGCCCCTTCTCCAGGGGTCTGTTCTGGCCAGTTCCTCGAGCGGCGCCCAGCCCTGGCCAAGAGGGCGCTCCCGGAGAGCCGAAAAAAGCCCCGGCGTCTTCTCTCGATCCTCGATTCTCGACCTCTTTTGTGCACCAGCGCAGCCAACGGCCCCTTTCCATCGAGGGCTGAAGGGGAACGATGCAATCACCGCGCAGAAGGCACGAAGAGGCTCATCTGGCCACAACGAGCCTCGGCCACGAACAGGTTCCGCGACCCAGATCTCAGCATCGACGCGAAAACCACAGCCCCTGCTGGTCCCAACGTGAGCATTACTTCAGCGTCTTGGCCAGAAACACACAAAACGCAATGAACATAAACTTTTGGCGCTTTTTATTCTTCGACTGACTGCCGGGGGGACCGGCTCGGAGGGGGGAGCGTTCGCCTGGCGTCGGCGAGGTATCGTTGATAGATCGGCGTTGGGCCCTCGGGCGTTGGGCCCTCGATGGCGAAACCGGACGCTCCTGGCAGAGGGAAGGGGGGGCCCAGGCCCTGCCTTTGACACGGGATGTGTCGACCCATCCCAGGCTCGGGGCTCCCGACTGGGCCACAAATCGGGGGCCCAACCCTTCGATGTAGGAGGGGTGGCGTCCATCCTCGGTAGGGGGTGTGTCCGAATAGCCCGCTCGGGGTGTATCCCAGGGTTTTTTCCTCTTTTCTGAGCGGCTTCATTTTTCGTCGGAGTCGGGGGCCCTGCGACGCTTGGCGACGAATGGGCCAATTGGGTGTGGACGTTCTCCCCTTTGGGACAGTCCCCCCTTGCCGTTGCCCCCGACGACCCCTCTCCCTCCCCCCAGCCCTCCCTCCCTCCCTCCCTCCCCTCCCTCCCCTTCCTCACCACCTCCACCTCCACCTCCACCTCCACCCTCCTCCTCTTCCTCTCCCTCCTCCTCCTCCTCCTCCTCCTCCTCCTCCTCCTCCTCTCTCCTCCGACTACGTCATTGGATCCATTCCTCTGGCTCTCCCTCCTCCTCCTCCTCAACCTCCTCCGCCTCCTCCTCTCCTCCTCTCTCCTCTCCCTCCTCCTCACCCCTCCTCCTCTCCTTCACTCCCCGTCCTCCACCTCCTCCTCCTCCTCCTCCTCCTCCTCCTCCTCCTCCTCATCCCATCCTCTTCCTCATCCTGCTTCCTCCTCCTCCTCCGCCTTATCCTCCTCCTCCTCCTCCTCCTCCTCCTCCTCCTCCTACCTCTTCCTCCTCCTCCCTCCTTCCTCCTCCTCCTCCCCCTTATCTCCTCACTCCCTCCCCCTCCCACCTTATCCTCCTCCTCCTCCTCCTCCTCCTCCTCCTCCTCCTCCTCCTCCTCCTCCTCCTCCTCGTCCTCGTCCTCGCCTCGTCCCGTCCTCGCCTCGTCCTCGTCCTCGTCCTCGTCCTCCTCTCCTCCTCCTCCTCCTCCTCCTCCTCCTCCTCCTCCTCCTCCTCCTCCTCCTCCTCCTCCTCCTCACTCCTCCTCTAAGCGTTTCTTCATCGAGGACCCCCCCCCGAGGGAGGTCGGCGGTCGCGCCGTCGCGAGGCGGCTGGCGCTGCGAAATTCTCTCGCTGCCCATATGGCGCCTCGGCGGGCCGCTCCCGAGTCTGCCCCCCCCCCCCCACCCCCCCCATTCTGTCTTCTGCTGCTCCTACCTTCTTCCTCCTAACCTTTCTACCGCCTTCTCCTCCTACCTCCTCTCCTCCCAAAAAAGCTCCTCCTCCTCCTCCTCCCCTCCTCCTCCTTTCGCCCTCCTCGGGCCTCCCTCCTCGCCTCTTCCTCCTTCCCGTTCCCCATCCCTCCCTCCTTCCCGCCCTCGGTCTCCTCCCCTCCTCCGTCCTGCGGTGATTCCTTGTCCTCCCCCCACATCCTCATCCTCCTACGTCATCCTCCTACGTCCTCCTCCTCCTCCTCCTCCTCCTCGACACAGCCCTGCGCGACGATAGTGTCGCCGCGCACCTTTAAATACGATGGGTGGCGCTTCCCCTTTGATGTGGGGCCGTTACCACTTGCGCCACCATGCACTCACGTTCACCCCACGGGTGAAACAGCAAAAACTCCAACGAGTTAAGTGCAGGATGAGCCAGACTCTCCAGCACGAACCAAGAGGCCCGAACGGAGTGGCTCCACAAGCTGGCGCCACTCTTTATTCACAGAGAACCGTGCAGGAGTACGGCCAAGGTTCGACAAAACCCTCGCTCCCCACCGCGGCGGCGGCGGCCCAGCACAGCTGGTGGAGAGCGAGGCCGAGACCTGAGTCCCCCCACACCCACACACGACACAAACCACACACCACATCCGCCCAGCCTCCCCGCCCACCTGAAATGGGTGAATGACATGCTGCCTGCCTGGTGCCGTTGCCACGCGCGCACACGCAAGGTCAGCGCGCGAGAGCACAGGCGGCACAACGGCAGGCGGCGGCAGCACGACGAGGGGCGGCTGGCGGGGTCCGCGCGCCCGCGCCGTCCTCTCCTTGTCGGAGACGTGCACAGCGTCGAGGTCGGCCATGATGGGCCCAATCTTGGCGACCCAGGCAGCAAGACGTGAGAGAACCTTGGCCTTGGCCTGATGCGCCTGCCGCACAGGCCAGGGTACTCTCGATCTGTCAGCCTGCCATCGGGCCCAATCATCAGCAAGCTTGTTTCCTTCAAACTCAAAGGGGGAGATCTCGCCTCGCTGGAGGCTAGCACGCGTGCTGTGCGCCTTAACTTTGCGCACTTGCACATGCTCGAGGCCCCCCCATTCATCTATCTGCAGCCACACCTGAACCCAGACTTCAGCCCAGGCGCTGCGGCTGCTGCAACAGTACTCACGCCCGCGCACATACAACCCATCGCGCACAAACGCGCTGTCAGTGTACATGATAGCGCCAGGGGTACAATGCTGCAAGGCTCGCATCAAAGCTACAAGCTCGGCAGCATCAATATCGGCACAGGCTATTGCGAGCGTGCCGCAGTAAGCCGAAAGAGTCCTGAACGGATACTCAGGCTGCACAGCAACCAGGGCCCAGGCAAGGGCCTGGGAAGGCCCAGGGAGGTCCTGATCCATCCAGGATCCGTCCAGAAAAACATGCCCCCCCATATCGGTGGGCCCTCCCGCAAACCACCTGGCGGGAGGCTCGAGGGAGGGAGGAGGAGCAGCAGCAGGGCAGAGGAGCCTCTCGGCAAGGAGGCGAGGGAGGGCGGAAGTGGAGGCTTGCACCAACCCTGGCAGAAACTCAGGAGGCTCCTCGTGGGGAAAAAACTCCTCGTGCCTGCCGCACGCGCCATGTCTGTGCACCAAAGTCCCTGGAGCATCCTGACAGGCTAGGCACGTGGGCTGAGAAACCATCGAGCACTCCCATTGCCTGTGCTGTGGCCACTGACCACCAGCAATCACGGACCGAAGGTGGCCTTTCTCTTGAGGCGAAAGCTTCTTCGAACGCAAAAGAGAGAGGATGGGGTCAAGGTTGCATCCATTGGCCAGCTCAGGCACACCCTCACGCTCAGCAACTTTGGCCCACAACCAATCTTGGATCACCCGACAGAGCCAGGTGCGGACGGTGCGTGGAGACTGCTCACGCACACTAATCGCACCAGCTTTGGGGTGGACCCAATCAAAACCATCCATGGAAAAGCCCAGGCGTTTCGCAGTGGCCGCGCAGGCTGAGAAGGGGCCTCGGACGGCGGCCCACGGATTCCCATGGTCCCTGAAAAACTGCCAGGCCTCCTGAAGGCCTTGCTCCAAAACGCGCCTGGGCAGAAGCTCATCCCAGACGGCAGTGGCAAAGGCCAGAAGCGGATCCAGCTGCAACTGAAAAGCAGGATCGCTGGAGGGCTTATCGGACAGCATCAAAAGTAAAGTGGCACTGTTTCCCGCGAGGCGATTGCTCTGCACGTGCGCCTGCAAAGATCGAGCCTCGCACAACAAAGTTGAGTTCGTGCCGTGCACGCTGCCCTCGTACTTGACGGAGGCCATTACAGCGGACTGAATCATGTAGTGAACTCTGCGCTTTGCGATGTGCTTGCCAAAACTCACGAGCTTCCGAGCCCGAGCACGTGCTGGACCCCTGCGCTCGTGGCGCGTGGCTTGAGACCTCACACGCGCAGCAGCAAAATCGATCCCGAGATTACGCTCATGGCTCACTCCTTTGACCTTGTAGCGGGCCAGCCTGCGCACCAGGGGGGCACGCGCGAGAAGCGACGAACCAACGACCTTAGACTTACGACGGGCGACAGGAAGATGGACGGCCTCGAGTTCCTGATGCAGCAGGCGCGTGGCACCAGATAAATCTGCAATAACATCACACTCTCGGCCTGCCTGGTGCAAGCCGAAGTCGTCTACAACGACGCCCATTCGCGCCAGCCTATAGCGATCCGCGACCTTGTCTACAGGGCCGAGGAGAATCATCTGCAACATAAGCGCGGCGAAGTGGCAGCCAGGCAGCACAGCCTGTAACGTGCACACAGGTTCGGACACAGCGTTATCCAAACTCAAAACTCGCGGAAGGCGATATAGCTCAACGAGAAGCTTTAGCTGGCGGAGCGGAAACCCCGACTCCGACGCAGCCCTGACCAGCTCACTGTGTCTAATGTGCTCGAAGGCCTTCTGAAGGTCCAACAGCACCAGCGCGCTGCACATGTCACGCGAATGTGCCCATTCGGACGAAGCGGCTTGCACCCATGCCAGCTTGTCGCTGCTGCGGCCCGAGGTGGCCCACCAGTATGGGCGCGCGTGTGCAGCCTGCCACTGAGAGACCAATGACTTACGAAGCCTACCCTGCACGCGTGCCAAGATATGGATGAGAGCAATAGGGCGCAGCCCCCCATCACGTTTGGCAAGGAAGACAACTTTGGTCCAGATGGTGGGCCACGAGCACGAGCTTTCAACGTCGGCCAAAACGTCCAGGAAGGCCTCGAGGGCCTGGTCCGAGAGCACTAGCAACTGTCTGGGGCTGATCTGGTCGAAGCCACACCCAGAGCACTTGGGAAAGGACTTCAGACAACGCTTCAAATCATCAAGAGAGGGCCTGGCAAATTCTGGCCCTAAATCTGGCCAACAAATCACATCCTCGAGGGCGCCCACCTTCCACCACCCAGCCCACTCCTCCTCCAGAAGCGAAGCCTCCTCCTGCAAGGTGGCAGGCGCTCCTGAGGGGGACAAACTGCTGGCATGCCAGGGGGTGGCTGGCTTACTACATGCATAGAGGGCAGCTCCTCCATTAAATGAGTGCGCTTGCACCCACTCCTTCCAATGCTGATTCTTGGCCTTCTCGGCCACTCGATGCTCTGAAGCGGCTTGCTTGTGTGCCAGCTTGGCGAGCGCAGAAGCTAAGGAGTATGGCAGGATCCGTGCATACTCCAGCAGGTGCAGCCACGGTTGAGACTTGGCTGCTGCAACCTTGGCCTTCTGGGCCAAACCGGGCAAGCTTCGGGCCAGCTTCAGAGTACCATATCGGAGGGCCCCAGGTTGCCAGACCCCAAGGCCATCAAAACATCGGGCGAGGAGACGCCACCACAGAGCCCCTGGAGAAAGCCGAGGAAACGCGAGGTCTCGAGGGGCCTGAGGCTTGCAGACTTGAAAGCGCGGACCCTCAGACCTACCGAAGTACTCGCTGTCAGCCTCGAGGTCGAGGCCGTATACGTCCGCCCAGTCGCGCTCCGCGAAGTCCAGCCAAAGCCGCCAGGCGGCATCGAGAGGAAGACCATCGCGTTGCAGACCGTACTGCTGCCACAAATCACCTGGGTCTCGCGCGCGGCAGCCCATGGGCACATCCTGCGGCAGCCGCTTGGGTACCCTGGCCACCAGATGCGCCATCTCGGCCTCAGTGCGCGGCCGCAGGGTGAGCACCACAGGAAAGTGCGGCGCCGTGCCCACGTCGAACAGCACCTCGGCCTTGGCCCCATGGTGCAGGGACCTCGACATCACGAAGTAGTCAATGCAACGTCCTGCGCTCGCCGAACTGTTAGTACAAGTAGCGCAGCTCGGTGCAACACAGACAGCGTCCATGCCATCTGTCCATTCTGAACCCTCCAGCGTATCGGGCAGCAGCTGAAAGTCACCGCACAGGACGAAGGGTATCGCTATCTGCTTGAGGACTCCGCCGAGGTCTTCTAAGATCTTCCAATTTCGAGGACCTAGCTCTTCACTGTGGTGTAGGTAGACTGTAGCAAGAGCAAACCCACCTGGTATCAGCCCAGAGCAATGCATAACCCTGGCCCTGCCTGCAGCCACAACCTTCGGCACCAGCTCGAACTCGGCGAGCCCAGCGGCAACGGGAACCATGTGCATGATGCCGCCCGAGGTGCCGCCCTTGTGCGTGTCGACCGCTGGGCAGCACGAGGAGCGCCAGCCGATCTTGCTTAGCTTGGACTCCCAAGCCGCACACTCAGGCGCACGCAGGTGGTGCTCCTGAACGGCCACAGCCCGCGCAGCACGCACGCGGGAATGCTTCAGCAACGCCTCAAGGCCAACTTGTCCTGTCACATTGCACGTCACAATAGAATACGGTGCACATTGAGAAACTCTGGCTGCTGCATCAAACCCGAGGTCGCTTCTTGGCAGCTTCCAAAAGAGCGTCGAACATGCCTGCCACCAGCTCGTGCTTGACCCCGTGGGTCTCGGCCACCTGCTGGTAGAACGGGGCGTCGGAGCCGCTTGCATCGCCTGCTGCCTGCTGCTTCTGGCTCTCGAGCCACGCCAGCATCTGCTCATGCTGCTGTTGCTCGCGGCGGTCCTGTTCGGCAGCATGCCGAGCATCAGCCTCGGCTGTGGCCGCAGCGGCGGCCGCGGCGGCAGCGCTTGCGGCCCCAGCCTCAGGGGGGGGGCCAGCGCTGCCTCCAGGAGCAGCAGCAGCGCCGTCGCCATCAGCAGCTCCGCCCATGGGAACATCCGCCGCCTCGGGCGCAGCCTCAGGCTTGGGCACGAGGGCCTGCAGGGCGGGCAAGAGGCCGCCCAGCTGCTCGCCAATGCCTTTGAGCCTCTCGTCGCTGCTGAGACCCTGCACGAGCGACTGGAGCGCGGCAACAGGGTCGGCGGCGGGCGCAGGCGCCATGCTGGAGTAGGCGCGCGCGGCCCTGGCTGCCGCCTCCTTACACTGCTTGTCCAACTCATCCAATTCGGATTTGGCCTTGGCCGCGGCGGCAACAGCTGCCATGGCGGACTCATTGGCCTTGTGATACTTACGCTGGGCCCGCGCCAGCTGGTCATGAAGCCTGTCTTGCTCGATTCTCGCACTCTTTGCCGAAGCCATGGGGTCGCCCTGAAGCAATGACCGCTGCGCCACGACACGCCCGACAGCCTTGGCGGGCCACCCCTCGGAAAGCTTGGCGAAGTCCGCGGAGGACATCCTGGCATAGATCTCGAGCTGGCCATCGTCGAGAGGCGGCCCTGGCGTCTTGGTTGGCTTGGATGCTGGTGGCCCGTTGACCCACTGCCCCAGCTTGCGCTCGCCGCGCGGGGGCTGAGGTGTGGTGCCCTTGGCCCGCCCGCAGACGCGGCAGGCCTCCCGCGACATGTAGTTGAAACGATAACCACACTTCTTATGCGAGCAAGCCCATAGCCTGAAGTCTGCCATCGCGCCTGAGCCGTGATTCGCACTAGGCCGTGAGGACAGGCCTCAGTACAGTACCAAAAATGTGTGATGCCTAACACACCAAAGCAGGCGGGGCCGCGGAATCCCCACGCCAGTTTGCACAAATCCTTGAGCAATGCCTCCGGACTTGAGCCAAAATGGCTACGGACCTCCTCCTCCTCCTCCTCCTCCTCCTCCTCCTCCTCCTCCTCCTCCTCCTCCTCGAGGCGGGGCCCAGAACTCCCGACGCTGTCCCAATCATGCTCGCGTCGGCACGAAGATCGTGACATAGAGGCCTCCTGAATGGGGTCCGACTGGCGGGGGTCGGAGGATCACGCCGCATCGGCGACGTTGGCGATGCATCGGCGCCACCGGCGTGGAGAAAATCCGCCTCCACACCAAGCCGCATCGCCGATGCATCGGCGATGCGGCGCTGTCCCCCGACCCCTTCTGCTCGGACCCCACGCGGGAGGCCCAGACAACAAGAGACCTCCGGCAATCCTCGGCCTCCGGGGGCCCTCCACCGGGCCCCAGTCGACTCTCAGGCGTGACTCCAGGTGAACACCGGGGGACGGGGCGGGGACTTCCGGGGACCGCGCACCGTATTCTGGAAGACTCGTGAAACAGAATCTCTTTTATCAGAAAACTACAAACAAAAAATAACATAAAAACATCGCAATATTTCTTGACAGTTCTGGATCGCTCCTCCTGTAGAGGAACGCGCCCGATTTACAGAAATGTCCCAGCGCCTTCTCCGAGACCTGCCTCCCGAGGCTTTCTCTCGCCGCGGGCCCCGCGAGGATCCCCAGGGGACAGCCACGGCGAGAAAAAAACGCCGCCTCCTTCAGTTCTTCGGAGGCGACCTAGAGGAGGGCGATTAAGAAGGGGGGAGCATAGCCTGTGCCCAGGAGTGTAAGTTAGCCGATGGAGATAGCATGGTGCGTCAGATTCAATGGTGCTCCGCGCAAGGGTGGTTGGCTTACATAACTCCTGCCGCCAGGAACCCGAACAATGAGCTGGCTTCGGGAATTGCGATTTTGATTCGAGACGGTTTGGACCTGGGGGTCCAACCGTTGCAAATTCCCGTTGGTTTTGATCCTGTTCGCGTATCTGGGGTAACCCTTGAGCTTCCAGGGGTCCCAGAATTCGGTTTGTACAGCGCTTACTTTCAAGCTGCTGCGGGTCTCTCAGAAACCAATTTAAACTTGTCGGCCACGATTGGCCAGCTCCAGGACGATTTAGCGCACCCAGTGTTGGATGTGGGAGATTTCAACCTGACCCCAACCAGGCTGTCCCAGGCCAAATTTCTGTCCAGGTCTACCATGACAGCGATGGCGCCGTCGACAGCCACCTACAAAACTAAGAAGACGAAGTCGACACTAGACTATTTCGTTTCCAATCAAGGCCTCACGCCTTGGCTCCGAGACCCCCGTACTCTTGCCTCTTACCCCCTCTCCCCTCACCAACCTGTGCTGATGGATCTTGTTGCCCAGGATAACTATAATGTCCCCGCGCTGCACAGGCCCCAGAAACTGCCCACGCACATCCCAGCGGGCCCGCAGTTGCCAGACATAAGTTGGCACCAGACTGCTGCGATAGTGGATTACGCCCGCAATTGATCGATGATGCGCAACGGCCTTTCTCCGATCAGCAGTCATCGGTTATCCTGAACCACGCGTGCTTCGCCCAGGCCCAGGACCTGGAAGCTACAATCAGTAGAAGGACTAACACGCCCATAAACACCTAGCAAGCACCCCTGGCCCCCCCCCCCCCCCCCCCCCAGGTTATCATGGTCCCCGCGGAGGCCAAGGCTGCTAGGAGCAAGGCCAAATGGGTGGCCTACACGGGCCCATTGAGATGGTTATGTAATCGAGTTCAGAACTTTAGAAGATGCACTCAGGACTTGAATTTGCAAGAGTTCCAGGACACCCTTGACAGCTCGGAGGCTAGCCCCGAGTTGTTCTCCACCGTGGTGTCCCTCAAGGAGGGGCTCCAAGATATTCGAGTTGCTGCAGGTTTGCTTTTTTTGTTGGTTTCCAGGCCGGCGCTTTGGACAAGGAGCTGGCGCTCAAGTCCTAGGCGAGCTGTTGGAGCAGGTTACCAAGCTGCTTCAGCTGGAGCAGGCGGCGGAGAACGCTGCTGATGGGAGGGCTTGGAGGGATTGGGTTCAGTCGAATGTGACAGGGGGAATGGGCTGGTCTCACAGATGGTTCTAACGGCTGGAGGCCTGGCGCCCATCCGAGGTGCAATACAAGTCTCAGTGCACGGGTAGGCCCCAGAACATTTTTGCAGGTTGAAGCTGACCGATTGGCTAAGACATGGCAGGTTTCCTCGGATACGCCACTCCAACTTGTTCCCGATACTGATGATCGTGTTGCCCTTGCTCCGACTACCCCCAAACGGTTGCGACGAGTGGCCCGTGGCCCCCCTCATACTACAGCTTCTACCTGGGATGGTTTTCACCCGCGACGTTTTTGAATGTTGAATAACGAGCAGGCGAAGATCGTCTGCCAATGTATCGGTTTGCTTGAGAAGGTCGGTCGCATGCCGGCACAGCTCCAAGGGATCGTATCTACCCTGATGATGAAGTTGAAACAGTACGACGCCCCAACCAGTCAGCCTTCATTCAGGCGCATTGGCATGTTACCAGCGTGATATCGCGCGCGGGCTCGCCCGCGTAGGTCGGCGGCCAGAGAGTGGGAAGCTCACCGTCGGAGACCCTATCTAGCGCATCAGGTTGGCCGCTCTATAGATGAATTGGCATATAAACAATCCTTGGAATGCGAGTTCAGCCGCACCGCGAAAGGGCTGCTGTATAGTGCGCAGGTCTGGTATGATCTGTCTAACTACTAAGAGAACGTTGATCTTTCGTGTCTAGCCCATCGTGCTGTTGAATCAGGTTTCCCGCGTTGTTTACTTCGGATTACCTTATCCCACAATGCCAGTGAACGCACTGTATCGATGCAAGATTGTGCGATCAGTGTGGGCAAGCCGTGGGGGGCATTGCCGCGGTCTGCAGCTGGGCCACGTACTTAATGCAAATATACGTGCTATCCCCTCTTGATGTATGGACATAAGCCCACAGACACATTAGGCTCGCGATGTGCATCGACGATCTGCTGCTCCAGTGCCACGGCCGCAGTTTCAGCCTCATCGCCAGCCAGCTAACATAGCCGCCAGGCCCATGGCGGACTGTATCATCCACGAGCTTAAGTGCCAGATTGCCAGCAAGAAGAGTCAGGTCCTCGCGCCCCGTCAAGCACTCCAGGACCAGCTCAGGACTGCTCTGGGGCCTCTGGCAGGCCTGAACAAGGACCGTTCGGGATCCAACCTTGGGGTTGGAACTGGGGCTGGACGGCCCCGCAGGAAATGGAGAAAGCTTCGGAAGCTCACCGAACGCCTGGATAAGATGCGAAAAAGACTGAATCGGGCGCGCACGTTGAAACGTGCTGGGGGTGACACTCAACAACTGGATAAGACTGGTCTTGAAACGGCCACCGATTTTGGAGCCGAACCCACCGGCATCAACGGCACTCAACATGAGTCGGTTAGGTCGCAGTTTCTCGCTGCAGCGGGGTCCAAGGTGCCCGACGCGCTGCCGCAGTTTGGCGCTGCTCATCCAAGGACCCTCTGTGGAAAGCTGCTTCAGGCCCTGCCATTATGTGGCACCGTCTTGTTTGGGATGCGCCCACCTGCCCTCGCCTCGCACCGGCCAGTTTTCAGCAACTGCGTTTGTGGGCGGATGCAATCCTCCCGAGAGTTTCAGAATCTTGGGGGTCCTCTAGGGGCCCTCTTTGTGCGGCCGTGCTTTCCTTGAAACGCATGGGTTGGAAATTCCAAGGACCGTTCAAGTTTGTGGCATCCTCAGGCCTTGAGTATCGTCTTCCAGGACGCTCCCCCGCCTTCCCCCCAAAGCTCATGGAGCACGATTGGCACGGCCAGCTCGCCATTAAGGCGGTCATGAAGCTCGGCCACCCGAACGCTCAGTAAGATGTTACTGCTGATGGTAGCGCGCTCGCTTCGGACCTCCCAGGCCACCAGAAGGGCACGCCCCTCGCCTTCCTCACCCATAGTAGATGGACGATGGGGGGAGCCAAAGCAGCAGGATACAATGTCCCAGTTGAATGCGAGTGTGGCCATCCCCCGGAGAATGTCGGCCACAGACTGTTACACTGCCCGAAGACGGTAACACTTAGAGCCACTCACTTCTCGGATGCGGAGCTTCTGCGTTCAAGAGAGCAGACGCCCCGGGCCGCGCCCCTCCACCCTGGGTTCCAGCTGGCTCCTGGGTTCCGAGGATAGCCTCCGCCAGGTACTGGGTGTGAATTCGGGAAGTTCTGGCGTGCCCAAACTGGCCTCACCCCTCAAGAAGCCTTCAGCGAAGGGGAAGTTGTTGTGGACGGAAGCTGTGCCAACTACGGCCAATATGTGCTCAATGTTGCAGGTTTCGCGGTAGTCTGTATACGTGACGGAGAAGTTGTTGCCCGTTTCAGAGGCCGCGTCGGCCAGCTGTTTTCCCAAACCTCAGGAGCCGCGGAGCACCTGGCGGCAGTCGCTGTCTGTTTGATGTCCAGGGACATTGAAGTTATGTATTCTGACTACTAGGGAGTCCTGCTGCTGCGCCAAGGTAGCGAGTATCCCCGTCGCAATCTGCGGGCTGGGTTTACGGCCCTGGCTGGCAGGGGGCTCTTGTCGTTGGGGCAGATGCTCCACGAGGCGAAAGCCCGCCAGGACACGCGAGCCCTACCCGCAGGCAGCAGAGCCCGCCGACTGGCGGAAGGTAGTGATGCAGCAGACCGCTTGGCTAAGGCTGCTGCGCACAAGTGTGTTCAGCCCAGCGAAGCAGAGAGAGGCAACTTTGCAGATTATCTGAAGTTTCTGATCAAATATCTGAAGTATGTCGCCCAAGCTCTGGGAGTGGCCCGCGATCGCCCCCAGGAAAAACAAAGTTTTGGCCGCCCCAGAGAAGAGCCTGTCTCCCCCACGGGCGCTGCCTCTGCCCTGACGTCGTGGGCGCCGACGTTGTCGGTCGCGCCCCCCCCTCCTCCTCCTTTGGGGCCCCGCGAGGCTCCCAAGGAACCCAGGAAGCCTCACTCGTGGGCCCTAATATCAGGACGTTGGCGCTGCGTTCTGTGTCGAGTGCAGACTAAGGTGATGAACCAGAAGGCAGCCCTTTCGGCTAAGAATTGCCCTGGCTGCTGTAAGCAGTTGTCAGATCTCGCGCGTGGCAATTAAGCCCAGACGTTGTTCTATTATGAGCATCTTGAGCATCCCACGTGCACCTTGATTTGCCATAGGTGTGGATCCTGCTCGGAGGGGTTGGGTCGCGGGCTCAATGGAGTGTGCGGCACCCGAGTGAATCACAAAGGCGCGGCCACTCAGCTTGCCCGCGTCCAGGAGGGTCGTGTCTCGAAAGGTCCTAGGTCATCCCCGATCGTTTTTGCGACCCCAGGAATACCCATGGCCCGATTGGTTCGCGACGAGCAAAAAACAATGCCAGAAGGGGGGGGCACCAAGTCCTACATAGTTGGCCGTGCTCACGGCGAACTTATCGCTCAACTGCTGTGTGCGACCCTCCTCCTGGCGTCGCCTCGTGCCTTCTGTGGGCTTGCGTGTGTGTGTGTGTGTGTGCGCGCTTCCGCACGCGTGTCAGGCACCTCGTCTCAGGGGGAAGGCGCGCTGTAGTATGCACCCGCTGCGGCCCAGCTGCAGCTATGAGGCCTGCTTGTGTGTCGGCGAGTCCAGATAGGCCCACACCAAGGACGTGGCCTGCCACCGTCCTGGCGTTATTTACACCAGGGGTTGGCGGAGCCGCGTCGTCCTGGCGTCGCCTCGAAACATTAATGTGTGTGTGTGTGCGTGGTTGTGCGCGCGCGCTTCTGCGCGCGTGTCAGGCCCCCCGTCTCAGGGGGAAGGCGCGCTGGAGTACTCACCCTCTGCGGCACAGCTGCACAGAGGGCCTTCTGACGTGTGCTGGGCACGGGGGTGACCCTGGCTCAGCCAGTCCGCCCCGACGGTCGCTCGCCCCCCCCTTTTCCGCGGTAGCCTAAGCCCGCTGCAGGTTCGATGTGGGGTCTTTGTAATGTCCTGGCTGGCGGTGCTGGTGACGCGCAGGCAGCCCTGGAACTCGGGCCGTGGGGGTCCGTCAGCCAGGCGATGCTGGCCGTCCTTTTCACTGCGGCGCGTTGTTTGGCGATTCCCTGTTGCACGGCCGTGGGGCGCTGGCTGGCTCCACCACGGTGACTGTTGCACAGGGGGCCGCCCTCCGTGGGGTCTGGGCACGGGGGTGGACTTGGCCGGCCAGTCCACCCCGACCGTTGCTCATCCCCACCCCTCCCCCTTGCCCTGTGCGGGCGGCGGAGGTGAGAGCCGCTGAGGCTAGGTGTGAAAACGCCACATCTGGGCCCATCGCTCTCGTTCAGCGTCGGCAGCGTCCTGCCGTCTCAGCGGCCAGTTGGTTCACCTGCGGCCGCTGTGGAGAACACAGGTGGCCCAGTGCCACGAGGTTTTGGGTTAGGGTCGGGTCGGCCAACCCTTAGCCTCCCTCATCAGCCATGTGATGGTCCTCCGCCTCCGCCTCCTCCTCCTCCTCCGCCTCCTCCTCCGTCTCCTCCTCCACCTCCTCCCCCTGCCCCTCCTCGTCCCCCTCCTCCTCCTCTTCCTCCTCTACCTCCTCCCCATCCCCCTCCTCCTGCCCTCCTCCCCCCCTCCTCCTCCTCTCCCCTCCGCCTCCCCTCCTCCTCCTCCTTCCTCCTCCTCCTCCTCCTCCTCCCTCCTCCTCCTCCCCTCCCCCTCTTCCTCCTCCTCCTCCTCCTCCTCCTCCTCCTCCTCCTCCTCCTCCTCCGCCGCCTCCTCTCCTCCTCCTCCTCCTCCTCCTCCTCCTCCTCCCTCTCCTGGCCACTGGTCGCTGTGGTGGAAGATCGGCCCACCATGGGGAGGGGGAGGGCGCGGCGACCTCGCGAGGGGGTGTCTCACCGCAGGCCGCCAGCGCGGCACCCTCCGCGGAGAAGAGAGGGCGCCCACGCGCGCGACTGAGGAGGAGGAGCAGGAGGAGCAGGAGGAGGAGGAGGAGGAGGAGGAAGAGGAAGCAGGAGGAGGAGGAGGAAGGAAGCAGGAGGCGGAGGGGAGGAGGAGGAGGAGGCGGAGGAGAGGAGGAGGAGGAGGAGAGGAGGAGGAGGAGGGGAGGGCAGGAGGAGGAGGAGGAGGAGGAAGAAAGAAGTGTTCGCGCCGCCAGAGCAGGAGGAGGAGCAGGAGGAGGAGCAGGAGGAGGAGGAGGAGGAGGAGGAGGAGGAGGAGGAGGAGGAGGAGGAGGAGGACGGGTCGCTTAAGCCCTTCGGAGAAACCCTCCATGTCGGAGCGTGGGAAGGAAGTGCGCAGAGGCTTGCGCCAGCCTCCCCTGGGACCCAGGCGGCTGCTCTGGTGCCGAACGGCGGTGCAAAGAGGGAACGCGGGGGGGGGGGGGGAAGGCACAAGGAGGACCTGAGGAGGAGGAGGAGGAAGAGGAGGAGGAGGAGGAGGAGCAGGAGCAGGAGGAGGAGCAGGAGCAGGAGCAGGAGGAGAAGCAGGAGCAGGAGGAGCAGGAGGAGGAGGAGGAGCAGGAGGAGGAGCAGGAGGAGGAGGAGCAGGAGGAGCAGGAGCAGGAGGAGGAGGAGCCGACTGACGTCAGGATGCGTCCGTGTCGTGGACCCCCTGAGGTCTCGACCCACTCCCTGGGGCCAGCTCTTCATCCTGGGTCGTCTTTTGGGCAGCAGTCCCTGCACCGGCCTTGCGTGGCTTGAAGTCAATGCAAAGCCCCGAAGCGGCGAGCGAAAACGAAGTGAATTTCACATGAATTTTTGGTGGTCTTCATCCTGGCCAAAATGAATCCGCGCGAATTTCACGTCGATCGAAATCCAGAATGAAATTCTCCTGGACAGTCCAGGCTCATCCCACTGTTTCCGAACGCAATCCGCTCTGCGATGCTGGCGCCATGGGACGGTCCCCGGGCCCGGCGAGGGCCCGCAGATGCCGCACAATGCTGAAAACTTACCGCCGTGATTTTTGCCATGCCCCGCGGGGGTCAGGCTGGGCTCCTAGACCCTCGACGTCAAGATTTTCTCATATCGTCGACCCTCAGAGGTCTCGACCCACTCCCCGGGACCGGTGTTTCATCCTGAGCCGTTGTTTGAAGGTCCCGAGGGCCAGTATTAAGTCGGGCGTGTCCCCCTACGGGGATTTCCAACGAAAAATCAAAATGATCCCAGTGCGACCCTACCTAGGAGTTGGAACCCCTAGGAAAGCAGCATTAGTAGTAACAGTAACGCTAAGCTAAAGCTAAGCTAAAGCTAAGCTAAAGCTAAGCTGAAGCTAAGCCACAGCTAAGCTAAAGCTAAGCTAAAGCTAGGCTAAAGCTAAGCTAAAGCTAAGCTAAAGATAAGCTAAAGCTAAGCTAAAGCTAAGCTAAAGCTAAGCTAAAGCTGAGCAACAGCTAAGCTAAAGCTAAGCTACAGCTAAGCTAAAGCTAAGTTAAAGCTAAGTTAAAGCTAAAGCTAAAGCTAAAGCTCCCAGGGGACTGGGGGGAACCGCTCCCAGGGGACTGGGGGAACCGCCCGGGGCGCTTTGCACTGCCCGGCCCCTTTAAGCTAAGAGAGTACGAACCCTTCTAGGCAGAGCCGAGGTAGGGAATATGCAAAACATATTCCAAAATGGTCCAAAAATACAACAACAATAATCCCCAGATAACTTCTGATCATTTTTGAAATCCCCTGTAGAGGGACAAGCCCGACTTAAGGCCAATACGGGCCTCCAGAGGCCGAAAATACGAGAAACCACCTCCCGTCGTGATATTTCCATTTCTCGAGGGGGTCAGGGAGGAGTTCCTGCTCTGCCGCCCGCCGCTTGCCGCCCACGCGGCCGTCCCAGGTCAGCCCGCCGCACCGGGAGCACTCCGGGCGGCCGCGCTGTGGCCTGCGGCAGTAGCCGCAGTGCCACCGGCCCGCCTTGGAGGGGGAGGAGGAGGAGGAGGAGGAGGAGGAGGAGGAGGAGGAGGAGGAGGAGGAGGAGGAGGAGGAGGAGGAGGATGGGGAGCAGCAGCAGGAGGATTTTTCACTGTGTGCATCATCAAGCCAAGCTCTGACAGCAGGTTAAAACTTGACGGTGAAACAAACTAAAGCTCCAGAATGCAGTCTTCACCCCAAGAACAGGCAGTCTGCTGAGGTGGCTTACCCTAGCGTACTCGCTGGAGCGCCTGCAACTGGTTCGGGGAGATTTTGTGTGGGCCCTCTAGGGCCACAGGGCAACCAATCAAGGGGTTGACTGGTCGCTGGGCGGCCCAGGACCCGCACAGACCACAAAACACAAAGCGCCCCTTAAACCAGAGCTCGTGACTTGAATTCAACTGCTGTCCCCCTATAAAGGCAGGGTGGGCAACTCTTTGGGGCGGATCCTCCAAACCCAAACGTCGCCAGAGCCACTCATCAACGGGAGCCTCGGGCTCCAGGGAAGGAACAACCCTGGGGAACGGGACGGGAGGCCTGGGAGCCCGGGCGGGGCAAGCCGATAAAACGGAGTCCCGGACACCTCTCGCCTTCTCACGGGCATGGAGGCCGCACCCAGAGCACCTCCAAGAAGCTCCTGCTTCCTTCAAAAACTGGTGAGAAGAAGCTCGAATGCATTCAAGCCTACGCTGCTTGGCCTTCTCTTTACGGTCCAAAGTGCTCTTAGCGACAACGCGCGAGCGATCCTTCGGACGGGACGCTATCGCAAAAGTGAGGGAGGCTATACGCAGAAGGATGGATTTCGCCTTCTCCTCCAGGGCTAGCACCTCTCGGCAGATATGAGAGTGGATCTGAACAGATTCGGCACGCTCGTCAGCAAGAAGGTCCGCAGCACGATTGACATAAACATGATCTGCGACTGACGTGCGCCAAAACCTGCGGAACTTGTCCTCATTATCAAGGTGGGAATGGCAATGCACAAGATGGGTTTCAGCCGTGCGCATATCCATAAGTTGCCAGAACTCCCACCACTGTTCTGCATTGGCAAGGCGATAGGTATGGTGCCTTCCTTTATAGTAGGCGTTCACATGGTTTATATGGTCACACACACACAAGAGTCAGGTCTTCATTCTTGGCTACATGGCGAACGGCCTCTATTAGGCCTGGAAGCTCAGCCCTTGGGACCGTCTGCCTTTTGCCTTCGACCAAACCCGTGACCCCATGGCTCC
>CAUYUJ010020386.1:80000-107500 GCA_963575745.1 Prorocentrum cordatum
TGCTGGCCAGCGGCTGCTCCCGCAGCCGGTGCACTGCGGCGGCTCCATCGAGGGCGGGGCGCCCGCGCCGGCGGCGCCCGCGGGCGCGCACCCCTCGGCCGCTCTGCCGGCATCCGCGGCGGCCGCCTCGTCGGCGCTCGCCTGGCAGGGCGCGGCGGGGCGCCCGTCGACGCCCTCGGGGCGAGGAGGGCGACGGCGACGACGACGGCGGCGGCGGAGGCGGCGGCGGCGACGGCGGCGGCGGCGGCGACGACGACGACGACGACGATGACCACGGCGACGGCGGCGACAACCACGGCGACAACGGCGACGGCGGCGGCGATCCTCAAAAAGGGCCCAGGAGGCTCCAGGGGCGCAGGAGGCCGTCAGGAGGCGGTGGAGGACGCAGGACACCCTCCCCCCTCCCTCCCGTCGATGCGCCCCCCCCCCAGTCACTTCCGCCGCTCTGGTCCACCGCCTCCTCCGCCTCCGCCTCGTGCTCCTCGTGCTCCGCGTGCTCCGCGTGCTCCGCGTGCTCCGCGTGCTCCTCGTGCTCCTCGTGCTCCTCGTGTTCCTCGTGCTCCTCGTTCTCCTCCTCCACCTCATCCTTCTACCCCTCCTCCTCCTCCTCCTCCTCCTCCTCCTCCTCCTCCTTCCCTCCTCCTCCTCCTCCTCCTCCTCCTCCTCCTCCTCATCCTCCTCCTCCTCTCCTCCTCCTCCTCCTCCTCCTCCTCCTCCTCCTCCTCCTCCTCCTCCTCCTCCTCCTCCTCCTACTCCAACGTATCCTCCCCTCCCTCTCTCCCTCCATCCCTCCCCTTGCTGCTGCTCCATGCTCGTCCACCCTGCGTCATCGCCAGCCTCGGTGGAGGGCGGAGGCCCCTCGGGCACGCACGGACAGGGTGCGGGTGGCACGGCAGCACCGCTGCCATTGCTCACCCTACCCTGCTCCCTGCTGGGCCATGGACCCCCTGCGTGCCCCTGCACGGGATCTCCTCGGGAGCGCCGAGCATGCCTCCTCGGCGCTCCGCCCCGCCTCGTAGACGGTCGCGGCCCCGCTTTCTCTGTTTCTGCGTCGGCACCTGGGCTGAGGCACGCTGGCGACGAAGAAGGCCTGCGGCCCTAGCCAGCAGAGACCAAGACGAATGGTACCGGGGATGCCGCTCGAAGGCACGTCGCCCGTCGCAAGGGGAGAGGCCATCCAGCCCGCCGGCGAGCCAACCGCATGGCTCGGCGCCTCGGTGGTGGGCGGGAGCGCGGGCCGGAAGGACGGTGGGGAGCAGAAGCACAGTCGTGCCATCGCTGGGCAGACTTGATTTTGTCAGCGATGGGCGGAAGACTCCTCCTCCTCATCCTCCTCATCCTCCGGCGGAGCAGAAAGAGCAGTCAGTGTGGAGCGGAGCAGAGCTGGTGCAGCAGGGCGTCAGAACAGGAGGGCAGGAGACGCCGGAGGGCGGGGCAGAGGCGGGCGCGGCGCGGGCGGGAGGGCGAAGCAGAAAAGCAGGCATGTCAGCGCTTCTGCTTCCAAGGAGGAGGAGGAGGAGGCGGAGGAGGAGGGAGGAGGAGGAGGAGGAGGAGGAGGAGGAGGAGGAGGAGGAGGAGGAGGAGGAGGAGGAGGAGGAGGAGGAGGAGGAGGAGGAGGAGCCGCCCGAGCACTGGCCTGACCAATCAGGCCTGGAATTGCCGCCTCGGGGACACCACGAGGCAGGCCAGTGCTCTGGGCCTCCTGGTCCTCACCCGGAGAGGGCTCGGCCGACCCGAGCGCTGGCAGGAACCGCGCTGGATCCCGCAGGCGAGGAGCTGCGGGCCGACCCGCCGCAGGGTGCCGGAGTGGGCTGCCTTTGGCGCGGTCGCGCCGTCGGCCTCTCCCCGCTGCTGGGGAACGTAGGCCTGGAACAGAGGACTCCTGAGCCTTTGGGAGGGGGCCCGAGCTATGGGAGGGCCAGAGACATCAGGGACGGGAAGTCTTTTTCTGGGGAGACGTATGAGACCAACTCGCCCAGATCGAGGATCCCTGATGCGAGGGCGGGGACCTCAGTGAGGCCACGTCTTCCTCGTGTTGTTAGGGGTAGGGCTTCTTTTGTCCGCGATGATGGGATCGGCGAGACATCGCCGATAGATCGGCGATGGGCTCAGGTAGTGAGTCCGCACGTCCCTCGGCGGGTGTCGGGCCGACAATCGGGTCGTGCATATGCCCCCCTACAAGCGGGTGTTACACGAACCATCGGAAATATGCTTAGACATATGCGAAAAGAGTTTATTGGCGGCGAGCGAGGAGGGGAATCGAGAAGGAGAAGGCCTTCTCAGAAGGCGGCGGGACTTCTCAGAAGACCTCGCGCCTCTGAGAAGTTTTCAGTGTCTTCGCGGAAGGCTTAGAAAACTTCTCAGAAGGCCCCGGGACTTCCGAGCCTTCAGAGAAGGCCCGCCCCTTCTCATTTTCCCCCGGGCTCGCCGCCGAGTTTGAATATAATCGAAACATCGTCCCCAGACTATCGTTTCCTTCTGCTCGAAGATGCCTCCTGTAGAGGGGCATGCCCGACTCAGGCCCGTGAGGCCCCCACACCAGCGGTGAGCGGGCGACAGAGGACCGCCGCACGCCCCCCCCCGCTGAGCCTGTCCCCTCCTGGCTGAAGGGGCCCAGCGACTTTGTGGGCCCCGTTTTTTCACCGTTTCCAAATGGAAGCGGCAAAAAAACGGCGACCGGAAACAGCGACAAAAACGGCTCCAGGACTGGAACCGGAGCCGGAACTGGTCAAAAAACGGCGACGGAACCGGTAAAAAAACGGCGTCGGAACCGGCAACAAAAACGGCAAAACGGAACCGGTAACAAAACGGCCCTGTCGTCTCCAGGGCCCACTAAGCCCAGCGACACACCAAGGGATAAACACACACGAACCCCAGGGCTCCCCCTTTTTGTTCTCATGGGTGTTGGATGTTCGTGCTTCCCCCCCCCTCCCCACTTCCCATGCCTTCCCATATCCTCGGGGGAATCGGCGGTCAGTGACCTGCTCCCCGTCTCCTGAGGATGGGGTTCTTGTCATCACTTGGACCGCGCGGAGCGCGAGAGAGACCACACACCTCCCACCCTCAGGTCATCATTCCCTGACTCACTCACATGTAGACTCACTCATGTTCAGACTCACTCATACTCAGATGCACTTGCTCTTAGATTCCTGATGCTCCGGATTCTCATGCACTGAATCACGCATATGCAGACTCACTCACACTCCTGGTGCTTCCGCGCTCAGACTCTCTCTCTCTCACACACACACACACACACACGTTGTGAGGATGTCTCAGGCGAGGCGCTGGCTTCAGCACTCCCAAGGTGGGGCGCCAGGAAGTATATCACGGGCCCGTTCGCGCCCAGATTGGGGGGATGTCTCAGGCGGTTTGCCTGTTTCGGAGCCCAACCTCCTTCTCTTTCGGAGCAGTTTCCGAGGATGTCTCAGGCGAGGCGCTGGTTTCAGCACTCCCAAGGGGGTGCGCAAGGAGGTACATCACGGGCCTGTTCGCGCCCAACTTGGGGTGATGTCTCAGACGGTTTGCCTGTTTCGGTGCTCAACATCCTTCTCTTTCGGAGCCGTTTCGGCGCCCTGACAGGTGTTCAGAGGAAAAAAAAGAAAAAGAGGAGGAGGAGGAGGAGGAGGAGGAGGAGGTTGAGGAGGAGGACAAGGAGGAGAATGAGGAGGAGAAGAAAAGAAGGAGAAAGCAACTAGTTAAAGCCGTCGTAGTCGTCGGCGTCTCTCTCGGCTTCGTCTTCCACATGAATTCGCTGACACATGCCATCTACCGAAGCATGCAATCACTATGAGATGCACATATGGGGATCTCCGCGTCGAGTAATGTCTGTGTATAATTTGTCCCCCTCCTGACTGACGTTGCCCCGAGCAAGATCCACGCTCACTGCGCAGCTTCTCGATCTGCACGCGCGCCCCGCCCACCACGAGGGCAAAATAGGAGTCCTTTTCAAAACAGAACTCCATAGATAAGGAAACCAAAAGGTACCGATACCACTACTCCTGGGGTGCGTTCTGACCAGGATTTCGAAGCGAATCCAGCGGTGGCGACGAGGGCCTCGCAGGAGGCCCAAAAAGGGGAAAACGAGGCAAGGGTAGAGTGGGAACCTTTTCCTCCTCTGGATAGGACTCCGTTCCAAAAGGCCACCCCCCCGAGCTGGTGGCACTCCGTGCCGGGCACTCCCTGGGGGCGCGCCCGGAACGGGGTGCCGCACCAGCTCGGGGAGAGGGGGAGCGGCCAGCGGCAGTGGTTATTTTCCTCCCCTGGTACGGGCCCAAGTCACATGCGGTCTGGCCAGGAGCAGGCAGCATCGAGTCGGGAATCCGGGTCGCAGCAGGCGTCGAACTCAGACCCCCTCGGGCAACGAGAAAATCATGACGGGAAGCTTGTCCACATGTTCGACCCGATTCCGCCACCTGGGGGGCCCAGCACGGTCCCACCGCGGGTGGCGCGAACACCACGGCCGCCACCGCGGGGGGGAACGAGCAGCCAGGAAGACGCTGCGCGCAGGAAGGAGGAGGAGGAGGAGGAGGAGGAGGAGGAGGAGGAGGAGGAGGAGGAGGAGAGGAGGAGGAGAGGAGGAGGAGGAGGAGGAGGAGGAGGAGGGAGGAGGAGGAGGAGGAGGATGAAGCACCGGTCCAGGGGAAGGGGCCGAGACCCCTCGGGGTCGACGCCATGACAAAACTCATGGCACCGGGGATCTGGGAATCGGGCTGCGTCGGCACGGGGTCCGGGTCGAATCGGACCCCCCGCTGCGCCACGATGCGCGACGGAGCCCCACCCCGAACCCCCCCGACGCCAGGACTCTCTTCACGGCGTCGATCCGCAGAGGTCTCGACCCATCCCCCTAGATTCGGGAGCGGCTAAGAGGGGGGTGTCCAAGAGGGGGGGGGGGGGGGGGAAAATCATGACCGGCGGCATGTGCGCGGCCCAGCGAGGAGGCCAGGGACGTAATGAGATAAGAAGAGGCGCCACGAGATCTGGGGAAAAATCATGGCCCCCGCCATGATATCCACCCACCCTAGTTATCACCCCCCTCTTTGCCGCCCCCGATAGATCGGCTATTCATCCTGAGTCGTTTTCTGACGGCCCCGAGGGCGGGCCAGGCCCCTGGACGCCCAAAATACCCCCCCAAAAAAAAAACTCCCGTCGTGACTTTTGCATTGCCCGAGGGAGTCTGGGAAAGCGACTCCGCTTGGGGGCAGGCCGACTTCGACAACGAAGCGGGCTGGCCCTGCACTCAGGGCGCCGCGGCGCTTGAATGAACCAGGCGCCTCTGCCCCGCTCGCCGCGTCCGGAGGGCAGCTCGCCAGCGCCGCGCCGCTGGGCAGCAGCTCTGGCCCGCCCTCCTCGAAGGCGCTGGCGAAGGTGGCGCGGCGGGCGGCGAACCTTGTGGGAACGAAGAGTGACATAAACATAAAAACTCAGAGGGTCTCGGATCCGCCCTGGACATCCCTGGCGGCGCCTCGGGCGCCGCCCCTGGCGCGCTCCGTGCACCAGGGAGGGGCGTCAAGCGCCGATCCGAGAAATCCGCGCGGACCTCCGAGTTTTTATGTTTATGCCACGCTTCGTTCCCCTAAACCTCGGCCGAGCCGGGGCAGGATCGGCCCACGCCGGGTGGGGAGATCGGATCGGATCGGACTGTGAATCGAACCGCTCCTCCTCCTCCTCCTCCTCCTCCTCCTCTCCTCCTCCTCCTCCTCCTCCTCCTCCTCCTCCTCCTCCTCCTCTCCTCCTCCTCCTCTCCTCCTCCTCCTCCTCCTCCTCCTCCTCCTCCTCCTCCTCCTCCGCCTCCTCCTCCTCCTCCGCCTTCCTCCTCCTCCGCCTTCCTCCTCCCTCCCTCCTCCCTCTCCTCCTCCTCCCCTCCTCTCCTCCTCCTCCCTCCCTTCCTCCTCCTCCCCCTCCCTCCCTCCTCCCCCTCCTCCATCGTCAAGACGGCTTCCGACGACGTCAGACGGGCCAGAAGCCCACCAAGACAAGGTGGCTCCAAGATGGCCAAAGACGGCCCAAGGGGCCCCGAAGAGCGCCCCAAAACGGCCCAAGAGGCCTCCAAGAGGGCCTCCAGGAAGGCCTCCACAAAGGCCCGAAGAGGCAAAAATCATTGATTGTCAATCGGTTTCTGAAGGATTTGGGCATCTGCTTCTTTTCGGCCTTCCGACGGCCCGAGTCGGTCCAAGAGCCCCCAAACATCGGCCCAAGATCGCCCAAGGGGCTTCCAAGATGGCACCAGAATGGTCCAAGAGGCCCGCAAGACGGCCCCAAGACGGCCCAAGAAGACGCCCACGATGGCCTCCAAGACGGCTCTGGAGCATCCCAAGAAGTCCCCAAGTCGGCCCAGAAAGGCCCCCCAAACTGCTCCCGACGACGTCTGACGGGCCAGGAGGGCACCAAGACGGCTAGAGTTGGCTCCAAGATGGCTCAAGACGGCCCAAGGGGCCCCCAAGAGCGCCCCAAGACGGCCCACGAGGCCTCCAAGAGGGCCTCCAGGAAGGCCTCCATAAGACCTGAAGAGGCAAAATTCATTGATGTAAATCGGTTTCTGACGGATTTGGGCATTCGCTGCTTGTCGGCCTTCCGACGGCCCGAGTCGGTCCAAGAGCCCCCAAAGATCGCCCCAAGATCGCCCAAGAGGCCTCCAAGATGGCACCAGAATGGTCCAAGAGGCCCGCAAGACGGCCCCAAGAGGGCCCCAAGACGGCCCAAAAGCCCTCCAGGACGCCCACGATGGCCTCCAAGACGGCCCTGGAGCACCCCAAGAAGTCCCCAAGTCGGCCCAGAGAGGCCCCCCAAACTGCTCCCGACGGCGTCTGACGAGCCAGGAGGGCACCAAGACGGCTAGAGTTGGCTCCAAGATGGCTCAAGACGGCCCAAGGGGCCCCGAAGAGCGCCCCAAAACGGCCCAAGAGGCCTCCAAGAGGGCCTCCAGGAAGGCCTCCACAAAGACCCGAAGAGGCAAAAATCATTGATTGTCAATCGGTTTCTGAAGGATTTGGGCATATGTTTTTTTTCGGCCTTCCGACGGCCCGAGACGGTCCAAGAGCCCCCCAAAGATCGCCCCAAGATCGCCCAAGAGGCCTCCAAGATGGCACCAGAATGGTCCAAGAGGCCCGCAAGACGGCCCAAAGAGGGCCCCAAGACGGCCCAAGAGCCCTCCAAGACGCCCAAGATGGCCTCCAAGATGGCCCTGGAGCACCCCACGCGGGCCCTAAGTCGGCCCAGAGAGACCCCCAAAACGGCTTCCGACAGCGTCAGACGGGCCAGGAATGCCCTAAGATTGCCTGCCAAAGAGGCCCCCGAGAAGTCCACAAAGGCCCCCCAAGAGGCCCAAGGATGCCCCCAAGACGCATCCAAGAGGCCTCCAGGAAGCCCCCAAAAGGCCCCAAGATGCCCTCTCCTCCTCCTCCTCCTCCTCCTCCTCCTCCTCCTCCTCCTCCTCCTCCTCCTCCTCCTCCTCCTCCTCCTCCTCCTCCTCCTCCTCCTCCTCCCGATCTTCCCCGCAATCCTCCACCACAACGGCTGCGGGAACACACGGTCCGATAGCTTGGCAAGGCTCTGGCCACATCGTTCGGCCACACAGCTGCCCCCCAAAAAGGCAGGGGGCGGAGGGGACTCGCCCTGGGCGCCTTCGGCACAAGGCTCTCCCACCGATCTGCTGCCGAAGCGGCCCGCGCGCCGTGGGAGCGGCGCGGACCGCGGAGCGGACCACGCGCCGTGTCTTTGCTCGGCCCGCGGCCTCCTCTGCTGCGCCCTCGGTGCGGAGCAAATGGAGCGGCCAAGGGGCGCCCCCCGCCGACCCCGCCAGCCATCGGCCACGCGAGTCATCCCGCCGGGGGACTGCGAGAAGGGCGCGCTCCGGGCCCGGGGTGCCCCCCGCCTCTGCGCGCCGTGCCTCGGAGCTCCCACGGGGCCCTCCAGGCCCCCCGAGGGGTGCCCCGGAGACACGCGCGGCCTTCCTCGGGGCAGCCGGGGCCACCTTGGACCAGAGCCGCCTCTGGCAGCACCCATCTCGTCGCCATGGGGGGCCGTTCTCGGCGCCTGCGGCAGGGGCAGCGCCCCCCCTCGAACGGCCCGGCAGCGGGAGGCCCCGATCCTGGCGTGGAAGCTGCCAGCAGCAGGTTCGGGCCTGGCCGGCCGCATACCGGCGAGCAGTGGCAACGCTTGCCGCCAGTGACCCCCTGCTCGCGCGTGCGGTTTTCATACCACAAGCAATGCTGAGACCGTTTGGGTCAGCCCAACCCTGCCGCATCGCACCCCCTCGGCAACAACAATGCCTTTGGCCGCTCACCTGGCTTCTCGCAAGCAAAGGCTGCAACAAGAAAGCAAATGCCATCAGGCGGCACCGCCTGCTGCAAACGCGTGCATGCCAGCATGGAGGGATGGCAGCAACGTCTGCAGTGTCAAAGCCAGCGATCACCGCTCACGCGTGTCACGCGCACTGACTGCGCAGCTGTAGCATGACCCGTTTGAATCCTTCTTCTCTTGCCGCATCTCCCGCGGCAACGACAAAGCCAGGGCTCACCGCTCACTGATAGGCTTTTTTTCAAGACCACCACCACCATAAGTTGGAGGAGGAAGGAGGTGGAGGTGGAGGAGGAGGAGGATGAGGAGAAGGAGGAGGAGGAGGAGGAGGAGGAGGAGGAGGACCCCCTCCCCCTCTGGTGGTGGCGGTGGAAGAGAAGCCGAGGCTCACCGCTCACCTTTCTCACAAACACTGCCTGCAATAAGCACCAGCTGGATGGTGTTCGGCTCCGCCCTGACGTGCAGCATGTCCATGGACCGTGACAGTGCAGGCGCCCGAGCTCCCTTATAGCCTCACAGGAACTGATTGCACTAGCCACCAGAATCCGCGCGGCCATCTCGGCGGCTGGAGGTCTAGAGTATTCCGGGTGTCTTGATAAGCGTGGGGGGAATCCCCCCCCGACGGGGGGTCAACCTCGCCTCGTCGTCGCGCCGCGACGGGGGTCGGAGCGCCTTCGGCGCGCAGTGGCTGCCCGCGACGGGGGTCAATGTGGGGCTGTCGGCAGGGGTGACGCCCCCCCGACGCTTACTAAGAAACTCGGAATACAATTCTCACAGGAACTGATTGCACTAGCCACTAGAATCCGCTCGGTCATCTCGGCGGCTGAAGGTCTAGAGTATGCTGTCCAACTCTGCGGAGGCCATCCTTTCCAGGGTCCCGACTTCGACCCTCCGAATCGGGCGAGGCCTCCTCTTCCGACTGAGAAGCAAAGGGCGATAAGCACACTACATTGTGACCTGGTATCTTCTTAGGCCCCCAAGACGCTCCCAACAAGCTTCTGATAGAGTATCCTCCGTTCTCCTCCCTCCCCCCTCCTCCTCCTCCTCCTCCTCCTCCTCCTCCTCCTCCTCCTCCTCCTCCTCCTCCTCCTCCTCCCCCTCCTCTTCCTGCTCCTCCGCCTCCTCCGAGTCCCCCTTCCCCTCCCATTCCTCCTCCTCCTCCTCCGCCTCCTTCCCCTCCTCCCCCTCCTCCCCCTCCTCCCATTATATTCCTTCCCATTCACCTCCTTTCCTCATCCTCATCCTCCTCCTCATCCTTCTCCCCCTCCTCCACCTCCTCCTCCTCAGGAAATGAAAGGAAAAGAGGAGGAGGAGGAGGAGGAGGAGGAGGAGGAGGAGGAGGGAAGGTGGAGGAAAGAGTCCGCGGGTGAGAAGGAGGAGGAGGAGGAGGAGGAGGAGGAGGAACGAGGGGGATGGGAGGAACGATGGGAAGGAGGGGGAAGCAAGGAGGAGGAGGAGGAGGAGGAGGAGGAGGAAGGGGGGGAGAACAGGGATGATGATGATGATGATGATGATGATGAGGAGGAGGAGGAGGAGGAGGAGGAGGAGGAAGAGGACTAGAGACTAGAGCAAGCAAACGCTGCGCCAGTGCTGCTGCAATCTGCCCCCCCGTCCCAAAGACTCCCCCCTTCGCACAAGGCCCTGCAGGCGCCCGCACTGCCTGCGGCAGACGCCACCCCCCCAGGAAAAAAACCCAAGAGCGCGCCCGTGGGCCTGCCCGTCGGGAGACCCGCTCTTCAGAAGAGCAGCGTCTCTTGAGCGATCCCGGGATGCGAGTGGGCCGGATCCCAAAGTTCAGGGGAGGTAGCCCGCGAGCGGGCTGTACAGTGGAGGCCAGTCCACAAGAAACCTTCAACGAGAAAGCCGGCCCTGAGGCCCCAGGACGTCCATGGATTTCCGGCGTGGGAGCGTCACGCTTTCCGTAGCAAGACCCTCGAAATGCAAGAAACCCAATGCACCCTAGAGGCAAGCAGGGTGTTTCTTGGCATGGGCATGCGGCGTGGGTCTCCACTGTACGGGATGCGAATGAGCCATATCCTGAAGTTCAGGGGTAGTGTCCCGCGAGAGGGCTGCATGGAAAGGGGGCTGCCCTCCATCGTTGTAAATGCTGGAGCCATCTCGGATCAAAACGCGCGGCGCTGAAGCGAGGACCACATGTTGAAATCGATTCGGTCTCCATCCTTGTGGCGGTTAATGTTTCTCCAAACCGCTGTGCGCAACCATGGCGAATCACCAAGGGCAATCAAGGATGCTAACGCCATCTGGGGTTGTTCTTGGGCCACGGACTTACAAGGGGGGCGCAGAAGGTGTAGGAAGATGGATCGAGAGGACAACGAGAGCGATACTATCGAATGGTATACAAGAGGGGAACAGGAGGAGGAGGCAACGTAATAGAATGGGGAGAAGGAGGGAAGAGGCGGAAGAGCAAGTGCAGAGTGAGGGAAGGTGAAGAGGGAGAAGAGGAAGATGGTAAGGAGGAGCATGAGAAAGGAAGAAGGACGAGCAATCGGAGAGGGAGGACGTTGAGGTGGGAGGCAGGAAGTGGAAGAGGAAGGACAAGGGAACTATGGAGGGGGTGAGGGAGGGAGGAGCAGGAGGTAAAAGAGACAAGGCGATGGAGGGAAAGGCGGGAGAGCAAGTAAGGCAAGGAGGGCGGGGGGGGTTAGCCTCCTCGTTCTGTCAGGGCCTCCCTGGAGGGGTGGGACGGGACGCGAAACCTTGAGACAGTATGGGTTTCGAATACCCTCCTCGCTCAGGCGGGGCCTCCCTGGAGAAGTCGGAGCAGCACGAAACCTGACATATAACATGGCTTGCGAATACCCTCCTCGCTCAAGCGGGGCCTCCCTGGAGGAGAGGGAATGGTCACGAAACCTGATAAATAACATGGTTTTCGAACACCCTCCTCGCTCATGCGGGGCCTCCCTGGAGGAGCGGGAGAGGCACGAAACCTGATAAATGACATGATTTTCGAACACCCTCCTCGCTCAGACGGTGCCTCCCTGGAGGAGTGGGAGGGACACCAAACCTGATACATAGCATGGTTTTCGAATGCCCTCCTCGCTCAGGCGGGGCCTCCTCGGAGGAGTGGGAAGGGCGCGAAACCTGATACATACCATTGATTGCGAATATCCTCCTCGCTCAGGCGGGGCCTCCCTGGAGGAGTGGAAAAAGGGGGCAAGACACCTGAAACATAGCATGGTTTTCCAATACCCTCCTGGCTCAAACAAGGCCTCCCTGAAGGACTGGGGGGTGCACGGAACCTTGTAAATGGTTAGGTATCCCGATACTGCCCTCGCTCCAGCATGGCGTTCCTGGAGTGGTGGGTATGGTATGGTAGATTTGGTATTGCATGGTAGCTTTGGTATTGTAGGTGTGGTACGGTGTGGCGGGTGGTGTGGTATGGTATGATAGGGAGTCGGGAGGAGAAGGAAGAGTGGGAGAGGGTGTTCTAAGAAAACAAGAACCCACTCAGGATGTGGGGAACAAGCCCGCACGCACACAAAACAAACAAACAAACACAACAAACATACAAACATCAACCAACGACTCGCCATCCATTCGTGCAACTTTTGAAACTGTCAAGCGTCAGGATCATAGGCGGTGCGGACGTCTCAAGCGAAATGCCTGGCCAGCCGTACCGACACGTTCACGGGGGCGACGAGGACTGACTCATGGGGACAATGGAACCAAGAGGGAGGGAGACGAAGAACGGATGACGAGCACGAGGGGGAAGGGGAGGAAGCAAGACGAGGACGGATCGAGGGAAGCGTGCAGGGAGGAGGGCGGAAGGACAAAGAGGGGGAGGAGGAGATACGAGGGTGGGGGAGGACGGGAGCGCAACGGGGATCGAAGAAATAAAGATGAAAACAGACAAAAAAAAAAAAAAAAAAAAAAACGGATGGGGGAAGAAATGTGTAAAAGAAACAAAAACAAAAAAAAAAAAGACAACGAAAAAAACAGAAAAAAAAAAAAAAGAAAAAAGAAGAAGAAACAAAGAGAAAAGGGTAGGAGAAAAAGAAAAAAAAAAAATTGGGGCGACGAATGGAGAAAACAAACGGAAAAACAAACACAGGAGGGAGAGGGAGGATGCAGCACCCAGGGGGAACCACGCTCGCCAGGCCTCGGTGCCTTCCTCCTGCGGCGGCGGCGTGGGCGGAGGAGGCGGAGGAAGGGGAGGGTAGGAGGGGGGCGACAGGAAGGACGAGAGGGAGGAGGAGGATGAGAAGGAAGGGAAGGAGGAGGGGAAGGACGATGGGGAAGGGAAGGAGGAGGGGAAGGGAGGAGGAGGGGAAGGAGGGGGAAGCAAGGAGGAGGAGGAGGAGGGGGAGGAGGAGGAGGAGGAGGAGGAGGAGGAGGAGGAAGGGGGGGGAGAACAGGGATGATGATGATGATGCTGATGATGATGATGATGATGATGATGAGGAGGAAGGAGGGAGGAGGAGGAGGAGCAGGAGGAGCAGTAGGAGAATGAAGAGGAGAGGAGGAGGAGGGATGGGGATGAGAGGATTGAGATACATTAGTGCGAGGATAAGCGAGAGCGAAGACGAGAGCAGATGTGGGCAGAAGAGGCAGGAGGACCGAACACGATGAATGATTGGTGATGTATGATGGTATGAGTGTGGTGGTTTTGTTGCAGCGCCGAAGCTGGGGAGCTGGGCCAAAACACAAACAAATAAAAAACCAAAAGAACACAAAAATACAAGCCCCAAATGAGGCTCTTCCCCGCCAGGTCCGCACGCAAACAGCGCACAGAGCTGGTCAGAAGCCTCTAGTATTAGTCGTCTTCTGTTTCTGCGTATCATTAATAAGCTTATTCGTATCATTATTTCACTCAATGCTTCATTATTCTTCCTGTCGTTCCAGTCCTTCGCGAACTGCGGGCCTCCTAGCTGCACCCCCTGATTGATCCTCGACAGGGTCTGCCTGCGCGCCTGCTTCATCACCCTGCTGCACTCATTCGCGAGCGCCGTGAGCTGCAATCTCCTAGCCGACGTTCAGCACTGGACCTCCAGCGTGGCGTCATACCTGTGAGCACGGCTCGGGCGGATGACCTGGAGCCCCATTCGCGCTCCCTGAGCCCGCGGCGCCACGTGCTCGGACGCCTCCGCACGCGCCCTCATCACGCGACCCCCCATCGAGCCACTTGGCGCTCTTGGACCTCGGCACACTCGAGCCGCAGGTTTCGCGCGCTTAGAACTTCGCCCCCCATACTTCCTCTTATGCTTCGTGTCCTCCACACGCTTGGCCAAACGGAACACCTGGTCTACTGACACCCGCTCCTTCGGCTTCAACACTGGTTGCGATGGCTCTGCCTCCGCTCCGCTGCCGCCATGAACGTAGCCGCTGCCCTCCCTCTGATGGCCGACGCGATGGACTCCGCCCAAAAGACTCTCCTCGCCTCCGCTCGCAGGACCCGCTTTCCTCGACGATTCTGCCCACCAGGGCTTCCGCAAGGCTGTTGTCCATGACAAGGCAGGGGCCCACGCCAGCCCCGTAACTCCGCTTCCGCCATGTGGCTCTCTAACTTGATCATGTCCACACGCTTGCCCTGCATCGCCTTCCTGATGCCAACAGAAGGGGCCCGCGCGCGACTTCGGCATCTGTCGAGCCTGCAATTGCACCATTCCGCTTATAATGTGGCCCGGGTCCGCTATCAACTTGGCCCCACGAAAATCCCTTGCTTCCTGCAGCGGCTCCTTCAGCGCGCGCAGCTCTCCCAAGTTGACGTTCTGTCTCCAGCCAGGTAGCCCTCTGCGGCCTCTGGCGCGGGACAGGGGCCCTCGCCCCGACCCAGCGCAACGCGCGCCCAAGCTACACGCCTCAGACTAGGGCCCCTCGCATGCTATACTACAGACGTGTCTCCCGTAGCCCAGAGACACTGATCTTCATCTGCGATGCCGCCCGGCGCTTCGACCTCGCCGAACTCCCCCCAGATCTCCTTGTCGTCATCCACTGTCTTCGATACCTCCGTCAAGCCTGTTGGCGGCCATCGTCTAGCCACAAGCGCGGTTGCATCTTGACCTGGCCGTGCGCTACTCCCACCATGTCAGCCGACCTCTTGCGTTCCTCGATCTTTTCGGTGCACTTTCACCCCCGCGTTCCGCGCCCCAGCGTCTTGCTTGCCAGCCCGCACAGCGGGCGCAACTTGGATTCGACTTCGGCCCCCAATTCCGCAACGCGCTGCCCGGGCCGCGCCGGCCCCGCCATGATCGCGAGGTTGGCCCCGCAGTGCAAGCGCGCCCCTTTCGCCCCGGGCGCCTGTTGCAAAGCCCTCGCCGATCTGATGTCCGTTCCTCCTTCAAATCATCCACCTGCGGCCGCCCCCTTCGACTGCGCGTTTTCGACCGACTCCGCCGTCGCCCGCTCGAGGTCGCCGGCGCCCACGCGGTCGCCCAACGTCGCCGGGCCGTCGCCCCCGAATATTTCGCCGCCCCCCGACGCCCAGCGCCCAGGGCCCTTCGGCCGTGCCCAAATCGATGAACTTGCGCACCAGCGCCCTCGCAGCCCCCGTCGACGCCCCCCCCCGCGCGCGCGCCTGTTCGCGCCCCATGTAATTAATTGAATGGGCCCCACTGTCTTCGGCCAAGACATCTTCGGCAAATACCTCCGCCCGTCGCTGCCTGCGCCGTGCATCCTGAAGACCACATGTTACGTATCCCCCCTGGGACCCTGGGAGCCCCAGGAGGCCCCAGAGAGCTTCAGGAGGGCCGCAGGACGCCCAGGACAGGCCCCAGGGGTCCGCAGGAGATTCCCAGGAGGCTCCCAGGAGGCCCCTGGAGGCCCCCTATCAGAACGTGTCAAGTTAATACGCAACCGGTGCCGATTCGTTGATTTTTCCTGCTCTTGTGCCCCCCCCCCATTTTGGGGGGCCCCGACGGCCACATGTTAGATATCCCCCCCTGGGAGCCCCAAGAGGCTTCAGGAAGCCCCAGGTAGGGTCCAGGAGGCCACAGGAGGCCCAGGAGGAAGCCCCAGGAGGTCACCAGGAGGTCCCAGGAGGCCCCAGGAGGCCCCCGCAACTCGGAGCTCTGAGACGCCGCGCTCGAGGTGGTCGGGCCCGTTTCGCCTGAGACTTCCTCGCAGCACGTTTCGCCCGAGACATCGTCGCAACTCTGGGGTCCGAAATGCCGCGCGCGAGGTGGTCCAGCCCGTTACGATGGAGACATCCTCGCAACTCTGGGCTCCGAGATGCCCTGCGCGAGGTGGTCTGGCCCATCTCGCCTGAGACATCTTCGCAACTCTGAGCTCTGAGATGCCGTGCGCAAGGTGGTCCGGCCCGTTTCGCACAAGACATTCTCGCAACTCTGAGCTCCCAGATGCTGCGCAAGAGGTAGTCCAGCCTGGGGGCCCAGAAGACCACATGTTACATATCCCCCCTGGGACCCTGGGAGCCCCAGGAGGCCCCAGAGAGCTTCAGGAGGCCGCAGGACGCCCAGGACAGGCCCCAGGGGTCCACAGGAGATTCCCAGGAGGCTCCCAGGAGGCCCCAGGAGGCCCCCTATCAGAGCGTGTCAAGTTAATACAAATCCGGTGTCGATTCGTTGATTTTTTCCTGCTCTTGTGGCCCCCCCATTTTGGGGGGCCCCGACGGCCCCATGTTAGATATCCCCCCCCGGGAGCCCCAAGAGGCATCAGGAAGCCCCAGGCGGGGTCCAGGAGGCCCCAGGAGGCCCAGGAGGAAGCCCCAGGAGGTCACCAGGAGGCCCCAGGAGGCCCCAGGAGGCCCCAGGAGGCCCCCGCAACTCGGAGCTCTGAGACGCCGCGCTCGAGGTGGTCCGGCCCGTTTCGCCTGAGACTTCCTCGCAGCACGTTTCGCCCGAGACATCGTCGCAACTCCGGGGTCCGAGATGCCGCGCGCGAGGTTGTCCAGCCTGTTACGCTGTTGACATCCTCGCAACTCTGGGCTCCGAGATGCCCTGCGCTCCGGTCCATCTCGCCTGAGACATCCTCGCAACTCTGAGCTCTGAGATGCCGTGCGCAAGGTGGTCCGGCCCGTTTCGCAATTCTGAGCTCTCAGATGCTGCGCAAGAGGTGGTCCAGCCTGGGGGCCCAGAAGACTACATGTTACATATCCCCCCTGGGACCCTGGGAGCCCCAGGAGGCCCCAGAGAGCTTCAGGAGGCCGCAGGACGCCCAGGACAGGCCCCAGGGGTCCGCAGGAGATTCCCAGGAGGCTCCCAGGAGGCCCCAGGAGGCCCCCTATCAGAACGTGTCAAGTTAATACAAATCCGGTGTCGATTCGTTGATTGTTCCTGCTCTTGTGCCCCCCCCCATTTTGGGGGGCCCCGACGGCCACATGTTAGATATCCCCCCCTGGGAGCCCCAAGAGGCTTCAGGAAGCCCCAGGTAGGGTCCAGGAGGCCACAGGAGGCCCAGGAGGAAGCCCCAGGAGGTCACCAGGAGGCCCCAGGAGGCCCCAGGAGGCCCCCGCAACTCGGAGCTCTGAGACGCCGCGCTCGAGGTGGTCGGGCCCGTTTCGCCTGAGACTTCCTCGCAGCACGTTTCGCCCGAGACATCGTCGCAACTCTGGGGTCCGAAATGCCGCGCGCGAGGTGGTCCAGCCCGTCACGCTGGAGACATCCTCGCAACTCTGGGCTCCGAGATGCCCTGCGCGAGGTGGTCCGGCCCATCTCGCCTGAGACATCCTCGCAACTCTGAGCTCTGAGATGCCGTGCGCAAGGTGGTCCGGCCCGTTTCGCACAAGACATTCTCGCAACTCTGAGCTCTCAGATGCTGCGCAAGAGGTGGTCCAGCCTGGGGGCCCAGAAGACCACATGTTACATATCCCCCCTGGGACCCTGGGAGCCCCAGGAGGCCCCAGAGAGCTTCAGGAGGCCGCAGGACGCCCAGGACAGGCCCCAGGGGTCCGCAGGAGATTCCCAGGAGGCTCCCAGGAGGCCCCAGGAGGCCCCCTATCAGAACGTGTCAAGTTAATACAAATCCGGTGTCGATTCGTTGATTTTTCCTGCTCTTGTGCCCCCCCTGGGAGCCCCAAGAGGCTTCAGGAAGCCCCAGATGGGGTCCAGGAGGCCACTGGAGGACGAGGAGGAAACCCCAGGAGGTCACCAGGAGGTCCCACGAGGCCCCAGGAGGCCCCCGCAACTCGGAGCTCTGAGACGCCGCGCTCGAGGCGGTCGGGCCCGTTTCGCCTGAGACTTCCTCGCAGCACGTTTCGCCCGAGACATCGTCGCAACTCTGGTGTCAGAAATGCCGCGCGCGAGGTGGTCCAGCCCATCACGCTGGAGACATCCTCGCAACTCTGGGCTCCGAGATGCCCTACGCGAGGTGGTCCGGCCCATCTCGCCTGAGACATCCTCGCAACTCTGAGCTCTGAGATGCCGTGCGCAAGGTGGTCCGGCCCGTTTCGCATAAGACATTCTCGCAACTCTGAGCTCTCAGATGCTACGCAAGAGGTGGTCCAGCCTGGGGGCCAAGAAGACTACATGTTACGTATCCTCCCTGGGACCCTGGGAGCCCCAGGAGGCCCCAGAGAGCTTCAGGAGGCCGCAGGACGCCCAGGACAGGCCCCAGTGGTCCGCAGGAGATTCCCAGGAGGCTCCCAGAAGGCCCCAGGAGGCCCCCTATCAGAACGTGTCAAGTTAATAAACATCCGGTGTCGATTCGTTGATTTTTCCTGATCTTGTGCCCCCCCCCATTTTGGAGGGCCCCGACGGCCACATGTTAGATATCCCCCCCTGGGAGCCCCAAGAGGCTTCAGGAAGCCCCAGGTGGGGTCCAGGAGGCCACAGGAGGCCCAAGAGGAAGCCCCAGGAGGTCACCAGGAGGTCCCACGAGGCCCCAGGAGGCCCCCGCAACTCGGAGCTCTGAGACGCCGAGCTCTGAGACGCCGCGCTCGAGGTGGTCCAGCCCGTTTCGCCTGAGACTTCCTCGCAGAACGTTTCGCCCGAGACATCGTCGCAACTCTGGAGTCCGAAATGCCGCGCGCGAGGTGGTCCAGCCCGTCACGCTGGAGACATCCTCGTAACTCTGGGCTCCGAGATGCCGTTTGGGATGAAGAGCAGGTGGAGGAGGAGGAAGAGGAGGAGGAGGAGGAGGAGGAGGAGGAGGCATGTTTTAACATGCCATGCCAGCCCGCACTGGACAAGCACGCAATCGACCTTGGAAGCCGCAGTGGGTCTAAAAAACCTAATTGGGGATACTGCACTCCGGCTATAATATGTTTGTGTCTGTCTTCGTTCCCCTATTGGAAGGCCATGTCGACACTCTGCGAGCGGGGCGCGGCCAGCGAGAGCTGCCAGGGATGTGCCGAAGGGGAAGGATGCAAGGGCAACATTGGAAAGCCAGTCACCCTTATTGCGCACAGGGGTCGGCCGCACCAGCCCTCCCAGACGAGCAGTTCCAGAAACACCCCAGACGAGCCATGAAAGGGCGGGCCTCGTGCCCAGACCCCACTGGAACCCTCCAGGACGGCTCAAACGACACCCCTGAACAACTCAGACCCCGCCTTCCGTTACGAAATCCACCCTGGAATTACGCTACCGAGGAACCCCACATACTTAATTTAAATCTTATGTGCTTGCTTAAGTTTATCATATATGCGCAATTCTGCGTTCTCAGCCCTCGTCGCGAATGTTCCCCTCTGTGTCATCCAACGCCGTATTGCTTGAACCTCCTCCCTCTTCCTAGCCTTCTATCCTCCATCAAGGACAGAATCGAGCCAGCCAGCGGCCGCGCTCAGGGACCACCCCCTGCGCACCCCCTATGGTGTCGAGAAAGTGCCACGCCTGCTATGCCTGGGCGACTGGCACGGATAGCGGCCGCGCTCAGGGACCATCCCCTGCGCACCCCCTATGGTGTCAAGAAAGTGCCACGCCTGCTATGCCTGGACGACTGCACGGATAGCGGCCGCGCTCGGGGACCACCCCCGCGCACCCCCTGTGGGCTAAAAGTGCCACGCCTGCTATGCCTGGACGATTTGGCACGAATAGGGGCCGCGGCTCAGGGACCACCCACTGCGCACACCACTATGGTGTCGAGAAAGTGCCACGCCTGCTAAGCCAGTGACGACGGGCACGGAAATCGGCCGCGCTCAGGGACCACCCCCTGCGCACCCCCTATGGTGTCGAGAAAGTTCCACGCCCCTAATGCCTGGACGAACTGGCACACGGATACGGGCCGCGCACAGGGACACCCCCATGCGCACCCCCTAAGTGTCGAAGAAAGTTACAAACTACGCCTGCTATGCCTGGACGACTGGCACCGGAATAGCGGCCGCGCTCAGGGAACCGCACGAGCTGCGCACCCCCTATGGTGTCGAGTAAAGTGCCACGCCTGCTATGCCTGGACGACTGGCACGAATAGCGGCCGCGCTCAGGGACCACCCCCTGCGCACCCCCTATGGTGTCGAGAAAGTGCCACGCCTGCTATGCCTGGACGACCGGCACGGGTAGAGGCCGCGCTCGGGGACCACCCCCTGCGCACCCCCTATGGTGTCGAGAAAGTGCCACGCCTGCTATGCCTGGACGACTGGCACGGATAGCGGCCGCGCTCAGGGACCACCCCCTGCGCACCCCCCACGGTGTCGAGAAAGTGCCGCGCCTGCTATGCCTGGACGACTGGCACGGATAGCGGCCGCGCTCAGGGACCACCCCCTGCGCACCCCCAATGGTGTCGAGAAAGTGCCCCACGCCTGCAGTGCTGGACGACTGGCAACGGATAGCGTACCGCGCTACAAGGACCAACCCCCCGCGCACTCCCCTAATGGTTCGAGAAATGCCACGCACTGCTATGCTGGACGCTGCACGGATGGGGGCCGGGCCCAGGGACCACCCCTGCGCACCCCCTCTGGTGTCGAGAAAATGCCACGCCTGCTATGCCTGGACGACCCTGGCACGCATAGGGAAACCACCCCCTGCGCACCCCCTCTGGTGTCGAGAAAATGCCACGCCTGCTATGCCTGGACGACCCTGGCACGCATAGGGAGACCACCCCCTGCGCACCCCCTCTGGTGTCGAGGAACTGCCACGCTGCGTCAATGCCCGCATAGGACGCCGCTTGTGTGCGTTGTGTGTGTGTGTGTGTGTGTGTGTGTTGTGTGTGTGTGTGTGTGTGTGTTGTGTTGTGTGTGTGTGTGTGTGTGTGTGTGTGTGTGTGGTGTGTTGTGTGGGGTGTGTGTGTGTGTGTGTGTTGTGTGTGTGGTGTGTGTGTGTGTGGTGTGTGTGTGGTGTGTTTGTGGTTGTGTGTGTGTGTGTGTTTGTGTTGTGTGTGTTGTGGTGTGTGTGTGTGGGTGTGTGTGTGTGTGTGTGTGTGTGTGTGTGTGTGTGTGTGTCTGTGTGTGTGTGTGTGTGGGCGCTTGTGTTGTGGTGTGCTGTGCTGTGCTGAGCTGTGTGCTGTGCTGAGCTGTGTCCTGTGCTGAGCTGTGCTGTGCTGTGTTGCGCTGCTTGTGTGTTTGTGCCGCGCTGTCCTGTGATACGCTGTGCTGTGCTGTGCTGCGCTGCGCTATGCTGAGAAGAGCTGAGCTGAGCTGTGTGTCGTGCTGTTCTGAGCTCCGTGCTGTGCTGAGCTGTGCTGTGCTGTGCTGAGCTGTGCTGAGCTGAGCTGTGCTGTGCTCTGCTTTGTGAGAAGGGTGGGGCGGGATGAGGTGGGTGAGGTGGGCCGCGGGTGCGACACGGCAAGGAAGAAAACCATAACCCCACTAAGCATGTGGGAAAAAAGCCCATCCCTACCACTGCAGGTTGACTGCAGAGGCGGGAGGAGAGGAGGAGGAGGAGGAGGAGGAGGAGGAGCAAGAGAGCTCGCTGCCTCCATAGCTTGTGAGGAAGTCTCAGAGCGAAACGGCGGCCGGCCTGGCTGCCGGGCCGAGCTGTCAGAGGCCTCTGTGGCCCCGATGTTCCCCCACTGGGAGCCCTCAGCGAGACACTGCCAGGGACAAGAGGAGACCCTCCCCTGTGCAGAAGTCAACGAATCCACCCCCATTGTAACCACACCGACACGCGAAGTCGCTCAGTAAACGCGCCCACAGAAGGAATCAAACAGGGCAGGGCTGTTCGGTAAACGCCCAGGGCCGTGTAGTGAACGCCAATTGTCTGGTCCGGGCGGTTTTTTCCTCCCCTGGCTGTGTCCCCCTCTGGAAACCTTTAGCGCGACACTGCCAGGGACAGGAGGGGACTCTCCCTTCTTCCTCCTCCAGCAGTTCCCCCCCCCCTCTGAAACGGAGGCAGGGTCAGGATGAATCTAGATGGGGATGCGTCGGCGCTCTCTGAGGAGCCCACTGGCCTGGGAGGACATCTCGGGCGCCGCGGCCGTCCCCAAGAGCGCTCTGGGACGGTGCGAGAACGCTCCGAAGAGCGCTCACGACCGACGTGTCCTCGCCCTGTGCCTGGCTGGCACCCCGCCGTGGGGACAGGTAGCTTTGGGTCGGGCATGTCCTCCTACAGGCGGATTTTGAAGGAACAAAAATTTCACATCCCACATATACTATCCCACACATACTCAAAAAAGGTCACAAACATTGTCCGCGGACTATTTTTGGATTGCTTTTGAACATTCCCCCTGTAGAAGGACGCGCCCGACTTCAAGGTGGCCCCACCTCTGGGCGCGGCACGGAGCGGCAACCTCGCCGCACTCTCGCGAGACTGCGCGAGGCACGGCACAGGACTGCACGGCACGCGAGCACGGCGCAGCAATTTCTTGTCCGCAGCCTCGGGATCAGGCACGGCGCGGCACGGCCCGGCATGCGGGTGCTGCCCGGCGCGGCACCTCCCCAGACATCCGACGTCTCGATTTTTTCGAGACGCGGGCCCCCGACCTCCCGACCACTTCCCTGGGACCGGTTTATCATCCCGAGTCATTTTGTCCCAACCATCCTGTGGTGTTGGGTCCTCGTTTTGAAGAGACGGTGCCCCGCGTTCTCCTTCCTTCCTTCCTTCCTTCCTCCCGCTGCCTCCCCCCCCTCCCATCATCATCATCATCATCATCATCATCATCATCATCATCATCATCATCATCATCATCATCATCATCATCATCATCATCATCATCATCATCATCATCTATCAACACCAATTCGGCACACCCCTCACACGTTTCGTGGCTCCATAGGGAGCTCCACCGAAGGCCCCAGTGCCCGCGGCCGCATGCGTCACCCACACCCATTTCGGCACACCCCTCACACGTTTCGTGGCTCCATAGGGAGCTCCACCGAAGGCCCCAGTGCCCGCGGCCGCATGCGTCACCCACACCCATTTCGGCACACCCCTCACACGTTTCGTGGCTCCATAGGGAGCTCCACCGAAGGCCCCAGTGCCCGCGGCCGCATGCGTCACCCACACCCATTTCGGCACACCCCTCACACGTTTCGTGGCTCCATAGGGAGCTCCACCGAAGGCCCCAGTGCCCGCGGCCGCATGCGTCACCCACACCCATTTCGGCACACCCCTCACACGTTTCGTGGCTCCATAGGGAGCTCCACCGAAGGCCCCAGTGCCCGCGGCCGCATGCGTCACCCACACCCATTTCGGCACACCCCTCACACGTTTCGTGGCTCCATAGGGAGCTCCACCGAAGGCCTCAGTGCCGCCGCCCGCATGCGTCACCCCCACCCATTTCGGCACACCCCCCGCATTTCTCGCACGGCAGGGTCATCACCACGGTGGCGTGCCAGGGGCGCACCATGCGCGAAGGCGACGGGGCGGGGGAACGGCGCTCCGGGGGCGGCCAGACCTCCGGGGCGCGAGCAGTCCGCGGCCAGACCATCTCTCGGTCCTGTGGACTCTCGCCCTGGGCCGTCGGCTGCCCGGCGCGCTGCTCCCTCGGTCGACGTCGCCCAGGCGTGATCCTGGATTGCGGCCGCCACGAGGTAGGGAACGGCAAGAAGGAGGACGACGACTGGTGGCTGGAGCTCTACGTGCTGCTCTCGCGCGCCACGCGCCACGAGGACCTCCTGCTCATGCGGGCGCCGCGCATCGAGTTCTTCCTGGCAGGGCCGCCGCAGGGCTTGCGGAAGCAGCTGGAGCAGTTTGCGGCGCGCACGAAGCGGTGCAGGAGGGAAGCGACGGCCCTCGCCAGGGAGCTCGGCTTCGCCGAGTTCATCCGCGAGGCCTGACCTGAGGAGCGTCTCCCCCGAGCCGCGCCTTCTCTCGACTGCCCGACTAATTGTTTGGCCTCGCGCCGCGGACGACCCGCGCGCGTCGCTGGGACCCTCTCGGGGCGACCAGCGCGCGTCGCGGGAACTCCGTGCTGCGGGGGGCCCGGCGCCTCGTTCGCCCGTCGTCGCTCTGCCCAGCGGTCAGAGACTTGCCCGCTATCAGCCAGCCAGTTAGCTAGTCAGCTCTCTCTGCTTCGCGCAGCGGACGACCCGCGCGCGTCGCTGGGACCCCGCCCGGGGCGACCAGCGCGCGTCGCGGGGACTCCGTGCTGCGCTGCGCCCGCAGCCTTGGATTTTGGAGTGCGCGGGCAAAGAGGAAGGAAAAGAAGAGCCGAAAGCGGGCGCGATCCTCGCAAGAGGCGTGCCGACATGGGCGTCGCGACGTGCGGACGCTGCCGTCGGGGTTCCCGCGGAAGCTGCCTGCGGCGGCCACGCCCAGTGTCACGTGTGTTCGGACAGGCATGCTCGACACTTACACTAGGCGTTTCCATGATCGCATTCATGCAAATATATTCACTCGCGCGCAGACCCATTCATACTCAGATTCCCTCGCGCACTGACTCACCCGCGTTCTTTCTCTCGTAATCAGATCTATCGTATTCCTTTGCGTTGTGTACCCCGCCACATTTCGGCACACCCCTCATGCGGTTCGTGGCCCCATAGGGAGCGCCACCGAAGAAGATACTCAGAATTGCGATACTCACAACTGCATATGGTTGGGTCCTTCGCCAGGATAATTGAAGTTCCCGAGGCCCGGCGAGGGCCCCGAGAGGCCAAAAACTGTGAACAAAACGTCTGTCTCGATGTTTTTTCGAGACGCCCGATGTCTGGGCCTGCCGCCCTCCCAGCGACGAGTGCGGAGCAGCCACGGCAGAGGCGCGGCGGGGCGCGCGCGGGCGCGGTGCGGCACGCGGGCGGCACCGCCCTGCCGCCCCGGGCAGCCCCACGGATGCCCGCGCGCACCGCTGCTGCGGCGCTCCCCCCTCGCGGACACCTGCGCCGCCCACGGGGCCGGGGCCTCCGGGGGCCGCCCGGGGTGGCGGGGCCGGCAGGCGGCCCCGAGAGCCCGGTCTGTGTGTCGCCGGGCAGAGCAGCAAGAGCGGTCTCTTCCCCCCCCCCCCCCCTTCCTCCTCCTCCTCCCTTCCCTTCCCTTCCCTTCCCTTCCCTTCCTCTCCTCTCCTCCTCGCTGCTCCCTTCTGTGGCAACTCTTGGGGCAACTCCCCGCGCCTCCCTTCTGTGGCAACTCTTGGGGGCCTCCCATTTCATCGAGGTGGCCCTCGCGAGTCGACGCCAAACGACGCTAATCGACACCCA
The DNA here is from genome assembly GCA_963575745.1 of Prorocentrum cordatum. NCBI lineage: Eukaryota > Dinophyceae > Prorocentrales > Prorocentraceae > Prorocentrum > Prorocentrum cordatum. The sequence goes on from CAUYUJ010020386.1 coordinate 104,716, forward strand.
GCAACGCCAAATCGACGCTCGCCGAGGTGGATCCACGCGAATCCGCGCGAAACCGGCGGCGCTGCTCCATCGATGGACAGGCGCTGATCCACGCGCGGAGCGCCCTCGACGGACGGACGGACCGCTGCGAAGCTGCGCAAGGCTTACACGATTTGCTGCCGAGCCTCCCCCTCTCCTTGGCGGCGCGCACAAAGGGGGTGGAGGGAGAGAGGGGGGGCTCCTTAGAAGCAGGCTGCTTCTAGGAAGGCGCCGGCCTCACATCTATAGATGAGGCCCGCGCCTTCTGAGAAGCAGGCTGGGGTGCTTCTAAGGAGCCCTCCCCCCTCTCCCCCTACCCCCCCCATTGCGCGTGGCCGATCTCCGTCCTGGTCGCCGCACCAGCAGTCCGCGCACCACCACTCGCGCGCGTGCGTGGCGGGGCCGTTCCAGCCGTCCTCGGCGCCCGCGGGCGCCGCGGGGCGTCCCCCCCCCGCCCGGGCGCCCAGCCGCGGACCGCCCCCGCCCCCGCCCCCTGGCCGGCGAGCCGGCCGCGCGGGGGGAGCCGGAGGGCCCGGGGATCGAGGAGGGCGGGGGGAGGGAGGAGCAGGAGGGGGAGAGGAGGGGAGCGAGGGGGAGGAGGGAGGAGAGTGGAGGGAGAGGGGGAAGAAAAGCATGAGGGGGAGGAGGAGGAGGAGGGAGGAGGAAAAGCAGGAGGAGGAGGAGGAGCAGGAGGAGGAGGAGGAGGAGGAGGAGGAGGAGGAGGGAGGAGGAGAGCGGAAAGTGAGGAGGAGGGTGGACCAAGGGGGAGGAGGGTGGATCAAGAAGGAGGAGGGATTGGAAGGGGAGGGGGGGAGAAAAGGACGAGGAGGGGGAGGGAGACACGGGGGGGCGCGGGAACGCGACGAACTGCAGGGGAGAAGGGGGGGGGGCGGTGGCTGGGGTGGGGGCGGTCTGGCACCCAGAAGAGGTCCGATAACCGCTCGGCCGAATCGTCGCGTTTCCGCATCCTCACGCGGAGGTCGACAAGTAGAGGCCTCCTGGATGGAGACCGAGTGCCCAGACCCCCTCGGGCAATGAAAACATCATGACGGGAGGTGTTTCCATGTGTTCGGCCCCTGGAGGCCCCTTGCCGGCCCTCAGGACGAAAAACCAGCCCAGGGGAATGGGTCGAGACCTCTGACGGTCGACGTTATGACAACAATCATGACGTCGGGGGTCTGAACAGATGGGGTCGGAGGGTCGCGTCTCATCGCCGATGAGCCGGTCGATCCATCTCCGAGGCATCGGCGATACGTCGGCGACGTCGGCGCGGCCGATCCTCCGACCTCATCTGCAGGGACCCCATCAAGGAAGCCTGAAGCAGAGGGGCACCACTCGTGTCGCAGCGATGATGATCGCGCACAGCGTGCGTACCCTCAGCGGGGGTGCTGCCGGGCGAGCTGCGGGCCTTGCAGCGCGGAGCGGAACAGGGAGCAGCGCGGCTGCGGAGGCCCGAAGAGGGACACGGACGTCCCAAAAAAGTCGGTCCTTGATCATCGCCCTCGTCCTCCTCTGCAGGCCTCCTCCGCCGTCGGGGTTCCACAAAGAACTCTCGACCCTTACCCTCGCGCGCAACTGTCTGGCTCTTCACACAAATTGATGGGCGGCCCTCGGGCCCGAAACGGACCCCGGGGGCCCACCCATGAGGAAATACGCCGGCAGTAATCAAATCATACCGCCGAAGGTCCTTGAACTTTGCCTCTTCATCTTCCTGCTCCTCTTCCTCCTGCTCCTAGTCCTCCTGTTCCTCCTCCTTTTGGCCCTCTTCCTCCAAATTATCCTCCTCATTATCCTCCTACAAAAATCACTACGACTACTACGACTACTAATACTACATATACGAAGGCTACTATGACTAATACGGCGACTACTAGTCCTACTACTACTACTACTACTCCTACTACTACTACTACTACTACTACCACCACCACCACCACCACCACCACCACCACCACCACCACCACCACCACCACCACCACCACCACTACTACTACTACTACTACTACTACTACTACTACTGCTACTGCTACTGCTACTCTACTACTACTACTACTACTACTACTACTACTACTACTACTACTACTACTTACTACTACTTACTACTACTACTACTACTACTTACTTACTACTACTTACTACTACTACTACTACTACTACTACTAACTACTACTACTACTACTACTACTACTACTACTACTACTACTACTACTACTACGACTTACTCCTACCCCTCCTACTCCTACTCCTACTCCTACTTCCCATCCTTACTTCCTTATTAGAATATACTCCTACTCCCCCCTCAGGCCGGCAGATAGCGGGCGCATCCGGGTGGTCCCATCCTAACCTGTAAAAAAACAATACAAAATCATAATTTTTCTTATTTTTTCCTCTCGACATGGACGTCCTGTCGTCCACGGCGATAATCCATTGCAAAAAATACCACAAAGAGCACACGCGCGCGTTCATGTCAGAATCCTACCGAACACCGTGTGTTTGCAAGCATTTCAACATAAAAACATCAAAAACCCAATGCTTTTTCACAAAAATTGTACAAATTTCCCGCCCGGGCTCTCTTGCTGAAATCATAGGAAAACCATAGGAATCTTAAGAATTCTGTCAAATCCAGCGATTTCACGTCATCGCGCGGTGCACTCGCGATGCTCTGTCATGCACCCAGGCCGCGAATCCTGTGCAAAAAATACCACAAAGAGCACACTCGCGCGTTCATGTCAGAATCCTACCGAACGCCGTGTGTTTGCAAGCATTT
>CAUYUJ010020386.1:117500-157905 GCA_963575745.1 Prorocentrum cordatum
TCTGCCGGCTACCTTCAACCCACTGAATACCTTTGGGAACGCACCATCGCCATTATCATCGCCTGGCTCAAGGTAGCCGTGATTGCCAGACTTTGTGATCCGGCGCATGGGCGTCTGCAACGTGTCCGGGTCTATGCCACGCCATCATGCGTTGCACTTCTTCTGCGTCGTACTGGCCGCGGATTTGAACATCTTGCCATGCTTTCCACTGGTTGCTGAGCTGCTGCTTCCTGTCGAGTCGAGCACCCCGCAGAGCTCGCGCTGCGATGCTGCTAGGGCATGCGTTCGCTGGCCATTTTCACGCCGCCGAAGATGCGACCTGCACCCAGATTGCCATTATTGCTTGTTTTTGTTGCTGTCTTCTCGTGGTGGTGAGTCCGAAGATTTCCCCAGCCGACGAGGCCGCGCCCCCTTGGATCTGGGCTGCGCAAGCATGATTGTCCTTGCGGTTTGCACGCTCAGCCTGCCCCCGATCAAACGTCGCCGTCACCTCGCGAGCGCCGCAGCGCATCGCGGCAGCGCGCGCCGCGAAAGACGCCGCCGCCTGCGCGTTGGCGGCGCCGGTTCGCGCCGACGAAGCAGCCCTTCCCATCGCTCTGACCCATGCCGCCGTCGCGCGGCGAGCCGCCTTCACGTTTCTTGGCGCGCTGTCCAATTGCGCGCCATCAGGAAGACTGCGCTTCTTCCAGATGGTCGCGGCGGGTCGATCGACGCGACGCTCGACGCGGCAGGGCCCTGCTGCGCGGGGGCCGAAGTGCCCGCGCGTGCCCCCGCGGGCGCGCTAGCAGGCTTGAGCCGAGGCTGCCCCGAAACCGAGCAGATCGAGGTCCGAGGGGGAGGACAGCGCGGCGCAAAAATTCAGCCCCGTGGACATCGGGCCCCCAGGCCCAGCGAGTCCGGCTCTGATTTCTCGCAAGTAACCTACCGAATCCTCGGGACAACGCGAGGTCTGAAGAGGCATGGCGTCTTGGGATGGGTCAGAGAGCATGGCCGATGCACCTGGCGGGCCAGCCCAAGATGGAGACTTCGCCCCCGATGTCAACTGCGGCCTGATGCGCCTGCTCGGGCAACCCATCCCCGTCGCATTGCAGGAGATGACTCCCCCCACGAGCGCGCCTCAAGAAAGGGCGGGGCGAGGTCGGCAGGGGCCGGACAGCGGCGTGGAAACCCCGTGAACTCATGCCGCGGGCTCTGCCCACTTGCGTACTCGCGGTTAGTGGAGAACGCGAGGCGCGTGGAACCTCTGGAAGACTCAACGATGCCACGCAAGGGGAACAGAGGCGGGGGGGCGCTCCTTCGCCCAGACACCCAGCGCCCGACGGGGCCAGCTCGCGCGGGGATCGAAACAAGCACCGCCCACGTAAAATTCTTGACAGACAGGCCTTCCCTGGCGCGCAGGGCCCCCTGCGAAAGCGGGGGGGCGAAGGCGCTGGGAAAACAAAGACCGCGTGGGCAGGCGCGCCCACGATTGGAATTCGAGTTGCGCAGGCAGACTCCGACATCGGCCAGCGAGGCGGGCCCTGATAGACATGCGCCCGTCGCCCGCCCCCGCATTCTACTCGACATCTCCTCCACGACTGCGAAAAAACAATCGGTTCATATAGCGCGGTGCGTTAGATTTGCCGGCGAAGACTGGCGCGACCTCGGCGCGTCTGCATCTTGCCGCCTGGTTCGCGCAAATATCCAGTCCGCGCTCTGCGCGGGGCCCGCGCGCGCCTCGCGCCGCGGGCAAAACCGGCGCCCTTCGCGGAAGACTGGGGGGGGCATCTGCTTCCCAAGAACTGAGCGCGACGTTTCTCGCTGGCAACGCCGAAACTCATGTTAAGCGCGGCTCGACGTTGAGCCGGTCGACGCGGGCGCGCGTGAGCTAGGCGGCGAATTCCCCTCGGCGTTTACATTGCCCAGACAATAGCAGAAGAACATCGCGTTGCCGACCGACTCGCGCGAGCAACTTTCCCCCGTGAGCGCTTCTGCTCAACGTGAAATTAAAGCGCAATTTCTCGAGCGCGCGCGCGCCTGTCTTCGCGCGCGAAGCCCCCGCCCTTGCGGGGCAGGCGCTCGCCCTCTGCGCGCGATGCGCGCGCGCGAAACGCTCCCGGCCTGCGCTGGAAAGGGGGCCCCCCAGCGTTGAGCGATGCGCTCGTCCATTTTACGCCTCCGCGTCGCAGCGCTCTCGCGCGCGTGACCTGGCACGCGTTGGCAGCGGGCGTGGCCCCCGATGGATTTCTGCCCGGGCGCCCGAGGCGCTGGCGCCGCGCGCCAGCGGGCATCTTCGCCGACCCCCGCCCGCGCCAGGTGCCCCAATTCCTCCGCCGGAATGTTCCAAAGCGCGACCAGACAGGGGCGATTGCCTCGCGAGGCGCGTCTCGGGCACGCCCCAGGCAGCGAAGGCCAGGGGCGCAGACCACGGGGAGTAGAGCGGCGGGGGACACATGGCGTCCCGTTCTTTTGCCAGCTGCCAAAGCTCAACCGGAAAAGCGCCCACGGGCGCGAGCCAGTAGTAGTCGCGACAGAAGACGTCATTGCAGAGAAGGGGAGCATGCATGGCGCGCGGGCAGACCTTATGGAACGCATGGATAATTTATGGGCGCTGCAAGCACTGCCGCGCTCCATTTTCCATGCGATCACCCGTGTCTCCGCGCGCGGGCATGGCATTCATGTATATATATATATACACATACACACATGTGAATGTGTATATGTATATATCTGTATATACATACATAATTATATAGATGTACGCATGCAATGATTGCTAACACGCGCGAGGCACAGCGCGCTCGCGCGTCTCAGGATGCCCAACATCCTCTGCACATCGGTGAAAAAGTTGATAATAAACGTGCGTGGCGGCAAAAGGTTACCAGCACGCAAGGAACGGTCCAGTCTACCCTGAACAACCAGCTTTTGCTCACAGTACAAGAAATATGCCCGATGCCAGACTGCAGCCCTGTGTTGTGTTACGTGCGGATGCCCCCACGAATTGCATAGTCTTGTCAAGTGCAAAATATAGAAAATAGACGGCCAACCAAGCATCGTACCCTCGGTTATACAGCAACCTGAGCACATCGTCAAGGGCGAAGGAGAAACGCCCTTTGGGGGGACGAGAGAATGGCCTGCAGGGAATGCGCATCTCGAAATAAGGAACCCCGCAACTGCGGGATACAACCCACTTTAAGGACGACGTTGAATGACAACCCCCGTGAACCAAAGAAACATTGCACAGAAACGGATACGGTGACGCACTCGGTAATGTTGTCTATGTGCGCGTGCGCTCATGTGCCACGTGCTGTGTAAGGGGGTTGGATGACATCAGTCAGTAAACTGCCAAGTCGTATCGCGTGCGGTGTCAATCCAAAGGCAATGGTCAGGGCGCATCGGCTCCATAACGAAGCACGACCCCACGATTTGCACCGTGAGCGGTGCATTTGGCCACCTGATGTTCCTATATGTTGATGCGTGGTGCTCCGTATACCGCGCTTATACGCGGAGATTTGGCGACCCCCAGTGTCAATGAGCATTGCAAAGCTGCAAAGTACAATGGTGACGGGTTGGCAATATTGGGCGAGACCAAGAAGATGGTACAGTGGCGATAAATAACTCTAGCGAATATGGTGGCTTGAAGTGCCGGCTTCGCAGCACACAAGACAAGTCAAATGTATGTCGCCCTGTGGATGTGTCCCACCATGAAGAACAACGTATGCGTAACACCGAGGCCACCAAAAGCAAACCAGACATCTTTGTTGCCGCTCCCGCGTTGGCGACATAAGCCGGTGATGCATCTGGTACTTCGCGTTGCAGCACTGAGCTGCCTGTCAGGGAAACGTCGCACGGCCAGCAACACTAACAGAGCTGTGATACGCAGGCCGTTCGCACGCACATTCCAGCAGTGGTTCCGCGTACATGCTCGCGCCACCCGGGCCGTGAGTTCTTTGATTGGACGGCACTGGACGAACTGTCGGCATCTCTTTCTATCGGGCCTTCGGGGTGGAACTTGCTAATGTGGGCGCGTGCTGGGTGTGCACTCTCCAACATATGAGAGTGATCCAAGCAATCACGTACCGCAAGTACTTACCTCCACGCGCCGTCGAGAGGGAACTGTGGGAGAACTGCTAGTCGAGAGCCAAAAGGGCCAGATGAGACACATCAAAGATACGGGTGACACCGCAGGAGGCAAGCACCCCCCTCTCTCCCCCTGTTGTTTGGCAATCCCCGGGCTTGCCAAACCACACAGTGTCCTGTGGCCTACTTGCGTCCTCAACACTCCGATCCTCGGGCCTCAAAGAAACCTGCCAAAAGAAGAGCAACAAAGAAAACGGACATATATGGGAGACGGATCGCTACCCTGCCTACCGCGATCGTCGCACGCACTGCCAGCACGACAACGTTCAGCATTCCGAGCGTCACGATGTGGTATAGGGCTTCGCACGCGCTCGAGCTTTTGAAGCCTCAGTTCTCACTCGTGCTGGGAATGCGATAACCTCGAAACTCAAAGGCAGAACAATGGCAATTTGCTGTTGCTGCCTGTCCTCCTCCTCCTCCTCCTCCTCCTCCTCCTCCTCCTCCTCCTCCTCCTCCTCCTCCTCCTCCTCCTCCTCCTCTCCTCCTCCCTCCTCCTCCTCCTCCTCCTCCTCCTCCTCCTCCTCCTCCTCCTCCTCCTCCTCCTCCTCCTCCTCCTCCTCCTCCTCACCTTCCCCCGCCCAAAACAGCCCGTGAGACCTGTCAGGGACGAGCCCTGAGCAGAATTTCAAGGAGAGAGTCCAGTCGTGGCGACGAAAGGCCCCCCCGGGAGGCCCGAGGAACCCCTCTCCCACGGAACCCGCGAATCACCCGTGGATCCTGTCGCCTCTTCCTCGTTGCCCCATCCCTTTCCTTGAGCATCCCTCCCCCTCCCTTCTGGAGTCCCGAAACGGTGCGGTGACGGACCGTGCGGTGGCCTCGAGATCCCCCAGGACCTCACCGCACGGTCCGGCACCGCACGGTCTTGGGACCTCGGAGGCCCCAGTCGCCCGAGACGCCCTCGGAGAACGACCCGAGTCCCAAAACCGCGCGATGATCTCGAATCCCCACCCGCTCACCGCACGGTGTGGTCACCACCCCGTTTGGGGGCCCCCGATCCCTCCTCGACTATCCCCCTTTTTCCCCGGCGCCCCCCCCCCCCCGCGGCGGGCGGAGGTCCCAGGTGAGGGCGGTGCACTTGTGGCACCTTGGCCTGCCGCCTCCAGGCCGGTGGCAGTAGCCGCAGTGCCACTTGCCTCGGAGGTCTCCAGAGAAAGACAAAAAACGAAGGGGGAGGGAGAAGGGAGGACGAGGAAGAGGGACAGGAGGAAGAGAGGATCATAGAGGAGTGCAGTGCCAGATCGGATCGGAATGAAAGCCCATCGTGAGCCTAAGCCGAAGTATATATCTATATCTATATATATATATATATACATAGGTATATATACATACACAAATATCTACATACGTATTAGAACCATTGCGCGCGCTTCGCGCGCGCTCAGGTTCTAGCCCAGGCTGGGGGGGCGCTGGAAGATTTTGGACAGCGCTATCAAGCACAGGCGCGTGACATAGTCGTGCCTCCTGAGGGCCTCTTGAGAACCTCTTGGATTTTCGTGGGGGCATCAAGAAGGGCGTCTGGGGGGGGGTATCCGTGTTTTCTTGATTGGCTGTTGGAGGCACCTCTTGGGCGTTTCTTGGGGGAGCGTCTTGGGGCTTCTTGGGGTCCCTTGGGGGCATCGTCGGGGTTCTCAAAGCAGTCGGAAGGTGATATTCTGCCATCTGAAGCCGTCGTTGGCCGTCGTGGCTTCGTGGAAGCCCGACTCGAGTCCACCTGGGGCCACATTGAGGCAATCCGGAAGACTCCCTGGGGCCTCCTGGAGGCAGTTTTGATGCATCGAGGGCACCGCTCGGCTATCTCGGGGCCCCTTGCAAGTCTCCTGGGGGCCTTTGGGGGCCTCTTGGGGTGCTTTCGGGGGCCTCGTCGGACCACTTGGGGACTCTTGGGGCCTCCTGTGGGCCTCATAGAGCGGACGGCTCTGCTGTTGGGTTCGCGTTCCCCTCTCTTGGGGCCGTCTTGGGGCCCTCTCAGGCCGTCCATGGGCGCCTCAGGCACCGTCTTGCGGCCCTCGTGGGCCGTCTTGGGGCCCTCTTGGAGGCCTCTTCGGCTATCCTGGAGCGGTCTTGGGGCCTCTTGGGCCGTCTTGGAGCATCGGGATGCCAAACGGGTGAAAACTGTAAAATCCATCAAACACCGATGGGAAAACACTGCGTTGTACCTGTTCGAGTCTTCTTGGGAGGCCTTTTGTAACCTCTTCGGCCCTCTGGGGAGCCTCTAGAAGGCCTCTTGGACCCTATTGGGGGCCTCATGGAGCTTCCTGAGAGCCCCTCGGGGTGGTGGGCTCGGATTTTCGGTTCGTTTTGCCCCTCTTGGGCCCCTCTTGGGGCTTCTCGGGCCGTCTTGGGCGCCTCTGCGCCCTCTTGGGGCCCTCGTGGACAGTCTTGGTGCCTTGTTGGAGGCCTCTTGGGCTATCTTGGAACGGTCCTGGAGGCCTTGTGGACCGTCTTGGAGCGTCGGGACGCCCAAAGGCTGAAACCTCGAACATCAATCAACAACCGCTGGCAAAACAATGATTTTTGCCTCTTGGGGCCTTCTTGGGAGGCCTCTTGGAACCTCTTCGGCCCCCTGGTGCGCTTCTTGGGGCCTCTTGGGGCATGTTGGAGGCTTCTCGGGGCCTCCTGTGTGCCTCTCGGGGTGGAAGGCTAGGGTTTTCGGTTCGTGTTACCCCTCTTGGCTCCCTCTTGAGGCTGTCTTGGGGCCCTCTCGGGCCGACTTGGGGGCGACTCTTTGACTCAACGTTCCCGCCCTTTTTCTGTTGATTTCCTTTGTTGTTTGGTTATGTGTCTCTCTCTCTCTCTCTATCTCTCTGTCTTCCCTCCTCTCTCTGTTTCTCTCTTTTCTTTCTTTCTCTCTCTCTCTCTCTCTGTTTCTCTCTCTCTCTCTCCTCCCCCTCCTCCTCCTCCTCCTCCTCCTCCTCCCCCTGTTCCTCTTCCTCCTCCTCCACCTCCTCCTCCTCCTCCTCTGTCCTCCGTCCTCCCTCCTCCGGCTCTCAAGAGGATTCCTTTTGAAAGGAGGCCAAAAACAGTTTTGAGGGGGGGGCCCAAAAAAAACACAGAAAATTCCCCAGAGGGCAGTTTTTTTGGGGGGGGGGGGGCGGTGGGGCGGGGCCCGGGGAACAAAAAAAAAAAAAAATCTGCCCTCTGGGGATTGCAAAGGCCTGACGGCCGGTGCCGCCGACCCTGTTCGCAATGCGCAGCAAGAGGCACGGGCTGTGGGATGGTTTGGGGGAACGGGGAGAAGGACGAGAAGGTGGGGGAGGGAGGTGTCGTATCTGACCCGGGACTTCCCCGGGACTCCCCCGGGACCCCCCCCGGGACCTCCTCTCCCCCCCCCGTCGGGGAAGGGAAAGGGAAGGGGCTTCCCTTCGACTCAATGACGACGTTGCTCAAGGTCGGTACGGGGGGGGGGCGTCGTATCTGACTCGGGGGGGAGAAGGAGCAGAAGGAGTAGGAGGAGAAAGATGAGGAGGAGAAAGATGATATTGTTTCCTTTTGTGGAGGGGCCTCCTCCATATTTTTCCGTATGCGCAAGCGGCCTCGCGCATATTGATTCCTCTTGCGGGCGGGAGTCCTCCACATATTGATTCCTTATGTGGAAGGGACCTCCACATGTTGATTTCGTCGGTGGAAGGACTTCCACATATTCATTTCTTAGGTCAAAGGGGTCTCCACATGAATTTCTTATGTGGATGGGCCTTCGAATATATGTTCGATATGTGGAGGGGCCTCCACATATTGAGTTTTTCTGTCGAGGGACCTCCGCATATTGATTCCTTATGTGCAAGGGGTCCCCAGATTGATATCTTGTGCGGAGGGGCCTCCAACATGTTGAATCCTTATGTGGGAGGGGCCTTCATAGATGAGTTCCTTAAGTGAAGGAGCCTGCACACATTGATTCCTCATGTGGAAGGCACTTCACATATCGATCCCTTATGTGGAGGGGCCTCCACATGGATTCCTTGTGTGGGGTAGGAGGAGAAAGATCATGAGGAGGAGGAAGAGTAGGAGGCGGAGGTGGACACGGGGGAAGCGGATTGACATATAGATTCCTTTTGTGGCGGGGCGGGGTACATAGAATGGGAGGAGAGGAGAGGAGGAGGAGAGAGAGAGAGAGAGAGTCAAGAGAGGGAGGAGAGAGACAGAGGGAGGAGGAGAGGGAGGAGGAGAGAGAGAGGAAGGTAGAGGAGAGGAGGAGAGAGAGAGAGAGAGAGAGTCAAGAGAGGGAGGAGGAGAGAGGAGGAGGAGGAGAGAGAGAGAGAGAGAGAGAGAGAGAGTCAAGAGAGAGAGAGAAGGGGAGGAGAAGAGAGGAGAGATAACGAGAGAAAGAGGAACGGAATTCGGCAGAAAACCGGCGGGAACGTTGAGTCAAGGAGTCGGCGACTTGGGCGCCTCTGGCGCCGTCTTGGGGCCCTCTTGGGCTGTCTTGTGGCCGTCTTCGAGGCCTCTCGGGCTGTCTTGGAGCGGACATTGCTGCCTTTTGGGCCGTCGTGGAGCGAAAACTGCAACGGCGAGAACTCGAGAAACCCTCAAAAACCTTATATGACAAGAAGTAACATGTGCCTCCTGGGGCTCCTTGGGAGGCATCTTGGAGGACTGTTGGGGCGTGTTGAAAGCCTCTTGGACAGTCAGGGGCACATTCTGGGGTGACCTCGGGCCGTCATTGGTCGTGTTCGCGGTCTGGAAGCGCTATTTCTGGAGATCCGAGGCCGTCTTCTGGCGATTTTCAAGCGCCCCCTCGCGCTTCGGCAGGGCCCCCAGGGCTGCGCGGAGCGTCGTCAGCCGAGGGAATACATGCCGGAGAAGCAGGAGGAGCAAAAGGAACCCAACGATGGGGTCGATTGCTCGGGGCCCGCGCTCTTTTCCAAGAGCACTGCCAAGATGTACACCATGATAGTAGCTATATTTGTCTGCATGAGAAAATCCCATAGATTCCGCAAGGCCTGTGTATTACGTACACCGCAGCAGCCGTCTGCACCGCAACGCCTGTGATTGTTGACACCACAGCTGCTGTTTCAGCACTCCCCGCGTGCACCACAGTACCTGCGTGTACCACGAAACTTGTGTACACCTCGTATACGGCCCCGACGGAGCCAAAGTCCGGGAAATCGCTGGGGACCGGAATGTATCAGATTATATATGTGATCTGATTTTGGATATAAGTTTTTCTGGCCCGACGAACGCTGGGATATTTTGATACCACAGCGACTGTGAAACACAACGCCTGTGTGAACCACAAGGCTTGTGTGCACCACGATGCTTGTGTACACAACAATGCATGCGTCCTGTATGCGCAAGAAGGACGACAACGAGGAGGACGAAAATGAAGAGGGAGGAAGAGGAGGAGGAGGAGGAGGAGGAGGAGGAGGAGGAGGAGGAGGAATAATAGTTAGTAAGAGATGCGTGGGTATATTATGGCCCACGACGCACGCTAACATCATAGCGACTTTGCGCGTTACAGCGATTGTGCACATCACGGCGCCTGTGTACACCACAGGGCTTGTGATGTGTACACCGCTATGATTGCGTACACCCACTATGCCTGCGTACACCCACCATGCCACTGCTGCGGCAACGACAGATGTGTTCGCCACAACGCCCGTGTACACCGCAGTGCCTGCGTACACCGTGAAGCACGCCCACGTGCACCGCGGCACTGTCACTAGTAGAGCCCGCGTGCACCACAGGCCCTGGGCTGCCCGGGACCGCGCGCTGGACCGGGCCGGGGCGTTACCGCTACGAAGGGGGGGAGAAGGGAGGGCCAGGGCAGGGGGGGGGTAACGCGTGTTATACGCGACCTATGTTGCATCACAGCAGCAATTCGGCCCCTGACTTTCGTCCTGGGTTCGGTTTAATGAAATGATGAATTTTGGGGTCATTACGTCGGAAAAAAAAATCACTTCACCAATCTGGGGCCCCTGGGGCCTCAGTGGGCCCTGGGGCCCAAAATTAGTGACGTGATGGTTTTCGGGCGTCGGATGGTATCCCTTGGGTGGATGAAAACATGGTCTCGTGGTGACTGACCGCGTGGTGACCTCGGAATCCCCAACGACCCCACCGCGCGGACCGTCGACCGCGCGGTGCTGGGAAGCCTCGGAGGCTTCCCAGCCGCCCGAGACACATCCTCGGAGAGCGGCCCGAGCCCCGCAGCCGCGCAGTGATCCTGGCTCGCCACGCGGCAAGGTTCAAGGGGCCCTGGGACACACAAATAAATACACACAAATCAAACAATTCCCCATATGTTCCCATATTTTCTGGGTGTTTGTCTTCCCCCCACTTCCCATATTTTCCAATATTTTCTGGGGAATCGACGATTAATTGTGTCTGTGTGTTTTTTTCCCTCCTGAAAGGTGACCACCCCGTTTGGGGGCCTCCGGATCATCCTTACCCAGAGATCCGACGCTCCAAAAGAAGGGGGGCAGCCGGTTTGTCACCGTTTTCGGCCTCCGGGGGCCCTCGCCGGGCCTCGGGAGCGTCGAATACCGAACCAAGGGGGAAAAAGTGGCCCTATAGGGAAGTGGTCCGGACCTTCGGGGCCCACACATATATACAAGATTGGAGCAGCCGGATGCCTGGGCACCCCCCCCCCCCCGTTGGACGCTCCAGAGGAGAGCACGAAGCTCAAGGAGCCCACTGGGCCACCGGTCGGGCCGAGATGGGCGCGCCCACGGGGTCGAGATAAGCAAGTGCTCTGGCAGGCGTCCGTGTCCTTCTGCGTGCACCTCACCAGTAACTGGTCAGTCAAGCTCCGTGGAATCTCTGCCAGCAGGGACTGGGCGGTGGCCTGATACTGAACGAGACTGCTCCGTCGTGTTTTCATCGCCTAGCGTGGCTGTCTCACGCTGATCGCGTCTAGATTCACAGCTTGTCAGACATTCAGATTTTGCAAAGCTTGTAGCTTTCACATTTGCGTCATATTCTCATGCTTTCAGGTGGGCGAGGCCTCTGTGCTTAAATACCTCCATCTTCTCCTGCTTTACGCTTGTCCTGCATCCTCCTTCTTCATACTCTCCCTCCTCTGTCCTCTCCCTCCTCCACATCGTCTTCAGTTTCCTTGCACTCTACAAGATCACCACGACCACCATCACAATCAACATCACCACTCATCCTGCGCATCCTCCCCATTTTCCTCCTGCCCCTCCCGCATCCATCTCTGGTTCCTCCTCCTCCTCTTCCTCGTCCTACTCCATTTCCTCCCACTCCTCCCTGACTCCTCCGTTACCTCCTCCCTGACCCTCCCTATATAATCGACCTGCTGCATTCTCATCCTCCTCCTCCTACCTCCCCCGTCCTCAAACTCCTGATTGCTTCTCCCTCCTGGTTCCTGGTCGTCCTCTTCCTCTTCCTCTTCCTCCACCCGAGACTTCCCGTCTCCCTCGTCCTCCCCCTCCTCGCCCGCGGCTTCCGAGAAGGAGGAGGAAGCAGCGGGCAGGACAACGAAGAGGGGAAGAGGAGAATGCGAGGGGGGGAGGCAGGCGAGGCGGAAAAGACGGCGGAGGGAGGCGGACACCGATGCGGAGGCACGGGAAGGGACAGGTGGGGAGCGAGCGGCGGAAGGGGCAGCTGCGAGGGACGCCCGCCACTCGCCAGCCGCCCAGCGGTGCGCCGGAACGTTCTCTCGCGGGCGTCGGGCGGGTGGCAATGGGGGGTGACCCAAGGGGGGGTGAAGAGAAAAAGGCCCCACCTGGGGCCCTTTCGGGCACCAGCTGGCTCCCAAAAGGGCCCTAAAGTAAAAAAAAAAAAAAAAAACGGTCCCTTTGGGGCTCTCTTCCTCGCCCCAAAGGTGGGTCATCCCTCGCTACCGCCCGCCCGAAGGTACGCACAGAAGCCCAGACATCAAGCGTCTCGATGCTTTCGAGGCGCGGGCCCCCGACCTCTCGACGGCACGCCCCCGGGGCCTGTGGCTTTCCTCCCGACTTTCCTCCCGAGTGCATTCTTCTTGACGGCCCCGAGGCCGCCAAGAGGCCGAAGGCTATGAGACGCCTCCGTGCCTGATGGGCCCATGTTCCACCACCACTGCAACAGGTAGGACGGGGGAGAAGGGAGGGTGAGGAGGTCCTCCTCCTCCTCCTCCTCCTCCTCCTCCTCCTCTTCCGCCTCCTCCTTGTCCACACCCTCCTCCTCCTCCTCCTCCTCCTCCTCCTCCTCCTCCTCCTCTCCTCCTCCTCCTCCTCCTCCTCCTCCTCCGCCTCCGCCTCCGCCTCCGCCTCCTCCTCCTCCTCCTCCTCCTCCTCCTCCTCCTCCGCCTCCTCCTCCTCCTCCGCCTCCTTCGCCTGACTCCTCCTGCGCCTCCTCCTCCGCCTTCGCCTCCGCCTCCGCCTCCTCCGCCGCCTCCGCCTCCTCCTCCTCCTCCTCCTCCTCCTCCTCCTCCTCCCCTCCTCCTCCTCCTCCTCCTCCTCCTCCTCCTCCTCCTCCTCCTCCTCCTCCTCCTCCTCCTCCTCCTCCCCTCCCCCCCCTCCTCCTCCCCCTCCTCCTCCCTCTTCTGCCCAAGGTAGAGATGGTGATGGATAGCCGACCCAGCATCCCGACGTTCTCGAGGCGCCGCTCGCCCGCCGAGAGGCGCGCACGCCGCTCGCCGCGCCGAGCCGAGGCTGGCGGTGCCGACGAGGCGCGCGCGAGGCCTCGTCGGGCCCCTCCGGTCGAGGGCCCCTCGCGCGGTGCCTCGCGCGAGGCCGGGGCGGCCGGCCAGCGGAGGCTCCCGCGAGGCTCCGCTGGGGGGAAGGGGGGGCGGGAGGGGCCGGGGGAGGGGCCGAGAGAGCGCCCAGGAGCCTTCCCAGGGATCCGACGCTCCGACAAAATATGGGAGCGGGCGGTTGTTCGCCGTGTTTGGCCTCCGGGGGCCCTCGCCGGGCCACGGGAGCGTCACGAAAAGACTCAGGACGAGAAACCGGCCCATCGAAAAACTTGGAGCAACAAGATGTCTGGGAAGGAGGAGGAAAGCGAAGAAGAGTGCCGAGCAGTCCACGAAAGACTCAGCGGGATAAGAAACACAACGATTTACCTCTCCTCCACCCTCATCATCGGCACGACCTGGCTCCAAAGAAGAAGAATAGCAGGAGTAATAGTCACCCAACATATAGCACTGCGAAAATGATGCGCCAGGGGCGGCGCCGCAGGCGCCGCCATGGGGGCCCAAGCGCCGACCCAGGAAAGCCGCGCGGAGATACCAGAGCGCGTGATTCCCGAAACAGATTGTCATTGAGGCTTCCATCCCCAAATGGATGTCCCGAAGACGCATGGTGAGCGAGCCCTGGCGCTCGAAATCGATGGCCGATCGGACCCCCCCCCCGCCATCGTGGCCCCCGATCCTGACGCGTGTAAAACTGTCTACGGCACTCTGACGCAAAGGTTCAAGGGGCCCAGAGACACACAAATACGGAAGCACAAATCCCAGGATCCCCCATCATCCCCATGTTCTCTGGGTCTTCGTCTTCCCCCACCTCCCGTATCATACCTCTCCCCACATGTTTCCTGGGAGTCGGCGACGAATTGTGTCTGTGTGTGTGCTTTTCCCCTCCGAAAGGGTCAGCATCATGCAGCGCACCTGCTTCTCTCCGAGCGCAGGGGGAGGCGCGCCGAGCAGCTCGGGGGCGGCCAAGGAAGGGGGCTTTCAAGACGGGGGGGGCGCAAATCATGGCCGGCGGCATGTGCGCTGCGCGGCCCGGGGGCGGGCCGGGGACGTAATGAAATAAGAGGAGGCGCCATGCAATCTGGGGAAATGTCATGGCCAACGCCAGCATATCCCACCCCCCCCTTGCCGCCCCCGAGCAGCCGCTGAGCCGCCCACCTTTCCTGGACTGCCAGGCGGGCCACCGCCGCTCCTTGCAGCCGGTGCACCGCGGGGGCTCCACGCGGTCGCAGCGCACCTGGTGCCGGTGGCGACTCTCCGCCAGACTCGGCGGGCACCGCCGAGCAAGCGCCGCCGTCGCAGCGCGAGGGCTCGCCGGGTGGCGAGCAGGACCAGAAGCAGGATAAGGATGGTGGGGGGGGAAGGGGGAGCGGGGGAGGAGGAGGAGGAGGAGGAGGAGGAGGAGGAGGAGGAGGAGGAGGAGGAGGCGGAGGAGGAGGAGGAGGAGGAGGAGGAGGAGGGCGAGGACGAGGAGGAGGAGGAGGAGGTGGAGCAGGAGCGGCAGGAAAGGCATGCAACCCGGCAGGGCGCCCCGGAGAACTTCCCCCCTGGGGCCCGCACACAGTCGGACCTAGGCTAGAAGAGCATCCCTCAAGAGCATGAGGTCCCCCATCGGCCAAACACACACACACAGAACATCGAAGGGTGCCCTTCCTAGGATGCACAGAATCCTCCAACGAACACGGAGATCAGTAGGGCACCCTCCCCGAACAGGCCTCGATCTCATGCCTCGGTCCGACTGCAGGCGGAGAGGTGGGAGAGGGGGGGGGGGCGGGGGGGGAACCGGGGCGAGGTTCGAGGGCGACCCCGAGGCCCGACGCCGCAGACAGAGCACAGCATCGCGAAGCAGCACGCCCGGAATGCTGGACCCCGCCTGTCTGCGTCGTTTGTCGAGCAAGATTCATGCGTGAGGGCCCCGCGGGCCCGCAGCCGGGCGGCAACGCCCGCTGTGAAGAGATGCGGCGCCCGGATCTGCAGGGGGAGAGCGGTGGCCCCAACGCTGCCCAGCTCCGCGAGCACGAGGGCCCGGAGGAAATCCCCGGGGCGGCGCGCCTCCCGCAGAGGAGCGCGGTCGCGCGGCACCCTCCCTCGCGTCTCGGGCCGTCCTCTCCCCGAGACCTTTGCTTTGTTTTTTGTTTCCAGCCATCCTGTGTTGAGTCGGGTCATCTCTTTGCATCAGCAGCGCCCCGCGTCCTCCTCCTCCTCCTCCTCCTCCTCCTCCTCCTCCTCCTCATCATCATCATCATCATCATCATCACCAACAACAACAGCATCAGCATCAGCATCATCATCAGCATCATCAGCATCATCATCAGCATCCCTCCTCTTCCTCCTCCTCCTCCTCCTCCTCCTCCTCAACATCATCCTCATCCTCATCCGAATCCTCATTATAATCCTCATCTCTCATCCTCATCCTCATCCTCATCCTTCTTCCTCCTTCTCGCATGTCCTCATCTCCATCATGGTCAAGATAGTGTTCATCATCACCATCGCCTACGGCATCCCGTTCCTGCCTCAGCCCTCCTGTGTCCACTTCGGCACACCCCTCACACACGCTTCGTGGCCCCAGTAGCGAGTTCCAGCTGAGGCCCCAGTGCCAAGGTCCACATGGCGTCGGAGGCCCCATATCGGTACACCCTTACGCGCTTCGTGGCCCAGTTGCGCCCAGTTGCAGGGTCCGCATGGCGTAGGCGCCTCGTTTGGGCACACCCCTCGCACGTTTCGTGGCCCCCTGGGGAGCTCCAGCTAAGGCCAAAGTGCCAGGGTCCGCACGGCGGCGCTGCCTCAGTTCAGCGCACAAGTCGCACACGCTTCGTGGCCCCGGCAGGGAGCCCCAGCTGAGGCCCCAATTGTCGGTGTCCGCATGGCGGCGATGATCCAATGTCAGCGCGCACTCCTCGCACGTCTCGTGGCCCCAATAGGGAGGTCCAGCTGATGCCAACATGCCGGGGTCAGCATGGCGTCGGTCTGCTTCATTTCGGCACACCCCTCTCGCACGCTTCGTGGCCCCGCGGGCCATAGGGCGCGCCACCAACGACGCCAGTGCCAGCGTCTGCATGCCCCAAGGCGGCACCTCCCCACTTCGGCACACTCCTCACACGGTCTTTGACCCCATAGCGAGTTCCCCGTCCTTCGCCCCACCTCCCTTGCGCTAGGCACGCCTGCATATGGTTGAGTCCGTCGTCAGGATCGTTTGTCTCATTTGTTCTCTTATGATTGGCGTCCTCCCCTGGAACCCCATTCCGACTGAGCGCGGGAAACGATAGCCTCGTGATGATGGATCCAAGTCGCCTACGGTCAGGAACTTCTGAATAGCGTGTCGAGGCGGAGGCCCCGGCGACACGCTGCGCATTGCAAGCAGATGGCGTGCCGCTCCGCTCCGCGGGGCGGGAGGCTGGGAACAGCTCGGGACGTTGACGCCTGGGGACTGGAAATGGATAGCGTGTCGCGACGAAGCGTGGTGGGCCAGAACCGGCGGCGTGACGCGCACGGTGGGGGCCTTTGATAAGGAACCACAGGGCAGGGAATCCAGGGTCTGGGAGTCGGAGGATCACCGACTGAGGCTTGGCCATGGATATCACCGCCGCCCTCGTGAGACAAGGGATCACCCCTGGTCTGAAACCTGCTGGGCACACTCCTCAGTGAGCGCCCCCACCGTGTCCAAAGGCTGCCGGCCGACGTCCGAGGCTTCGCCGTGGATATCGCCGCCGCCCTCATAAGGTCAGAAATCATGGTCGTCGTAGTGCGCATAGGCTTGCTGGTCCTGGGCACGCCATGGAGCGATCGTTAGCACATCTGCCGAAGGACATGTTCACCACCCTCCCTCTCGAATTTCTGTTCCAGGCTCTAACCTCCGATCGGTTGCTCCTGCTGCACAGCTTGACGACGAAGATCCGGAATCCTCCAGGGTCTCAGGGCATGCTGGGCAGACTCCTCAGCGAACGCCCCCCGCCGTGTTCCAGAGGCTGCCGGCCGCCAACTGAGGCTTCGCCGTGGATATCACCGCCGCCCTCACGAGATCAGGAATCACGACCGCTGTAGTGCGCTCAGGCTCGTTGGTCCTGGGCACGCTTCTGAACGATCGTTAGCACATCTGCCGAAGGCCATTTTCGCTATCCTTACTCTGTGCTGCCGTCCTTCATGCTGTTCGGCTTCTTCCCTCATCTCGAGTTGCTGTTCCAGGCTCTGACCTACCATCGTCTGCTCCTGCTGCACCGCTTGACGACGAAGCTGAGGAATCCTCCAGGGTCTGAGGGCCTGCTGGGCACACTCCTCAGCGAACGTCCCCCCGCCGTACCCAGAGGCCGCCGACCACAATCTGATGTTCGTGCCCCCGCGCCCTCGGGCCGGCTCCCCTCCCCCGTTCTCCTCCTCCTCGTCCTCCTCCTCGTCCTCCTCCTCAGCCTCCTCCTCCTCCTCCTCCTCCTCCTCGTCTCCTCCTCCTCTTCCCCCTCCTCCTCCTCCCCTTGTTCCGTGGCCACTTTGGCTCAAGATGCCTGGTTCCCTGGGGGCCCAGACGGATACCGCGAGTCCGCTGCCAGATCATCGTTTTTCGCGTCTTCACGGGAGGACTTGGGCCCCTCCACGGCAAGCTTTCGGCTGTGCTTCGCGCGCCGCCACAATCGAAACGGGCTCATGGCGCCAGCCCCGTGGGCCTCGGAGAAGCCAGACTGGATATGCAATAAATTGGGGGCAACAATTCCACATGCTTCAACTTGTAAGCTACACGAAGATGTTATCTTCAAGTGTGTCGAGCCGCCCAAGGATCCATCCAAGCGGAGCCGCCCATCGGACACGTCCGACTCGGAATTGCTTCGCAAGTTGGACAAGCTCTCCAAAAAGAACAATGCCCTGCGTCAGAAAGCGGACACAACAGCCCGGGATGCTTCCGACAGTGGAGACGAGTGGTGACGATCAGATCCGCGAGGAGCTCAACCAGTTGGAACAAAAAAACATCTCCAACGGCTCGAGTCGATGTCTAGCAGCTGGGCGTCGGAGCAGGCCAATGGGGTCCGCGCCCTGATGGGGTCCCAACGCAAGCTCCTATACGACAACAAGTCGCTACCAGCCAAGTTCAACGCCATGTCACGCCGGGTGGAGGCTGCAAGGAAAACACGTGATGAGGCCACATTGGACTCGTCAAAGGAGCAGGAGGTGCTCAAGGAGCCACCGAGACGGTCCGGCTGGCCGAGCACACGCTCGAGACCAAGAAGTCGGACTACGCCAAACTGGAGGCTGAGCTGCAGCGGCTAGCAGCCCCTACGCCTGAGGTCTCAGCGGCGCGGCAGCAGCCTGAGACAAACCTGGACACGTCCGCCTTGGTCGAGCTTTTGGGCAGCATCGAAGCAGTCAGCGATCCACAAGCTGTGGCCCCGCGGTTCCTCATGGCGCTGGCTTTCGCTGCGGCTCCTGGCGGCCCTCTGGCGCCTTCTACACCCTGCTGGCGGCCCTTCCAGCGAGGGTGCTCCAGCTGGATCGCAGGAGGACGTCTGAGACGAGCCGCCAGCGAAGACGGCGAAACTGGAGCACTGGAGGTGCGCGAGTTTCTCTCGGAGTTCGTCTCAGACGACATGGGCGACGAGGTGGTCATGGCCAAGGCAATGACCCTGGCGAAGCATGGCTATCGCGCTATCCTGTCTGCTGGGTCGGCTCGCCACTCGCCCCACTGAGCCCCCCCGCTCAGGCCAGCTCGGCCTTGCAGCGAGGGGGCGCTTCCACAGTGAGTCGCCGCCCGGCTGCTCCTTGGGCTTGCAACGGCTGGTCAGTTTCAACATGCATGTCCAGAAGCACGGACTGGGGAGTGAGCTTCGAGGTTCCTGCCAATCACCCAGAACGCGTTTTTCTTCTGACGGGAAGTTCACTTTCATTCACAACTCTTGCGCCAGCTCGTTTGATGCGGCATCCAGTTTGGCTCGGGCCTTGGCGCCCACTGCGGGTTGCAGGAGGGCGCGATCAAGTTCGAGGGCGGCGGCTTCTTCTCCTTCGCGCGCTGCGTCTAGGGGCGCGAGGGACATCCTGAGATGATGGAGAGACCCGGGAACTCGCAGCCCCTCGCGCGCCCCGCGTCGCGCGGCGTCGGCGCGGAGGGGCCGCGGGGGAGTCTCGCCCCGAGGTGAATCGCTGCAGCATGCGAGAACCACTGCGCCGCGCGTGCATCGACGCCGCTGTGATCGGCGCATTCGGAGGGCGAAGGGGGCCGCGCCGAATGCGCCGTCACCTTCGAGGCCCTCACGTTTTCAATCAAAGGCTGCGCGGACAATCACACGAGGAGGGCTGGCCGGGCCCTGCTGCGCGAAGCTGCGTTCGCGCGACAATGCCGACGGAGAGGGGCCGACCGACGCCGAGGAGCTGGAACCGCTCGCCGCGCCTGGGGGTACACTTCGGCCTGTCCTTCGAGCCCGCCTTCTGCCGCAACCTCGGCATCGGCGGCGGCGGCCTCGCCGCGGCGGACAGCGGGCGGTGCCCCGCCCGGCCAGACCGAGGGCGTCAGCGAGCTCACGCTGGCCACCTATAACGGCAGCGCGCCGTCAACGGAGCAATCCTTCATGGAATGGATCGCGCGTAACAAAATTTGATGCCAGACTTATTTTTCTCCCTGCAGGAGCACGGGCTCATTTTCGGAGAGCAGCTCAAGCGGGCCCAGTCCTAGGCCCTGACGCGCGGCCACCGTTTCCTCGCCAGTGCCTGCGAGATCACGGGCGAAGGTCGCAATGCCACGCACAGTGGAGTCGGCGTCGCTAGCTCGACCGCGTCGGCGGCTAGCGCCGATATGCGAGCCGAAGTGGGAGCACTACAAGTCCAGGCTGTTCTTCCAGAGCGTGATGCTCGGCAACATGCAGGTGTTGTTCGCTTCGATCTACGGCGTCTGCAGCGCGGGCCTGGCGGACAATGCCGCGCTGCTCGCGTCGCTGTTTCAAGTGCTTCGTTGGTCACGCTTGCCCTTCGTTGTCGCAGGTGCCCGGGGCGTTGAGTCTGAGCGTTTCGGCCGCGACAACTTTTCGAGAGCAGGCTTCCTCGACCACTTGCACGGCGATGCGGTGCACCGTGGCGCTCTACACGCAGCTGCCCCTGCTGCGGCTTTCGTGAAGCCGGCGGGCGCGATCCGGGGCACGCTGGTGGCCCCCCACCGTGGAGTCGCACTTCACTTGGCAGGCCTGGGCGGATGCGTATTCGCCCACTGGCGCGTCATGCATGAAAACTTCAAGATGCCTGTCTTAGGGCAACCTTTGCGCGTCAGGTCACGTCTCTCAGTGGACAGAGCTTCACATCTGCATTGGTGAGTCTCCGCTCCGCCGCCAGAAGATGGCTCACCTCGGCAGAACTGCGCATTTGTTTTTTCTCCGTATCCTGAGCCATGAGAGGTCGCGGCACTGCGTTTGAGAGCTAGGTTGCCGCTTGCAACAAGCGCCGCTAGCCTGCCAGTGGGACAATATCCTCAAAAGGAAAGCCAATCCATCACCGCAGAATTGGTTGTCCATCCGCAGGTTGGCCACGCAATGGCTACGGGCGGATGGCAAGGACTCGCCGCCGCAGGTCGAACATAGAGCCAGCGCGGGAATAATGCTCACGGAACACGGGGATGCGCGGGGCGGCTCGGACCGGGCGGGGGGCGGCGGGTTCCGAATCAGGGTTGTTTCGGAGCGTAATGAGGGGCTGAGCAACCCCGCTTCCCGCGCCCAGGACTGCAAATGCATCCAGGACGAAGTGCTCGCGCGCGCGGCTTCAGACGCCGCCCCTGCCGCGCAGGGCCGGAGAACACTCGGAGCTCGCCTTCGCCAATGGGGCAGGTTTGGCCCACTGTTTCCCCATGGGCCCGGAGGGGGCTCAGTCGGCAGACATAGGCCGCGGGATTTCCGCCGCGGGGCGCGACGCCCTCCTTGCGATGATCGAACAATGAAATTCACCCCTCCGAGTGGGATGTTTCGAGTGGGCTTGAGAATCCAGCCTTCGCAGCCGACGAGGTCAGGTCTGCGCCGGCACTTTCAAGGCTGGCACTGCGCTGGGATGGAACTGCTTCCATCCGCGCTGGGTCGAGCGACCCCCCGCCTTCCCCCCTCTGGCTCTCACGCCCCTCCTCCTTCAGTGGGGCGCTCGGCCCCCAATGCCAGAGACGCGGATCGCGTCAACTGTCTTCCTCTCCGAAGTCGCGGGAGGGGCGGTGCCCACAGGGCCCCCCCTTTCCTTGCGAGAGCGCGGTCAAGGCTGCGTCGCAGACGGGTGGCGGAGCGGGAGAGGGCCCTGCCGGATCGTCTCTTCTGGGGCGCTGCGTCCGAAACATCGCGTGACAAATCCGCCAGGATCCACAATGCGCTAGCGCGCGTGGCCCCCGGGCAACTGCGCCAGTGCCAGCGCCTTCATGGGCTTCCGCAAGTTTTCCGAGATGGCGTCGCACAAAGAGCTCCTCGGCGCCGCTAGGGGCACCACTTTTCCTGCGAGGCTCCTAAAAACCTTGCGTTGCCTCTACGGAGGGCCTCGCAGCGCCGGCCAGATCTCGACGTCTGCAGTGATTCGCGCCAGCGGGGCTATCACAGCGGAGCATTCGCGTGCGACGGAGGCCTGCGAAGTTGATGGCGATCACGGTTATACACGGCGCGTCGGGCCCATATGCAGCGCCCGAAGAAAGAAGAAAACACCTCGATTGGCGACGTCAGTTTTCCACTCCGTCGGGGGCCCCGCCACGGTAACCAGGGAGATGGTTTTCGCTTTCAAGGAGACGGCCGGCCTCCTGCAGGCCCGTGGGCTGCCGCTATCTTGGGACAGGACGGGCTGCTTCTGCAGCGACCCTCAGGCGTTGTGTGAGATAGAGGACGAAGTCGCTGATCTGTGGCCACCACCGCGACCCCGGGAGGGGATGCTCGTGACGGGAGATGCAGACGGACGGGTACGCAGCTGGTTCGCATCTTAACGCCATGGCCAAAAAGGAACGGATCAGGGCGCTCCACGGGCTCGCGAAAAAGAAATAATGTGTCCGTCGGTCGGGCGCATTATGGGAAGTCCTGTGGGGCTGCTCTTTTGCTGGCGTGCCAAACAGTCCACGTCAACAGTTTCGGGTGTCCTTCTTGAATGCTGCGTCTCGGTTCGAGCCTGGATCCTCGGTGGGGCTTGTGCTTAGGGAGCGGATGGGGGAATAATCATCCGGCGATTGCATCATCGGACGCTGCGCGTACATATCTTGTGATACTTCAGAAAGGTGCGATCGCGATGGGGATCGTGGCCACTCTGATGCGCTCAGCCCAACCTCCCCTGGGAGATTCCCAGGCATGGCTGAAGTGCGAGAATCCACTCGCGGCGCAGCTGGTCACGGTTTATCAAATTTGCTGGGGGCTGCGAGACCCGACGACCTTCGTCGACGACAGAGGGTGCACCACATGGGATGTCCGCATCTACTCAGCCAGTTTCTTGTTCCAGCTGGTCAAGCACGGTGTCCGACGGCAGGTGGGCAGAGATGCGCTGGCCCAGCAGCGAAGTGCAGTCACGACGCGGACAGGCCCAATTGGTCGGGGGCCGATGCGCCGACCTTTCGCCCAATGAGAAGCGCACCGTGAAAGGCGCCATCTCTGAATGGCACTGGTGTCAGGTTCGCGTGGCGAGAGCTTTCGCTGGAGAGACGCACCTTTGCCTGCGGCGCGGTGCGGCTGCGGGGATTCTGCCCCGCAAGTTTTGCGCACGCGCCGCGTACGAGAGCCACCGAGGGCCGTTGATTCCATCGGAGGTTCGGAAGGCTGCGCACAACAACAGAGCCGAGCCGTTCGACAAACAGGTCAAATTCGCCAGAGGTCTCTTGCCATATTTCGGTCAGGCTTTCCGTGGCGCACCCAGGCCCAATCGCCATGACTTCGTTGACGTGGACCGCACAGGGCCCATCACTGTTCAGGGCGGACACGTCTTTGCAAACGGCAGCGGCCACGACGCCAAGTACCCCGAAGTGAGATCAGCTGGCCGGTCGGTACCCATGTATTCTGCAGGGAGAGGATGCGGCTGGGCCGCTTCCTGGGCGCAGCGCCGACGGAAGAATGCCCCGACCAAGTGGCTCGCGACGGCGAACATTCTGCACTGTATCAAGCGAGCCAGCTGATCATGGGAAGCTTCACGTTGCGCTCGGATTGCAAGGGGCCCACCAGCTGCTGCCACAACTTGGGCCACGCGAGCGGTCCAGGCAACTTTCGAGCACACACATTGAGACGGGCAGCCCTGAGAACGACTGCTGCCGTGCCAATGCCATACATGTGAAAGCCCACGCCTCGCAGAATGATGTGAGAGAAGGGCGCGTATCTCAACTCGAGAAGGACTGCAATGAAGAAGTGGATGCCATAGCCAAGCAAGGTGCGAGTTCTCATCGTGCCGATGCGTCTGTCCTGGCCCTGCTTCGAGGGGCAGCCGGGATCCACAGGCTGCTCCGGAAGTACATCGCGGTTTTCGAGGTGTGGCTCCACGGTCAGGAGGACGAGTTCAAAGATTACGCCGTCGCCGATCCTGAGGATGCCGCCTGAGTGACGAGGGACGAAGAAGCTGCAGCCGCGGAAGCTCGGAGTCCGTGGCCGCGGCACATCCCTGGCCATTTTATGTTGGAGTTCTGTCTTGCCGGCAATGACGATGCGGTGCTGTATTGCTCTTCCTGCTGCAAGTATGTTGGCACGGGCAGCGTGAACCACCATGTCCTGGACACGACATGCAAAAAACAAAGCGAGAAGATCTGGACGCATTGCGGAGAGCACCAGACACTTCTCGAACCCGCGACACCCGAAGGCTTGCAAGAGTCACGTTGGGCTGGAGGAGGCACGGAGCCCGTCGACCACCTCACGCATTTGTTTTGTGCAAGGCCGATCGCTGGACGGACCCTGCGACTGGTGTTGACCTACATGTACCCAACCGCAAGCGTGGCCGTGTCAATGCATCGAGATTGCTGGACACTGGCACCACGCTGCGGGATTTTGCGTTTTCATACGACGAGATGGTGGCCCTGGGCACCACCAGCGACCCAGAGTCGGATGACGAGCTCTGGGAGTGAGGGTGTCGGCCCTTGGAGGTCGCAAGGTTTGATCTGCACGACGCGTCCCTCTTCCGTGCCGTCCCCAAAGGCACGCTGGTGAGCCAGCCTTTCCAGGCCCGTTTCGCCGCGGCCGCCGAGGCCGCCGCGCTGTGCGCCTTTGGTTTTGGCCCCCCTGCCTGGCCAGCAGTCTGCCCCCTCTTCGCCCTCGGGCTTTGGGGCAAACCGCGGCTGGGACGGGTGGGCTGGGACTGTTAGCGCTCTCCTGACCCAACTGCCTCTCGGCTTATGCTCGCTCCCTCCCTTATCCTCCTCCTCCTCCTCCTCCTCCTCCTCCTCCTCCTCCTCCTCCTCTTGCTCCTCCTCTTGCTCCTCCTCTCTCCTCCTCTCTCCTCTCTCCTCTCTCCTCTCTCCTCTCTCCTCTCTCCTCTCTCCTCTCTCCTCCTCCTCCTCCTCCTCCTCCTCCCTCCTCCTCCTCCTCCTCCTCCTCTCTCCTCCTCCTCCTCCTCCTCCTCCTCCTCCTCCTCCTCCTCCTCCTCCTCCTCCTCCTCCTCCTCCTCCTCCTCCTCCTCCTCCTCCTCCTCCTCCTCCCCTCCTCCTCCTCCTCCTCCTCCTGCTCCTCCTTTTCCTCCTCCTCCTCCTCCTCCTCCTCCTCCTCCTCCTCCTCCTCCTCCTCCTCCGCCCAATCCCTCCTGCAGAAAGGGGGCAGCGCTCTCCAGTGCACGACGGCCACGACGGGCGCAGCGCGGGTAACTATGCGCGCCCCACGCGGGCGAAGCGCGGCGTGGCTGCAGCGCGCCACGGCCCCCGCGGCATTGGGCGCGGAGGCCCCGAGGCCGAGCGCAGGCAGAGGCTAGGATACCACGACACAGGCAGAGTGATTTCGTCGCGTGATGCGAGGTCTCCTCCCCGCCCCTCCTCCCACACCCTCCCCCTCCTCCTCCTCCTCCTCCTCCTCCTCCTCCTCCTCCTCCTCCTCCTCATCATCATCATCATCATCATCATCATCATCATCATCATCATCATCGTAATCCTTCTCCTCTCCTCCTCCTCTTCCTCCTCTGCCTCCTTCACCTGAGATTCGCATCACGTGACGAATCCCAGTTGCCGACGATCCGCTGGGAGGCGGAGGCCCCGAGGCCGAGCGCAGGCAGAGGCTAGGAACACGAGGCCCTCCGCCGGCCAAAACGCACAGAACATCCAAGGGTGCCCTCCCCAAGGTGCACGAGAATACCCAGCAAGCACGAAGAACATCAGGGCACCCTCCCCGAACCGACCTCGATCTTGTACCTCGGCCCGGCTGTACTACGACACGATGCGACTCGCCCTTGGGATGGCAGGTATAGCACAGGGAGAGTGCCTGCAGGCAGAGAGGAGGCTGCCAAAAGAGAAAAGATCCGAGGACTCCGACGGCACAGCCCTGAAGAGCTGCTCGTGCACAGGAGGCTCCTCTCCTGCTGCACGCCGGCGCTGCTGCACACCTCGCTCCGTCTCGCTGCACGTTCTGTCGCAGGCTTCGCCGCGCGCTGATCTTTCTCTATCGTTTCTCCGCACGGTCGCCGCCACACGCCCCCTTCGCCATGGCAAGAGATCTCCCGACGCACTAGTGAGTGCGGAATCGGCGGACTCCCCTGCACGCCAATGCATCGAGGGGCGAATTCAAATGATCAGTTGTGGCATCGAGCCAACAAGCACGACAACCTGTACAGCGCGACACGAGTGATACATTGGCGCCCGGCCGAGCAGACGAGAAGTGGCAACGCGAAGTATTGTGATCAAGGGGGAGGGAAGGCATAGAGGACGACGACGACGACGACAAGGACGAAGACGAGGACGACGACGAGGACGACGACGACGACGACAGGGACGACGACGAGGACGAGGACGAGGACAACGACGACGACGACGACGACGGGGGCCGTCGCAGGAGCGAGGAAAAAGAGGAGAGATGCCAGAACGACTCCACCGCGCCTCCATGGTGCTGCGACACGCCCTCCCATCTCAAAGCCCGCGTGGCAGTGCCTCACCGGATGAAGTGTACACCCTCTGCAGTCGAAACTGGACTTATAAACACTGCGCCGAGGGCAAGTGTGAGCTCCAAAGGCCTGGAATGCGACGTGGGGATCTATCCACATCCACCGCATGGGAACCGACGCCCTCGTGCCCCAGCGGGCGGCGAACATGGATAGCTAGACAGATATATAGATAGATAGATAGATATGTATATGTAGATTTTCCTGATTAAATGTCTTGTAAGGCCAGGGACCCCGGAAGAAGCCCCCCACCACATAACGAATTTGGCCCACCCCAGGCCTTTCGGGCAGATCCCCAGGCGACCTGGGAGGACCTCACGAGAGCCCGAAGACGGCCCCAGAGGACCCCCGACGTTCCGGCGCGCTCCCGAAACGACCCCAAAAAGCCACAAGACGGTCGACGACGACCACAAAGGAGCCGTCATACCCCCAAAGATTGCCCCAAAACGTCCC
Organism: Prorocentrum cordatum; assembly: GCA_963575745.1. NCBI lineage: Eukaryota > Dinophyceae > Prorocentrales > Prorocentraceae > Prorocentrum > Prorocentrum cordatum. Next base: position 143,716 of record CAUYUJ010020386.1, read on the forward strand.
AAGAGGCCTCCAAGAGCACTCCCAAGAGGGCCCCAAGAGGCAAAATTCATTGATTTTCCAGTGCTTTGTGGAGGATTGGGGAGTTCTCCCCTTTTCTGCTTTCCGACGCTCCAAGATGGCCCACGAGGCCCCCAAGATCGCCCTTAGATAGCCCGACAGACCTCCAAGAGGGCCTCAAACCTGCCCAAGAGGGCCCCGAGACAGTCTCGACAGGGCCCCAACGGCCCCAGGAGGCTCCCAAGAGGCCCCGAAGAGGCCCAAAGAGGCCCCTAAGAGGCCCCCAGGGAGCCCCAGGAGGTTCCCAAGAGTCCCAAAAGATCCCGCAAAGTTCGAGATCGCTCCAAAACATCTGGAGAGGCCTCCAAGAGCACTCCCAAGAGGGGGCTTCACGAAGCAAAATTCATTGATTTTCTGACGGGTTGTGGGGGACTTTTGAGTTCTCCCCTTTTTGGCTTCCCGACGCTCCAAAAGACGGCACAGGAGGCCCACATGATCGCCCTAAGACGGCCCGACAGACCTCCAAGAGGGCCCCAAACCGGCGGGTCCCAAACGGGCCCAAGAGGACCCCCAGACAGTCCCGACAGGGCCACAGGAGGCCCCAGGAGGTTCCCAAGAGGCACCGAAGAGGCCCCAAGGGGCCCCCAAGAGGCCCCCAGGAAGCCCCAAGAGGTCCCAAAGATTCCCAAAATATCCTGCAAGGACCGTACAGAAGTTCGAAAAAGCCCGAAGAGGTCCCCAAGACAGGCCCAAAACGGGCCAGGAGTCCGAACATGACCCCAAGACAGCCCAACAGAGCCAATACGCGCCCCAAAACGGGCCCAAGCCATAACGGGACTGCACCACGTCCCGCAGAGGCCCTCAGAAGGCTCCGGAAGGCTCCAAGAAGGTCCACGTGACGTTAAGACTCTGAACGCGAGGCCTCCCAAGAGCTAACGGCGGCGCAAAACACTTTCAGTGTCAAGATAATCGAGCCCCGCTGGGACACGGTCCCGAGGCCCCCAAGGCCCTCACACGGCTCCTTACATAATCTCAAAGATAGGGTCATTGGTAAGCCCAGGTCGCCGTTCCACATTCTGCCGTGTCCTCCTTGCCGTCTCCTACCCAAGTCTCTCGGCACTCGCGAGCCCTTCGCTGTGTTTCTGGCCCACACCCCCTGTGGCCACGACCGCGTCCATTTTTACTTAGACATACGTATGTGTACAAATAGATCTGCCCAAATAGACACGTTACACATGTATACGCAAGCATGGATGTTTACATATATGTGTATATATATATATACACATGCACAACTATACATATGATGAAATCTGTATATGTGTACACATGTCGGTGAATATCTCTCTCTCTATATATATGTATTTATATATGTATATATATGGCGTGCATGCACGTGCTTGCGTCATGTGCACGCACACGCACGCCGCACGCGTGCGAAACTCGAAGGACCAAGGTGCATGGCGCGAAGCGCCACTGCAGCCTTGTATATATGTGTATATCTATGTATAAATGTATATGTTTATAGGTGTGTGTGTGTGTGTGCGCTTGTGCTTGTGTTTGTGATTGTGATTGTGTTTGTGCTTGTGCTTGTGTTTGTGCTTGTGCTTGTGTTGGTGTTTGTGTGTGTTGGCCCCTGGGGGGCCAAATACATCCATGTCCACCCCTTGTCGAGATCTCCGGAAACCGATCCTGCAGGTGATGGTTCTGCAGCAGCCCCCGCCTCGGGCGGAGGAGGGAGGGAGATCGAGCAGCCCAGGCGTCGGGCGACGTGCTTCAACAAAAACGAGAAGGCTTAAGTCGGGCCTGTCCCCCTACAGAGGGATTTTCGATGAAAAATGAAAAATACCCCAAAAATAATTTTTTAAAAAATGGTCCAAAAATAGTCGGGGGATTTTTTTTTGTTTGTATTTGTGGATCTTTTGGGGGTGCTTTTGGGGTATTTTTCATTTCTCGTCGAAAATCCTCCTGTAGGGGGACGTGCCCGACATAAGACAAGGCATGCGCCCGGGTGGAGAAGCCGATCCGCCAGACGCCTGGGCAGGAGAGCCCAGCATCGGATCGGCAAGCCGGGTCGGCGATCGATCGGGGATGGACAGACCTCCCTTTAGTAAAACGTGGTTTTGTGAAAACGACTTCGGGCCCAAACCTGGTGGGCGCAAGCCTGGAAAGTGACGGCCGCGGCGCCCTCTCGAGAGCCGAACACGAATCGAAAGGAGTCGGAGCGGCGGGGATCGGCAGCCAGGCCCAGGGAAAAACCGGAGCGGCGGAGATTGGCAGGCCAGCCAGGCCCCCACCGAGACCCCGAGATCCAGGTCGGGATCCGAAGTTGGATCTCCTCCTCCTCCTCCTCCTCCTCCTCCTCCTCCTCCTCCCTCCTCCTCCTCCTCTTCCTCCTCCTCCTCCTCCTCCTCCTCCTCCTCCTCCTCCTCCTCCTCCTCCTCCTCCTCCTCCTGAGTGGCCTCGAGGCGGAGGGATCGAAGTGAGCCCTGCCTGGGCGGAGGGAGACCTGGGCAGGGAGGAGCACCGAGCTCGGGCGATGATAGAATTGGGTCGGGCATGTCCTCCTGCGGTGGGAGCTTGGACGAAAAATTAATGATAGTCAATAAAGCACGCAGAAACAATCAAACATAGCAACAACAAAAAAATCGACCCCAGGGTATATGCGGACTGTTTTTGAATTTTCCTCCTGTAGAGGGACAGGCCCGACTTAGAGATAGAAGAAAAAACAACGACAGTAACACAAACGTTTGGCGCTTCGGGCGAATTTCTTGGACCTGCGCTGGACCCCCTCCCTGGCGCGCGGAGCGCGCCAGGGGCGGCGCTGGAGGCGCCGCCAGGGGGCCCCAGCGCAGGTCCACGAAATCCGCGCGGAACTCCACTAGTTTATGTTTATGGCGATTGTTTTCTTCCTCGAGAGGAGGCGTGTGGAGTAAGCCAAGCGCACTGCGCGAAAACGCCTGAGGCCGTGCGAGGCGCCCAGCTGCTGCGCTTTGCCCCCCCCCCCCCCCCCACGCGCCCCTCCCGCCACGCCTGGCGGAGCGCAGCGGCCCCATGCTTTGGGGGCCCGCGCCCGTGCGCTGCGCTAAGTTAGAGGGCTCGGCTCGGCAACTCCTGGAAGGTCTTCGCCAGAACGATGACGTGTGAAGTTTCGGTGGCCACTCATGAGGGCCTACAATGCCAACTTGTCGGCCCTTGCAAATGGACGCTGGTCGACACCACATCGATGCTGACCGACGCACAAACCGGCGCTATCACATCGACTCCCAAACGCTAATCGAAGCTAGTCGGCGCTAGACACGGAATTTAGAGGGTATACCAGGCGCTGCAGGAGGACATTGGCATTCTCTGCATCCATGAAACGCACAAGGGTAAATCTGAGTATGAGATCAAAACCGGGGCCTCCTGCTTATCATGTCTGGCGCGGCAGAAGACGAACCGGAGGCAACTGCAGAAGTTGGGTTTCTGATCTCTCCGCTGGCACGTCGCAGCGTCATTGGTTTCAGACAGGCCTCTTCGAGAACGGCGTCGATTAAGGGTAATTACCTTCAGCGCCTACGTCCCGCACAGCGGGAAACCAATCGTCGACCGGCAAACATTCTTCTCCGAAATGGCCGGCTTCCTCGACAGCCACTCCGCTCACGGACTGGTGCTGCTATTTGGTGACTCAAATGCCAGGATACACCGGCGCTTCCCCGGAGAAGAGGACGTGCTGGGGCCGCTCGTGTTCGGGAGCCCGCACGCGCAGCACCACCCAGAATCAAATGGGGCACTCCTGCTCGAACTGTGCACATCTCGCATGTGCGCTGTCGGCAACACAATTTTCGACGAGCCCCCGGAGCGCCAGATTACCTACTACGATATCGGACGCTCGTTGGCGGACCCCCCCAGTACACCAACACTATGGGCAAATGCACTTGAAGATCGTGTCCATTGAGCGGCTTCGGTGCTTGAAGAGTGTGCGCAGCAACAGGGCGATCGCGTGACATAGTTTTTTCGTTATTGTATCCCTGGGCGTGGACGTCCCTCGCGAAAACAACGGCCCCCTCGAGCCTCGACGACAGCTTGGCGAGCTTCGGGGCGAACATTTCGGAACTGGTGGCCAACGCATTCTCCGATGCTTTCTGTACTCACATGAGCTCAAGCGGGCGCGAGCGCGGGTGCGCAAGCGTCCAGCAGCTCACGTCGAACATGACAAATGCTTTTCGTTGTGATGCCCGAGACGCTCTTCCGACCCTCGCGAAGAGACCGCGGCGACCGTGGATATCTGACAGGAAGCTCCAGCTCTTAGACCGGAAAGACGCAGCGAGGGCACGAGGGACGACGCAGGAGGAGCGGCGCTTACACCGATCTGTGAAGGATTCCGTCAAGGCGGACCGTTCGGATTGGTTTAGAGAGCCAGCTCGCCTCCGGAGACCGGGCGCCGATCCGCGCCTTGGGAAGAGGAGCGCAAGCCCGGCAGGGCCAGTTGGCCGACATGGAAGATCGTCCTGTCAACTCCGACCACCGTGCAGGCACAAAGGCAGGGTGCCTCAGCGGAGCTCGGCCGCTCTGCCGACGTGCGCAGCGCCGAACGGGGACACCCTTGGCAACGAGCTGACTGTACCATGTGGCCCTACTTGAATGGAACCCGCCTTCTGCTTAGTGTGTAAGAGCTTCATCACTGTCTGAAACAGGCTTAGAAGTACTATACAATATACGTACAATCGATGCAGCATAGTTTTACAGTCGTACAAGTTTTGTGAGATACGCGAAGGTTCCATATAGTCGCTCAATTGTTTACATACTTCCAACGAGTTGTATCCACTTTAGCAGAACTTACAGAAATTCAAATTCTAGTTGTGTTATAGTTCCGCCAAGTTGCTAATACTTTGGAGATTTGCTTGCCGCCCCAATCCGTCAAAGCCTTTCTTGCAGAGCAGCTTGGGGCATCGGGGCCGTAGCATCTTGGAACCGTCGCTGACACTTCGGGCCGTGCACAGAGCTTCTGCTCAACGAGCTCATGGCTCATGGAGCTCATGGCTCGCGGAGAGCTTCATGCTCACAGAGCTCATGGCTCATTGGGCTCATTGCTCACGGAAAGCCTCCGCTCACGGAGCTTATGGCTCATTGTTTTCGACGGCCGTCGTTATCACCGTGTATATATTTACATATGTATATACATTAATGTTTCTATATATGCGTGTGAATTCACATATATGCGTGCATGCATCCCCTCTGGTCGAGACACGTCTCTACTGAGCGCGAGCCTCATGGAGGGAACATGTTCCATGGAGACGCGCGAATGCCAATCGCCGTCGTCATATAACATCGTCATCGCCATCACAATCGTCTCTGCGCCGTCTGCCGTCTTGGGGCATCTTGGGCCATGGGGCATCCCGGCGCCCTTGCCAGGCGCGTGGCCCTCCTCGCCGCCGTCGCCGCCCGCGCCAATCACCTTCGCGTTCTGCAAGGCCTGCCTCGCATCCTTGGGCTCGTAGAAGCACGGCCTCTCGTGCACTTTCAGCGGCGCGAAGTTCTGCGACGCAGGGGAGGAAGCTCGCGCCGTCGGCGCCGACGACCATCGCGAACTTCACGTTTGCCTTCGCCTCGCAAGCCGCAGGCTCTACCCACCTGCGCGGCGCGAAGAAGCCATTCCCCATGTCCTCAGAAGGCTCGGCGACGCCCGTGACCCACGGTCGCTTCACCGACGGCCACCGACGCCAGATGGCCCTCAAAGCCACCCTTGTCCTTGCTAAAGGTGGTGTTCTGCAATGGCACGGTCGGGGTGAACTTGAAGATGCTCATGCCGACTGCTGCCGACGTGGCAAGGCCGCAAGGGTTCCCCGCGTAGAACAAGGGCGGGCCCTCGCAGCGACTGCCAGACTTCATCAGAGCAACGTGCTCTTTGCGGAGGGATCTGGGGACCGCGCACCGCAGCCGATCTTGTTCCAATACTGACCCAGAGCAGTCCTTCGCCGCGCACTCCTCGGATACCTTCTCCTCGACGACCTTCCAGTCGCCGATCAGGGGTTTGTAGTCGGCACTGACCTTGAGGCACCCATCGGCATTGAAGGTTTTGACATCGGTCATCGAGACAGCGCCAGCGTCGCCGACGGCCGCCACCTCGAACAACTGGCCCTCCTCGATGGTTTTCTCTCTCGCTTGAGAACCGATCTCGATCCCCACTCGGCCCTTCAGGACGCGCGTGGGAGCGCGCATCTCGTCGAACGTCGGGGTGTCGATCCTCTTCTTCTCTGGCGTTTCAGCCCCGACCCCCCCGTCGGGCGGCCCATTGACCTGACCGAAGCCCTGCGGGCCCACGACCGAATCGCCAGCGGCCTTGACCAGGTCATACGCGTAGCGCGACTTGATGTCAGCCATGCGTTCGCCTTCCTTCTCAGGTGAGCGCTGCTGCCTTTCGAAATGGCACGGCCCGCGCAGTGAACTTGCCGACCATCTGGTCAAGCGCCATCAAATGGATCTTGATTGCAATCATCGCCATCTCGGCCACATTCCAAGCGCGCTTGACAGCGCTGTTCAGCTGGATGGTTACAGCCTTGCCCTTCGACGTTTCCACGTCGGCCCTATTAGATCGGCTTCGCTATCCCGCCCGCCACCTTCTCCGACGCAAGGTTAGTGGCGCGAGCGCAGCGCGGAAGAACGGTGCGTTGTCGCGCGCGTTGAGTTCCGCGGTCGCAATCGATGCGATGAACTCTTATCCAAGGGCCTTGTTCTGACTGGGCGTCTTTGAGAACCTGTCCAAGGAGCGGGGCGCCGGTGCCCCAGCGCCGCCTGCAAGGGGGGAGGCCATACAGCGCCGGAGACCAGAGGTCGTCGAAGAGGAGGCGCGCGGAAGACCACGGGTCGAACAAGGGGAGGCCAGTTAGAGAGGGCGAGTTAGAGGCGATGTGAGTTAGATGCGAAGCGAGTCATGTACGAGACGTAGACGACATGACCATCTCATATCGAAGTCGGCCCGAGACACCGCTGACGAGGTCAACCAAGCGGGAGACGGCCCCGATGCACGGCGCACACAGGGGTGAAGCCGCTCTGGCCGCCGCGATGGCATCGCCTTTGTCGGGCTGCAGGTCCGAGAGCCAAACGCTGGTCTCGAGCTCTGTGCACCGCGGGCTCGCCCCGTGCACGGCACCCAGCGCCCGCTGACGCAGGTCGGCAGCCCTGGCCACGCCACCTCGCATTGTCGAGGGAACGCCCGCCAGCTCAAACCCTCGGCCATGCATCGGCCAAAGCGCATGTCACGCCGACCGAGCTCCGCGCACAGAAAGCCGTCTGCATTGGCAATGTTCTTGGACGGAGCTCTGCACTTGGGCTCGCAAGCTCGCGCGGCGGCGGCCCCGTGCCCCGTGCCCGCGCTCAAATGCGACTCGCGCACCGTGGGCTGCATCGGGAGCCCGTTGGCGCGTTGGCACAGGTCGACGTTGAACTTCTGCTGAATGCTCTTCGCGGGGCCGAACGGACACGCCACAAAACGCGCTGCCTTGTTGGGCTCTTTCGGGTCGCGGCCCGCTGCGATGATCTCCGCGAGGTTTTTTTTTGTTTTGAACTTCGCACGTATTAAGCCAAAGCTTGCCCCCGTTGGTCGGGTGCACCAGGGCGGTGTCCGCCAAGAGCGTGCGCCCCGCCAAGATGGGTTCCTTGGTGAGGATCTCTGAGATGCCCTCGCACGCTGTGAGCGATGACGTCTTGCAGTTCCTGGCTGGTTCGATCACCTTCTGCGCAGCACTGACTAGATGGCCCGAATAACCGTGCGCATTCTTCATCATGATGAAATCTATGGAAGCGCGTGGATCACCGCGCACGCGGATCGCGCGGGCGGCAAGCCGTCGAAGCCGCGCTGCAGCCGTTGCGCCGAACCGGCGATCCAGCCCGAACGCAGTCCAGAGGACGAACGCCCTCAAGATGGTTCGAGCTGTTCCCAAGTCGCACCCGACCTGGTGTCTCCCAAGATGTTTCCAAGACGGAAATGTGCCTCGGCACCGCATGGTTCTTCAATCACCATTGCAAGTCGTGAGGTGCAAGCACATGATCAACGTGGCGTCTGTGATGACTGTTGCCCTGCACCGATCCCACTGTCGCTTCGCAGGCGCGCGTGGATCAACTCACTACCGCTTGCATCCCTGGGCTACCGTGGAGGTTGATGCAAACCCCGTGGCCGACATGGACACCTCGATGGACGTTGACTCGCCGTGGGGGATGGATGAAACGAGCGTTTGGAAGACACAGACGTGGGGCACCTTCGCTGCGAAGCTGACTTACAAGGAGGTCGACGTAAACCATGGGGGCCTCCAACGGCGCACATGGAGCAGCAGCGTGCAGCACAAAAACTCGAGCAGCGCAATGCATCCCACAGAATGCAAAAACGCATGTTTCTTCAGGAAGGGGTGCACGTGTGGGCCAATGACGCGCGCCGTTGGTGCGCGTTTGTTTTTGGTTGCCTACACGGCGAGCATGTTGTCCCACTCCGTAGCCAGCACGTAGGGGAGATGCGTCGTGTGAATCACACGGGGCGTGCATGCGTAAAAAAACATATGCGTGAATTAACGCCGGGACGGAGTCGCATCGGCACGAGCTGTCGCTCTTCAGCTCTCTCTTTTGCATGCGTTGCACAAGGAAGGAAATCATCATCCTCCTGCGGTGCACTTCCATGCACACATATGATAGCCATTTGAGGTCAATCGCAAGGCAGCGGGGATGGCTTATCTTTGCAAATATGATATTGGACGTCTCTGTTGAGACGTCAGTAACGGTCAGCGTGTCCGATGAGACGTCCAGTATGTGTCAGCGTGTCCGATGGACAGAAGCGGCGTTTTAAGTGGAGCAGGTGGCGACGGCGGCCGAAGGCGCACCGATGGTGGTGATCAGCCTGCGCGAACGGCCCTTGATCCGCAGGGTCGCCTCCATAGCGGGCCTGGGCCTATCGGGCGTGGACCTCAAGAAGATCTCGACCAGCAACACCGTGGGGTATACGATGCTCAAGGAGCTCCGCCAGCAGGCGATGGCCTCTGAAGGGGAGAGCACCAAGTCCACGCTCTTTGCAGACGAACAGCACGAGTATGATACTCCTGTGAAGTCTGCGGCGGTGAAGACGAGTGGTCTGCGATGTACGAGGACTGCCGCGGCCGACATACGTCGCCGCCGCCAGTTGATCAGCGTCTGTTTGGACGGCAACACAGTCGAGATGATGAAGAGCCCATCGCAAGCCGATGACGTAATGATTAAAGCTACCAGTGCGAGCATCATGGCGGTGGCACGCTGCATGGCCAGGGACGTTACCTTCGAAGGTATAAATCCGCCGACCCTGTCGGCGTGTGTGATGGGCTTGTCCGTTCAAGTCGTCATCTCCGTCATTCGTTGGTCGTCGTCTCTGTCGTCCCCTTTCCCTGCCTCCCCCCTTTCCCTGGACTCGTCGGATCTCCCCCTTTTCCCAGGGACCTCCTCAGCGCGCCAGCCAAAGCAAAGTTGAGCAATGTCGTAATTGAGTCGAAGGGAAGCCCCTTCCCTTCGATCCTTCCCCCGCCGGGGGGGGGAAGGGGTGGGGGGGAGGGTCAGGGGGGGGGGTCAGATCCCCCATGGGAGTCCCGGAGCCCAAAAAAGCTCCAAGACGGGCCAAGAGTGCCCCAAGAGGCCCCAAAGACAGTCCACGAGAACCCCGAATCGCCGAACGATCTGTCCAAGACGCTTTGACGGCCTCCAGACGGCCCAAGAGGCATGCAAAGCGCCCCAAGAGGCCTCCAGGAGCTTTCCCACGAGAGCCCCAAAAGGCAAAATCCATGGATTTCCCATACGTTGTTGGAAGATTTTGGCGTTCTTGTCTCTTCCGCTTCCCGACGCGCCAAGACGGCCCAAAAGGCCCCCAAGATCGCCCCGAGACGGCCCAAGAGGCCCCCCTAACGGCCGAAGAAGGCCCCAAGACGGTTCAAGACGCCTCCAAGACGGCACAAGAGGCCGCAAAGACGGCTCCAGGAGAGTGCCCAGACAGGGGGCCCGAACGGACATTTCGAGCTCTCAGCCCCAAGAGGCCTCCAAGAGGCCCCGAAGAAGCTCCAAGAGGCCCCAAGAGGCTCCCAAGGGGCCCCAAAACTGCCCCAAGACAGCCCAGGAGAGCTCCAAATTGCCTAGGAAGCTTCCAAGAGTGCTCGAGACGGCGCAAGAGGAGCCCTGGACGGCCCAAGACGGCCTCAAGAGAGCCCCAGGCTGTCCCAAGAAAGCCTCTGGCCTCCTCCTCTTCCTCCTGCTCCTCCCCCTCCTCCCCCCCCCCTCTGCTCCCCCTCCTCCTGCTCTCCTCTGCCTCCTTCTCCTCCTCTATCTTCTCCTCCACATCCTTCTCCCCCCTCCTCCTCCCTCATCCACCTCCTCCACCCGTCCTCCACCTCCCACTCATCCTCCTCCCCGTGCCCCTCCCTTGTTTTCATCTTCGTCGTTCTCAGGGTCGGCGGCACCGGCCGTAAGGCCTTCGCAGTATGACCAAATGCAGGGTACGGGGCAGTTCGGGTCAGAAGGGTCTGTCGAAGTGCGGGGAGAACTCGAAGGTGCCCCGCTTTTACCACAAGGGCCGTGGCAAGAGCGTCAACATCCAGAGTGTACGGCTTGCGCACGCTGAGGCGTCGTCCATGGAGGAGGGTGAGGGGGAGGCGGTGTCAATGGATCTAGGCGATCTCTCAGACGCTGCGCCCGCGGCAGATGCATGAACACGTTGACGGAGGGGACGTCGTCAGAGTAGAAAACGGATGCCGTTGCAAATTCCAACGTCGGTGCAATTGCCATTATCAACCAGGCATATCGCTGTCGATGGCGGGCCCATGCGCATACCAGGACGCTTCGCCACCGCTTGGAAATGTTCAGCCAAACCGAGCCCCGGAGCAAGCCGGACCAAGCGGGATCCAGCCGGACTGAGCGAGCTTCAGCGCGATGACAGGGGATCCGGCCAGTTCTCGACCGCGGATAACTATGAAGAGGCCCAGGGACACACACACACATAAATACACAAAAATCTATATTTTCCATCTATCTTATAATATTTTCGGGGTTTCCGTCTCCCCCCCCAACTCGCACAGTTTCCCATATTTTCCTGGGGATCGACGGTTCATTGTGTCTGTGTGTTTCTCCCCCCCCGAGAGAACTATATCAGCGCCGACTCTGAATGGAACCTCCCAGGAGCTGCATCCTGAGCCAAGGAGGCGAGGCAGGCACAGCCAGGCGCCAGCCCACGACGCCAGCTTTTTCGGCGACTCCGAAGGGCGTGCCTGGCAAGAGGGGGGTGTGGCTTGCCTCGCGCGTGCGGGGGGACGGGCCAGGAGACCTCGGCAAAGTTCTCCGCCGCGCCCCAAGGAGGCCCCGACGGGTGCCGCGTGCCCCCCCCCCATACGCCCCAACAGCACAGATCGCAGACCACGCCCCGACGTAGCCGCACCCTGTGTAATCGAAGATGCATCGGCGGTGCATCGGCGGTGCATCGGCGACGCCGGCACGGAGAACATCGGGCTCCATATTCGAGCCGCATCGCCGATGCATCGGTGCTGCGGCGCGATCCTCCGACCCCGTTTCCTCCGACCCCGTCTGGGAGGCCCAGAACGACACAGATCGCAGACCACACCCTGGCGCAGACACACCCTCGGGCAGTCGCCGAGGCTTGGCCCATGGACGCCGCGCCTCGTCGTGCCCCCTCGGGCGAGACGAGAAAGGACTCCCTGCACTGCCAGCAGGCCCTGACCTCCGACGGCGACGCCGCAGCGGCGCTGCGCTCCTGGCTCTCAGTCGCCACGCCCGGAGCCCTCCGCCCGGACGCCCGGTCAGCGTGCTGCCAGGAGCGCACGTGCGCGTCGCTGCACAAATCCTTCTCCCCTCTGGCGTGGCCTGGGCCCCACTGGTCGATCTACTCTCCTAGATGGGGGTTGTACAGTCGGGACGTTGACCTAAGGAACCCTAAATAAGGAACGAGGCTCCTTTTTTCCACAAGTTAATAAACTTCGATTTCCCATCGAAAACCTAAGGAAAACCTGAGGCAAGCTGTGAAACAATCAAGGAACACCGAGCCCCTCCCCAACGAAAAGGGTTCCTTCTTCAGCGCCTCGACTGTAGGCCGTCTTCGGGCTCTCGAGGGGCATCTCACACGCTGGGGAGCTGGGATGGCGGGGACGGGGACGGGGGCGGGGGGTCGGTGAAGCGACGCGGCGCATGACAAGAGGCGAGGGAACTTCTTTGGCCACGGCGGGCCTGGCCCAGGCCGCAAGCGGGCTCCGCGACATGAAGCCGAAGGAACGGCCCGAAAGTTCGAGCCCTTCCTGAACCCAAAGCGCTCTCACCCTCCTCCTCCTCCTCCTCCTCCTCCTCCTCCTCCTCCTCTTAATCCTCCTCCTCCTCTTGATCCTCCTCCTCCTCTTGATCCTCCTCCTCCTCCTCCTCTTGATCCTCCTCCTCCTCCTCCTCCTCCTCCTCATCCTCCTCCTCCTTCTCAAGACACAGCCATGACGAGGAGAGGATAAACGAAGGATCTCTGCGATCCCGCGGGTCTGGAAGATGTATCGGGCGCCGCGGCCTTGTCGGAGCGCTCCCGAGCGCTCTGCGGGCGCTCGCTCTTATTAAAGGGACCTGCGCATCCTCGTCCTCTCCCCGTCCGAGCAGCGCGCGCACAGACGTGGACCCTTTTTTGTTAGGAGGGCCGCGCGCAGATCTCCGGGGCCGGTACCGAGAGCCCCATCGTTGGCGCCCGTGGAGACGCCGCCGAGGGGTCCCCCAGGCGCCGACCCAGGGAATCTGCGCGGGGCTCCGAAAGCTTCAGCTCCAGTGCGACAAAGGAGTCGAGTCGATTCGGAGGTCTGGGAGAGCCCAGCCACCCGACGACCAGCTTCCTGGAAAACCAGGCTGTCTGCAAGGGTTCTGCCTTGCTTCTTCGGGCGCGAAGAAATATGCTTCCCCCATGCCCGAAAACGTGAGCCCGTGGTCTCTTCTGCGGTCACCCAGGTGGTCTCCCATACAGTCTCCCGTGTGATCCCTGCACGGTCTCCCGCGTGGTTTCCCTTTTGGTCTCCCGTGTGGTCTCCCGTACTGTCCCCGCATGGTCGTTTGCCTGGTCTCCCGCATGGTCTATCGCATGGTCTCTCGTATCGTTTCCCATGTGGCCTTCCGTATTGAAAATCGCCTCCCGTGTGGTCTCCTGCATGGTCCCCGGAATGTCCTCCCGCAGTGTCTCCCACACGGTCTCCCGAAATGGTCTCCCCGTGTGGTCTCCTGGTATGGTATCCCGCATGGCCTTCCGCTTGGTCCTTCGCATGGTTTTCCAGAGAGGGGGGGGTGCAAATCATGGCCGGCGGCACGTGCGCGGCCCAAATGGGGGCCAGGGACGTAAAGAAATAGGAAGAGGCGCAGTGAATCTGGCGAAATATCATGGCCCACGCCATGATTCCACCCCCCCTAGCCATCACCCCCTTCTTTGCCGCCCCCGATGGGGGGGGGGGGGGGGCGGCGCGCGCTGCGGCCGGGCAGGCACGCCCCTCCCTCTCGAGGGGGGGGCGGCACCGAGGCCCTCTCTGTTTTTTTCGGCGGCGCGCCACACGGGGGGGGGAGCCCAGACGCTCGTCCTTCGAGTAGGGGCGTCGGCTATACAGAAAGGACCTACCCCAGGATGGACTGCCCCGCCGAGCCTGCGAAGAGAGAGACGTAGCATGCTGATACAGGTCGACGGAACAATCGTCGTACGCTTCGCAGCTTCGAGGAGGAGGAGGACGGGGAGGAGGAGGAGGCGGAGGAGGAGGAGGCGGAGGAGGAGGCGGAGGAGGAGGATGGGGGGGAGGAGGGCCTGGGTGTCGATCCCCTGCTCGAGTTCTGGGCTCCGGGTGTCGCTCCCTCTGCCGCCTGCTGCTGGTGGTGCTCTCCCCCGGTCGTCCACCCGGTGGGCCTCTCGGTGGCCACTTGGACGGCGGCGTAACCAAACAAAAATGTGCCCGAAATGGTGACCGAAAACGTCGTGTGACCGAAACTGTGACTGAATGGAAGATCGCATTGGTCCCACAGGCGGTGTCCTGATTTGTTCCATGCGCGGTCCCCAGAAGCCCCGACCCTTTGCCAAGAACCGGCGTTCGATGATGAGGGGTCGTTCCTTAACGGCCCTGGGCGGGGGCCCCGAGGGGCCCAGAGCGCGGCAAACACTCCGGTCCCGACTCTTTTCTCACGACGCAAACACGTCTGGGTGGG
>CAUYUJ010020387.1:0-38950 GCA_963575745.1 Prorocentrum cordatum
TCATCATCATCATCATCAGCATCATCATCATCATCATCATCATCATCATCATCCTCATCCTCATCCTCATCCTCATCCTCATCCTCATCCTCATCCTCCTCCTCCTCCTCCTCCTCCTCCTCATCATCATCATCATCATCATCATCCTCACCATTATCCTCCTCCTCCTTGTTATCTTCCTCCTCATCCTCCTCGTCCTCCTCCTCATCCTCCTCCTTTTCTCTCTCTCTCTCTCTGTCCTCTCTCTCTCTCTTTCTCTTTCTTTTTGTTTCTCTCTCTCTCTCTCTCTCTCTCTCACTACACTCACACGCCCTTCTCCTCCCTCTCGCCCTCCTCCATCTTCCTAGCAAATGGCTCCTCCACGCCGCCTTGCACGAGTGAATGCAGTGTTGGCAGTGCGCTCTGCCTGGCAGTTCCTCGCACCTTCTGATGCTGAAGATTCATAGTCCCCAGCAGCTGCAAGCATGGAGGCCGGATCATCCTCAAGTGTGGTTCTTGCCCAGGTGCCGCGCACAGTTGACGCCAAGCCTCTCGCATCTCAGAAGGATGGAGTGGGAATCGCTTCCGCGCCTGGCTCTCGCCCTCGCGCCTCGGAGATTTGTTGTCTTCGAGGCTAGCTAGCATCACGAGGGTCGAGATGGCGAGTCGACTTCGGTGTGTGTGGCTCTGTCCTGCTCGCCTCTTCGCACATTCGTCTTCACAAATGCTCCAAGCGCTACAAGTGTGAATGGCGAATCGCTTCCTAAATGCGATTCTCGCATTGGCGGAGCGCGCCCTCGTTTTCAACGCGTCCAACAGTGAATGATGAAGTCCGAGCCGTTTTTCCGAAATGGGTTCGCGCCCTGCCGTGGCTCACGTCCGCCTCACGTGTAGAAGCCTACAGCAGCCACATGACACGGATTGAAGGCGTTTCCTCTTCGAAAGTGGGCTCCTGCTGGAGGCTTCCTCAAAGAGCATGCCCATATGCGCAACACAAGGCAACGAGTGCACACATGGAGCGCGGCCCCACAGCAAAATTGGGCTCTTACTTGAACTACTGCCGGACCTGGGACGGAAAAAACACCCTGCAAGAACAGGAGACCCTCCGCCGGCCCAAACTGAAGAACATTCGAAGGGACCCTCACCAGGATGCACAAGAACATCCAACAAACACGAAGAACATCAGGCTGCCCTCCCCGAACCGACCTCGATCCGACCGACCGCATCTCATTGAACAAAATACGTGTGAAACTGTGCGATGGCCGCACAGACAGAGGGCTGCTACTTCTAAACACGGGGACCTCGCTGGACACTTCCCTGAGCCGCGTGATCCTACAGATTCGCCTTCTCCCAAGGCTGCGCTAACGGCGATGCTGCTCAACGGTGGTGTCGGGAACTGAATTGTAGGAGATCACGGACCGCACTCTCCTGCATCTCCCATCTGCGAATGCATTGAAACGAAAAGGGCACAGCGAACTGTAGGAAAGCACGCCCCGCGCGTTCCCGACAGCGCCGTTGGCGCGCGTTGATTGGGCAGGGACCGACCGTCCCGGCATTCCTGTAGTTCTACCACGAAATGTTCTTAGAACCCAATTATCCCAGTGCGACCCTACCTAGGAAATGGAGCCTCTAGGAAAGCAACATTAGTAGGAACGGTAAACGCCGTCATCCTCTGTGCAGCGCTATGCTATGCTATGCTATGCTGTGCTATGCTGTTCTGCGCTATGATATGCTATGATATGCTATGAATTGCTACGCTGCGCTATGCTGCGATATGCTATGCTATGCTGTGCTATGCTGCGCTATGATATGATATGCTATTTTATGATGAGCGATGATATGCTATGCTAGGCTATGATATGATATGCTATGCTGCGCTATGCTATGTTATGCGATGTTATGATATGCTGCGCTGTGTTATGATATGATATAATATGATATGATATGAGATGATGTGATATGATATGAGTTGCTGTGATGTACTGTGTTAAGCAATGCTATGCTATGATATGCGATGATATGCTGCGCTATGATATGCTATGTTATGAAAAAGTTATACTATGCTATGTTATGCGTAGCTATGCTATGTTATGCTGTGCTATGCATGGCTATGATATGCTATGATATGATGTGCTAATGTTGCGCTGCGCCATGCTGCTCTGCGCTAAGCTAGGCTAAGCTAGGCGAAGCTAAACTAAGCTAAGCTATGCCAAGCTAAGCTAAGCTAGGCTAGGCTGAGCTAAGCTAAGCGAAGCTAAGCCAAGCTAAGCTAAGCTAAGCTAAGTTAAGCTAAGCTAAGTTAAGATGATAAAAGCTAAGTTAAGCTAAGCTAAGCTAAGCTAGGCTAGGCTAGGCAAAGCTAAGCTAAGTTAAGCTAAAATGAGATAAGCTAAGCTAAGCTAAGCAAGCTGGGTGAACCCAGGGGGCGCAACTGGGGGAACCGCGGGGCGGATCCTGGGGGAACCGCCCGGGGCGATTTGCACTGCCCGGCCCCACTAAGCAAAGAGGGTAAGAACCCTTCTAGGCAGAGCCTAGGTGGGGAAAATAAACCAAAAATGTTCGAACAACAAAAACAATGCTCTTATAGCATAAACCCGATGTGACAAAACAACACAGACTCCGCGAGAAATGTTCCAAGAACCTTCCGCGGAAACCACAGGAGGTTCTGAGAACATTGCTATGGACGCCGGAAATGGGTACGGAAAGAATGGGCACTATGCCCGACAACAAATGTTGTCCCAAGCCAACAGCTGCCGCTGTTGGGCAGGCGGCCTTCTGTCTCGAATGGACACAGGCCGCGGCGGCGTGGACAGCGAATCCTGTTCAAAATGAGCAGGAATTGTTGTTGGGCATTGTACCCATTCTTTCAGTACCCATTTCGGGCGTGCCGAGTTGCTTGGTAGGGGCTATGAGCGAGCCGGGACGCTCCGCCACTGCTCGAGTCGACGGCTCTTCCCCACGGGGAAGCCAGACAGATGAAGGCAGATCCTGCTCCAGGCGGGCTCCCCGTCGGAGCCGGCAGGCACACGGGGCGCTCGTCACGCGAGGGAGGAGGAGGAGGAGGAGGAGGAGGAGGAGTAGGAGGAGGAGGAGGAGGAGGAGGAGGAGGAGGAGGGGGAGGCGGAGGAGGAGGAGGAGGAGGAGGAGGAGGAGGAGGAGGAGGGTGCAGGGTGCAGGCAACCAAGAGTACGCCAGCAGGACTGACATACCTCAGCACAAACAAGGAGAAGGAAAAGACGGCCACACCAGGAAACGCGAGGGGCCGCAGGACCACACACGCCAGGGACCTGGGGGCCCAGACCAAAAACAGCCTACGGCGGGGGCACGGGGTCCCCTCCACGCTGACGTGGCTCGAGCCCACGGCTGATCCTGTCGATCGCCCTGAGCTGGTTCCTCCGTGTGCTGAGGTTGTCAGAGAGGCCTACACACTCACGCTTCAGCTTCCTGAGACTATTAACCTGCAACACTGAACACTGCCCTGCACAACGACGGCAGCAATACATTGAATTAACACGGAACACATCGTGCCCTAGAGCCCCACACTCCAGGATGAGGGGGTCCGACTCCTCCCTAGAGGCCCCATCGAGCACAGGTGGCTGAGAGGGACCTCCTTCGGCCTCCTCGGGGGCTCCTTGGGGCTCTAAGGCGGCAGCAGCATCTAGGGCAGCGGCCACGCGCGCATCACTCACTGGCATCTCCCACACGTCGTGGGACGTCCTGAAGAACTCATTAGTGAGGGCCTGGGTGATCTTGCTGGGCACACACTTCCGACCCCCACCCACACGCAGATTGTCAAAGGATGCTGGCGTGCGGGCTGAGGCTCCACACCTTCTGCACTTGAACACGCCCGTCTTGACGTTCTTATATAATACATGATCATCCGCTTTTTGAAAGAGCACAGGCGCACGAATCTCAACTGGACGGGGCCCTGGAAACACATCTCGTCCGTACTTCTGAGACTCCACCACCCTCTGGACTCCCCAGGACACGTACTGAAGAACCAGTCGGTGCTCTTTCAGGGCGGACGCCACGCTCTCAGTCGTCACCTTTGCGACAGCATGTTGAGCAGCGCCAACTCTTGCGAAAAAGTCCGCCCAGGCATTGCCGAGCCAATCTTGAATTTCAGAAGTACCAGCCCCGCTCGACACCAAAGCCTCGATGTCTCGATGCGCAGGGGTCCACTGGAATGCTGGAGGCGGCAGCTTCTTGTCCCGCCTCTCAGCTGCAATAAAAATATCTCGCCACACACGTGCATGCTGCTTTCGGCCGTGCTGAAGTTCATCCATCCAAGCATTCCCCTCCTCCACCAAAGAGAGTAAATCGCTCACGAAAACCTCATGGTTTGGATGAACAACCAGCCCCATTCGTATCGCATATCTTTCAGCACGACCGACTGTCTGGATTAGATACGGCAGTGGGCCAAAAATCGCCCGCTTCGGCAAGAAAGTGTCGGGGTCCAACTGGCATAGGCCCCAGCCACACCTCCTGGTTTCTGGCACATTCGACCCGAACCCTGACCCGTCCGTGTACGACTTTGGCCCCCATTGCCCTTCGGTATCGCCCCAGTACGAAACTTCAGAACTCACAGAATCTCTCGGAGGTAGCCCAACAGGAAACTCAGGGATCCCATAGACAGGGTATGTGTAGTCCCATTCGGGGCGACCAGCCCCGACTCCAGAATTCACCAGGCGATCTCGCACTTCGACGAGCTGTTCAGGCAGGGCAGCAAATTCATCCTCGGGGTCGCCCTCCAAGAGAGCAGGGCAATCGTACAGAATGTGTCCCCAGCATTCATTGATCTGGCGACCACAAGCAGCGCAAGGACGGAATCGGCCTCCAGCCTTCAAATCCAGCCTGGCAGGTATAGGGATACCATCGGCCCAGTGCGCCTGAATCGCTCCGAGACGCTTCACACATCGAATCCCCTTTATCGCATACCTGAGGGCCCTGTGCCAGACTGGAATAGCTACTCCGTCACCCACAGTATAGAGATGCCGCAAGAGGCGGCCGTGTTGCCACCTCTGCACTCCCTCGATCAAGAAGTGCTTGAAATCTGCTGGGCACAACGTCCTGAGGTCGTAGACTCGGCCTAGGTCGTCCCTAACTACGTGGCTGGCGACAAGGTCCCAAGAGATCCTCCGGAGCGACAGCCATGTGGCCGCCATGGGGCCCCTGGCCTGGGCCCACGAAGCCTTCTGCGAGCCCCCGAACTTCTCGTTGAGCTTCTCCCAGGCCCTGTGGAGCCTGCTCGGTTGAACCCTGGAGTCCCAGATCCATTCCGAGAACTTAATCACCACCTGCAACGTCGCATGGTATATGGGGTCATACTGGTCATTCTTGTGCGAGATCAAATACGCCGTGAGCCCTGTGGAGGATCTGCCAGGAGCCCCATTGAGGACCGCCGCGAACAGCCTGAGCTCCTTCAAAGCCGAGTCGCTCACCCCCGCCACAGTGGCGCCGTGGCCAACTGACGGCAGGGCCCCCGTCTTCCACAACGCTGTCACTCGCCTGCCTGTCGCCCTTCGCAGCATGGTGAAACGCTGGCGACGATCTCTAAAACTGGTCAGGCGACGCTTCTCGATCCTACGCAAAACTCGAGGTCCTGACAGCTCGTGGCCTAAGTTCCTCATGTGGGCCTTGAACGGGATCTTCGTGGAGCCCATGTACTTACTGACGGTCTTCCAGAGACGTTTTTTCCCAGGGATCCCGCCTGACTTCGCAGCATTTAAAACCATACCCAGCCCCCTGGAATCGTGGACGAAGCCCTTGGCCGCGATGGCCAGATACTTGAGGTCCTCAGGGGCCTTCGAGATGGACTGGAGCCCGACGTCATCCATGAGGGTGCGGGGCGTGACCGTGGCCGACACTTGATTTGCTCTACTGACAGCCCTGTACGTGAGCAGGTAGAGGAGGAAAGTGGCGTGCGTGCAACCCGCCAAAATTCCTTGGTAAGATACCTGCCCAAACGATACGCTACCAAACGCGCGAATCCTTCGCGGCTGCTGGTAACTGCACACAAGCATCCAAAGCAGTCGCATAGAGAACCCCAAGGCTCTCCCTTCTCGCAACAACGCGTGCGGGTCTACCATCTCGTAGCACTTGGACATATCCAAAAGAATCGTGCATGTGTTCTCCCCTAGCAACTCGGCAATTTCCTGCTGCAAATTGTGGTCGAATGCCGAATCGCTCGAAGTCTGCCCCGATTTCGTGCCCCACATCTCATGGCAGGCATATCGATCTTGCCATTCTCTCGAAATCGGTCGCCTTAGTTTCCCCCATACGCGTATCAGTGTGTTACTCAGAACAATTAATCGGTGATCGCCATCGGGTTTCGGCAGTCGCACGAGTTCGCTGTATATTCGATCTGCTGGCCAGCACAACCACCGTTCACACAACATGAAAAGGTTGCCAATAGCTTGGAGCGCGCCGTCGGACAGGACGTCCAGACTCCTCGGCGCCAACCTCGTAGGGCCAGCAGCTGTCTTGGTCGAAAAGGACCTCACCACATTCCTTACATCAGCAAAAGAGATATGGGGAAGAGCGTCCCACTCACTGGAATCCGAGGGAAGATCAGGCGCTTGAAGTCGATGATGCGTCCATACCTTGGACCACTGCCGCAAAGTCTGGTCCGCAAGCTGGTATGGCTGTGACTCCTGACAATACTGGAGTACTTCAGCTTGTGCTCGGACTTTGGACATCGCGTGGGCCCGACTGGCCCCTTCCAAGAAAGACTCACGAGCCCATTCTCTCCAAATCTTTTCCGTTCTGGAACGCTCCTGGCCTAAGACCTTGTCGGCCTGGGCGGAAATGGCATCAGTGATACTCTCAAATTCTGGGTCGACAATCATCACCAACCCTCTTTGCAAGAATTCACTGAACTCCTCACCTAAATCCTTGAGCACCCACTGCTCAGCAGAAATCTTATCACAATATCTCCCAGCCTCGTCGAACGCCTGCAGCACCTTGAAGTACTGCATCTCGGTTAACGTGCACACCGCACTGCATATTCGGAGCCGCTCACAGAAACGGTGCAGCTTATCCTTCTCCGACCTCAGGTGGGCCACCCAACGCTTTGCCGTGGCCCACGCAGCTACCCTAGAGTCACGATACTCTCGCTTTCGAGGTGGAGTCCATGTCATTTGTTCCCACTTGAATCGCGGGGGTCCAGCTCGTCCGACGAATTCCTGGGCCTTAACATCAACTTTGTCAAACCTCCCAGCGATCTCGAAGTCAACGCCATCAAGTACTGCATCCCACACGCGCGGTAGGTCACTGGGCGCCTTCACCGAGTCAAACATGCCTTTGATCCCGTCCCAGTTGTAAGGGTACCTCGCACATCCTACTGGTGGGATCGGGGGAAACTTTCTCGGTTCATCAGCTACTCGACACCACATGGGCCTGTCCGACCCATGGACCACCAGCTGCACGGGAAAATGTGGAGGTGGAATGGTGGCTTGGGCATTCATCACCACCGCCTGCCTGTCGAGTCTTGGAACCAAGTTGCTGGCGGCCAGAAAATAATCTATCTTGGACGAACCAGCGTCGGTAATGCACGTGGCCTCTGACGGAACAAACGCCAAACCTGCAAGCTTCTCGACCCAACCTTTGACATTGACGGCATAGAAGTCACAGTTCCAATCTCCGCCTATCACCCAGTCCAGTCCCAGAGCCTGCCACTGAGCGATCCTCTGCACAACTGCCCAAAGAATAGCAAGATTTTCTCCAGTCATGCCAATCGCCGTCACAAAGTAAACGCTAGCAAAGACGATGCCACCTGGGACCCCACATTGCACGTGGGCGCATACCGCTCTTCCAGGATATACCACATGGCTACCGTCAGGGGGGGCGGTGATAGTGATGTTGGTGCGAGCAAAGACCACAACCCCACTCGAGTTGGACATGGCCGAGTCGCCCGTCTCTAACGCTGCTGACCACAGCCCGTGCCAGCCTGCATCCCTCGCCCTATTCTGAAATTCTCCTAGACGGGCCTCCACGACTCTGGTCTCCTGCGCCAAGAGAACCGAGCCCTGGTACTCCGAGAGATACTCAAATAGCGGCCCATGCGAGCCAGCATTGACTGTCGTGATGCAGCAACGTTTAGCCGACCTCGTACCTGTGAGAGGTGGCCCATCGCTTGGGGCAATGACCGCGGGCTGCCCCCAACCGCCTGAACCAGCTGACCTTGACGCCGTACTTCCAGCACTTGGCCCACCACCAGGGGCAGAGAAATGCCGCGTCGCCGAACCCGCCGCTGACCTGGAACAGGAGGCCGACGCCGAAGCCCGAGCCCCTGGCCCACTCCCAGGGGCAGACAAGAGACTGGTGGTAGCCGTGGTTCCCCGCATACTAGCCTTCCCTGGAGGAGGGCTTCCACTGGCCTCATTCACGCAATCACCTGCGCCAGTCAGCCCGACCACAGGTCCAGCGCTTCCGAGAACACAGCGGCCGCCCTCCATAAGCGAAGGGGCGAAGGTAGATTCCAGAACAGCACCAGATGCAGAGACATGCCGAGTCGCCGAACTCGCCGCTGACCTGGTACCTGAAGCCGACGCCGAAGCCCCAGAACCTGGCCCACTACCAGGGGCAGACAAGAGACTGGTGGGCGCCGTAGTACTCCAAATAACAGCCTTCCCTGAGGGAGGGCTTCCACTGGCCTCATTCACGCAATCACCTGCGCCAGTCGGCCCGACAACAGGTCCAGCGCTTCCGAGAGCACAGCGGTCGCCCTCCACTAACGAAGGGACGATGGCAGGACCCAGCACTGCACCCAATGCAGAGAGCTGCCGAGTAGCCGAACTCAACGCTGTTCCTGAACAGGAGGCCGACGCCGAAGCCCCAGCACCTGGCCCACTACCAGGGGCAGACAAAAGACTGGTGGAAGCCCTTGTACTCCACATACCAGCATTCACAGTAGCCGATGGGACAGAAGCAGGTCCCAACCCTGCAAAATTAGAACCATCACTTGAAAAAGCACGTCGACTCCCTGAGAAAAGGCTCCCGCTGGCCTCCTCCACGCAATCACCAGTGCCAGTCATCCCAACAACAGGTCCAGCGCTTCCGAGTACACAGCGGTCGCCACTCGAGCCCGATATTCCTTCCATTCGCGGGGAAGGTCCTGCACTTTCCGAAACAACCATCATTCCACTAACAATTCCAAACATCACACTGAGCACATTGAGCACAAGCGATAACCTACTCGGCCGACGGCTTTTGCCGCTTGCACATAGAGAGGTAGCTCGTCTGCATCTTCCTGATCTTGCCACGCAGCACCTCGGCGTCATCTGTGGCTTGAGCAGGAATCCCTGCTGCATCCAGAGTTGCCCGCAGATCATCCACATCCATGGACTCAACATGTGGCGCAGGGTCCACCTCAGGGTCCTCCTCGGGCTCCTCGGGCGTCTGCGGTTGCTGCTGCGGCTCTGGGGTGGGTGGCTGCGCTGCAGGGAGTTCGGCAAGCTTCTTGATCGTGGCCGCCATCGCCTGCAGCTCTTCCAAGAGGTCAGGAGGCACCCCCAGCCCAGAAGCGACCACCCCCAGCTGCTCGACCGACACAGAGAGCGTGGGGAGCATCTGCCGCAACGAAGGAGGCCCTTCCCCACTGCCGTCGGGTGGCTGAGCCTTGGACATGGTTGCCCTCGTCTCACATTCAAGCCGCAGGACCTCCTCCTTGGCCTCCACCAGCCGTGTGTCGAGGCTCTCCAAGACCTTCTGGAGCTCGCTGATCTTGCTCTGCTGCTCATCGCGGGCCTTCTGCAGCTGCGTCTCCTTGTGCCGAGCACTCTGAAGCCGGTTTGCCAAACTGCGAGCCTGCTCCTCAACAGGTCGGTCAGCAAACAAGGCCGTCTCGAGGGCAGACTTCTCCTCTCGGTACCGTCTGAGCAACTCCTCGTCCTGGGAAAAGCCTCCACTCGCCACTTGCTTGATGAGACCTTCCAGGTACTTGATCCTGCTGCGCTTGTCACACTGCTTGGCATCAGCAGCCCAAGGAGGAGGGTTCCCAGTACCAGAGTCTGGAGAGGAACGCCTTGCTGCTTGAAGCTGTCTGACTTGCACTTGAAGCTCCGCACACTTGGCCTCGAGCGTGGCAGATCGAGTAGAGGTGCTTGGAGACTCCGACTGCTTGAGATTCTCTTTGAAGCACACGGACTTGTGCAGGCTGCACTGGCGACAGTACATAACCCCTGCTTTGTTGAACCAGGGCTTCTTCGTGACAGCGTGGACGCAGAAGCGACAGACCCAGTTCTCACTCTCATTCTGCCGCCGCTTCGCCGCCTTCGAAGACATGGGATGGCTCGGACGCTCCGAGCCCCGTGGAGAAGCAGTTGCTGGGGCGAACCAGCACTGCAAAGAAACTGATCGGGCGCAAGCGCCCTCGCACTGCCGCGGTGCCAGCGGTGTCCGTTTCTGCCTATGCGGGCTCAGCCCGCCAAGACAAAGCTCTTGAGCCAAAATGGCTACGGAGAGGAGGAGGAGGAGGAGGAGGAGGAGGAGGAGGAGGAGGAGAAGGGGGGGGAGGAGAAGGAGGAGGAGGAGGAGGAGGAGGAGGGGGGGGAGGAGGAGAGGGAGGAGGAGGGAGGAGGAGGAGGAGGAGGAGGAGGAGGAGGAGGAGGAGGAGGAGGAAGGGGAGGAGGAGGAGGAGGAGGGCGCCCCGTGCGCGGGAGGGAGGGGGTCTCGTGAGCGGCAGGCTTGGGACGCGACGGTGTTCTGCAGCATCCTTGACGACCCCCGCGCCAGGGCTGGACCTGAACGTTATGATGTTCGTTGTGTCGTTGTTTTTTGTGGCTTTCGCTTTGCTCTGCCTGTTTCTTCCTGCACCTCCCTGCCAGAACGAAGAGCAAAACACCGCCCAAGTCCAGCAGTCCAGCCTTGTGGATGCCATGACAATGGACACTCCAACAATCCAATAATTGAATTAAAGATGTGTTTAAAATGTGTAAAACATGTTCTAAACATGTTTCGACCATGCCTTTTACATAGTTTAAACATGTTTGAACCATCTTTTGGAAATCTGGAAATTATTTGGCAGCACGCTTCCTCTCCATGAATCGACTTCCACAAGTCCAGCCCTGCCCTGCGTTCACGCTGGCCCTCAGCGCGAGAGAGAGAGAGAGGGTGGGGAGCGGGGCCGAGAGCCCTGGTCGTGACCGCCCGCGCGCCGCGCCCACCCTCTGCGCCGTCGGCGGGCCACCGAGAGAGGGAGAGAGGGGGGGACCTCTTCGAGAAGGGCAGCTCTGGACGCGCGCACCGAGAAATCTCACAATACATGCTTCGTGGCGGACGCGTTCTGGCTGTACCGCTCGGGAAACGGCATATGTATATACACATCTATGTATATACACATATGTGTGTACGACAAGATGGTTGTATGACATGTTCGGGTCGGACGCACTCCTCCGAGGAGATGTCCTTGTGCGTCCCATTCGCTGCCGCCCTGCCTCTGCCTTTTCCCCCACCCTTGCCTCGCCGCTCAGGGGCCCTCTGCAGCTCCTCCGCCCTGCGCGGCGTGCGCAGGGTCCGCCGCGAACGCCGGTGTGCGTGGTGCCACGGGGCCATCCCCTCTGCTCGGCACGAACGAAGTGGGTACGGAAAGAATGGGTACGATGCCTAACAGCAGTTCCTGCTCATCTTGAACAGGACTCGCTGTCCGCGCCGCCGTGGCCCGTGTCCGTTTGAGACAGAAGGCCGCCCGCCCAACAGCGGCCGTTGATGGTTTGGGACAACACTTGTTGTTGGGCATTGTACCCATTGGTTTCCGTACCCGTTTCGGGCGTCCAGAGCTGCCCTTCTCGAAGAGGTCCCCCCCTCTCTCCCTCTCTCGGTGGCCCGCCGACGGCGCAGAGGGTGGGCGCGGCGCGCGGGCGGTCACGACCAGGGCTCTCGGCCCCGCTCCCCACCCTCTCTCTCTCTCTCGCGCTGAGGGCCAGCGTGAACGCAGGGCAGGGCTGGACTTGTGGAAGTCGATTCATGGAGAGGAAGCGTGCTGCCAAATAATTTCCAGATTTCCAAAAGATGGTTCAAACATGTTTAAACTATGTAAAAGGCATGGTCGAAACATGTTTAGAACATGTTTTACACATTTTAAACACATCTTTAATTCAATTATTGGATTGTTGGAGTGTCCATTGTCATGGCATCCACAAGGCTGGACTGCTGGACTTGGGCGGTGTTTTGCTCTTCGTTCTGGCAGGGAGGTGCAGGAAGAAACAGGCAGAGCAAAGCGAAAGCCACAAAAAACAACGACACAACGAACATCATAACGTTCAGGTCCAGCCCTGGCGCGGGGGTCGTCAAGGATGCTGCAGAACACCGTCGCGTCCCAAGCCTGCCGCTCACGAGACCCCCTCCCTCCCGCGCACGGCGGCCCCTCCCCTCCTCCTCCTCCCATCCTCCTCCTCCTCCTGCACTCCTCTCCGCGTCCTCCTCCTCCTCCCCTCCTCCTCCTCCTCTCTCCTCCTCCTCCCTCCTCATCCTCCTCCTCCCCCCTTCCTCTCCTCCCTCACTCACTTCATCCTCCTTACCCTCTCCTCCTCCTCCTCCTCTCCTCCCTCCTCCCTCCTCTCCTCTCCTCATCCTCCTCCTCCCTCCTACTCCCCCCCACCTCCTTCACCTCCCTCCTCCTCCTCCTCCTCTCCTCCTCACTCTCCTCTCCTCCTCCTCCCTCCTCATCTCCTCCTCTCCTCCTCCTCCGCCTCCCCTCCTCCTCCTCCTTCCTCTCCTCCTCCTCACTCCTCCTCCTCCTCCTCCTCCTCCTCGCAAAAGCTCCATCAGAGCGTTTCAGGCTACACCTGGGCGTACAGTCACAGCTTGTTGCACGGAGTTGTATACATCTGGTTACAACTATTTGCACCTGTTCGTACGTAGTCGCACATTCTGCTAGTTGCAAGTAACTGCACGAGGGACGCGGAACGAGAGAAACCACAGACTAAAAGCAGAGCAGGCTATCGAGGCGCGCCCATGTCCACATCAGGGCGGAGTAGTACGTGGCGTGGTCTGCAGACAGCTCGGTCCACTTGAACTCGTTCTCCATCATGATCTTGAAGCACGTCATGATGGAAGCCTCGCCCTCATATTCCTCCCCCTCATGCCCTTCTCCATCCATCCCTCCGTCCCTCCATCCATCCATCCCGCTCCTTCCCTCCCGCCCTCTTTCCTCCTCCTCCACCTCAACCCCAATCCCCCTCTCCTTCTACGCCTTCCCGCCCCCTCTCCTCATCTCCCTCGTCTTCGTTAATTGACCCTCCTATCCTTGTTCTCGTCCTCGCCCTCATACGCGACCTAATTCCGCATACTTCGCTTCCTCCTTCCCCTCCCCGCCGCCTAATCTCCCACTCCTCCTCATCCCGCCTCATCCTGGAACCCGACTGGCACCCCAGAGCTAAACGTCAAGAGCCAACTTATGAGCACTGGGGGGGAGGGGGCTGCGACAGCAAAGACCGAGACGTGTGAACACCACAGCAATTGGAAGGAATGAGAGGCGATGAAGGGAGATGACAGAGGAGAGAGGGCAGCATGTGCACTCGCCGATGGGGGAGGGAGGAAGCAGAAGGACGAGCAGGAGGAGAGAGGCGAACACGGATGGGGAAGTGGAAAGGGAAGGCGAGAACGAGGACAGGTTCTGCCAGACCTGGCCAGCCACCCCCAGGCCAGGCGAACCAGTGCTCGCGGCACTGCCCCTGTGGAGCGCTCTGCGATCGCCGCCCACATAATTAAGCACAGAGGGCCTCCTCCTTCTCCTCCTCCTTCTCCTCCTCCTCCTCCTCCTCCTCCTCCTCCTCCTCCTCCTTGGTCACCCCCCGCGAGGCTGCGGCGTCGCGCGCGGGGCGTCTCCCCAGCAGCTGTTCGTGGTGACAATCACGCTGTCCTCTTTCTCTGGCCGTCGTAAAGGAATGCCCGCGCCGTGCTCCGGTTTCCATCGCGAGCCCCAGAGGGGGTCGCCACCTCGACCGGCAGCCCCGAACACCGACCCCCGCCGCGGGCCCTCGGCGAGGAGGACCCCATCGGCGGGGGGCAACGGTAGCCGTATCGGTGCCCTTGCTCCTCGGAGGGACCGCGCCCCGAGCCCAAGGATGGTGCGCAGAAGGAGGAGGAGGAGGAGGAGGAGGAGGAGGAGGAGGAGGAGGAGGAGGGGGAGGAGGAGGGGGAGGAGGAGGGAGGGGGGAGGAAGAAGGAGGAGGAGGGGAGAGGAGGAGGAGGAGGAGGAGGAGGAGGAGGAGGAGGGGGAGTAGGAGGAGGAGGAGGAGGAGGAGGAGGAGGAGGGAGGAGGAGGAGGAGGAGGAGGAGGAGGAGGAGGGGAGGGGAGGAGGGAGAGGAGGAGGCGGAGGAGGAGGAGGAGGAGAAGGAGGAGGAGGAGGAGGAGCAGGTTGGAGGAGAGAAGGTTGGAGGGAGGAGGAGCAGGAGGAGGAGGAAGGAGGAGGAGGAGGAGGAGGAGGAGGAGGAGGAGGAGGAGGGAGGAGGAGGAGGAGGAGGAGGAGGAGGAGGAGGAGGAGGAGGAGGAGGAGAGGGAGGGAGGGGAGAGCGGGGAGGCGGGGTGGCGCGGGGCCCCGACCCCTGCGGGTCACGAAACAATCACGACGGGAGGTGTTTCGCTATTTTCGGCCTCCGGGGGCCCTCGCCGGGCCTCGGGACCGTCCAGAAACGACTCGGGACGAAAAGCCGGTCCCGGGGAATGGGTCGAGACCGCTAGAGGGCCACGTCATGAAGAATTCAGGACGTCGGGGGTCCGGGGGGGGAGAGCGCACGGTGTGAGGGCCGGGCCCTTGCCTGCAAGAAGCCGAGCACCTGCCTGCAAGAAGCGCGTGCCCCACCGAGGCCGGGCACTTGCTTGCCTGCAGGGGAGGAGCAGTGTCAAGAGAAGCGGGAGGGGCGGAGGCCCCGCCGCGCGGCCCGCGCACCTCACACCGCGCACCCGTCGCCGCCCGCAGCGGCGTCGCGCCCGCCAGGCGCCGCCTCGGTCGGCTGCACGAGCAGCGAGTCGACCTTGGCAGCGACCGGCTTCTTGAGATACGGCTTGAGGGCACCCAGGGCCTCAAGCCTTCCAGGTCGCACCTGACGGAGAGCCGCTCGAGCACGTTGCGAGTTGACCTTGGCAGCGACCAGCGTCTTGATGGACGGCTTGAGGGCACACAGGGCCCTTTCGTCCAGGCCGCACCTGACGGCGAGCCGCTCGAACACGTCCCGCATCGTCGACGGTGAGGCATTGGATGAGGGACCGTTGGGCCAGGAAGCCAGGGTGGTCTGGAAGCCGGTGGAGCTCCAACCGTGGCCTGGCCGTGGACACATCACCGCAGCCCTCTCATCGGATACAGGCAGTCTCCAGGGTTTGAGGCCTCCTGGGCACAATCCTCGAGGGACGCCCCTGCCGTAGGATGGAACCCAGAGCAGTTGTACGAGGGCGGGGGCAGGAGCCTGGCGGGCGCCGAGGCGAGAGCGCCCCCTGCGGAGCGACCGCAGGACGTCCCGAGCGGAGGGGCGCGCCAGGAGTATCAGCTCCGTGTTGGAACTCCACGTGCGGAGAGCCCGGTGTGCGGCAGGGGCGGGGGCAGCAAGGGTGCACGTCTTCGGGAGAAGCGGGGGGAAAGCGCGGTGCTCACAGAGAGTGGAATTGCAGAGGCGGCAGAGCTGTGGCAGGCGCCCAGGCGAGGAGCGCCCGCAGGAACAGCCGAGAGAAGAGGTCCCGAGCGGAAGGGCAGGCAGGAAACCAGCGGCGAGGACAGCGGTGTCTCAAACGCGCCGGCTCCTAGAACGCAACACGGAAGGAAGCCATGAACATGAACGCTCGGAACGGGACGGGGACGTAACGTTCAACGGGGGACCAATACATCAACGTCCACCGCTCCAACGCTTCAAGACATGAACGTTCGGAACGGAACGGGGGCCAATCGAAAAAACGAAACCGAATACGAAGCACATGCTGCTGATGATAATGAGGAGGAGGAGGAGGAGGAGGAGGAGGAGGAGGGAGGAGGGGGGGGGGGAGGAGGGGGAGGAGGAGGAGGAGGAGGAGGAGGAGGAGGAGGAGGAGGAGGAGCACGAGGAGCAGAACCAGATGGCCAGAGCCGAGCCCCGAACGGCGCTGCGCTCGGTGCCCGCCGCAGGAGGCAGAACTCTGGTGGCAGGCAGCGGACCTCGCGAGAGAGAGAGAGAGAGTCTCCCGTGCGCGGCAGGCGCGGGGGTGTGCACGGCAGGCGCGCCGTCGGGGGAGGAGGCGAGGGCCATGGGGAGAGCGGCAGCGGCGGCGCAGGTGCAGAGGGGGGGGAGGAGAGGGGCGCGGGGCAGGAGGGGGCGGGGGGGGGGGCAGAGGGACGCCGAGAGCGGGGCGGAGCAGAGGGGGGGGGGGGGGGGCATGAGGGAGGGGAGAAGGAGGGAGGAAGAGCGGCGGAGCAGGTGCAGAGGGGAGAGGGGAGAGGGGGGGAGAGGGACGCGAGGCATGGGGGGGAGGGCAGGGGGACGCTGAGAGCGGGTGGAGCGGAGGGTGGAGATGAGGGAGGGGAGAAGACGGAGGAAGAATGGGCGGCGGCGGCGGCGGTGGGGGAGGAGAAGGCCGAGGATGGACAGGGAGGCAGAGGAGGAGGCGGACGTCGAGGACAAGGGGAGAGCTTCACGGGCGCCCTCCCCCAGTGTCCCAGAGCGTGGCGAAGTCTTGAAGCCGCTTCCCGTAGAGAATCATGCCAGAAAACGCGAAGGCGAGGACGGTGCAGAACATGATGATCATGAAGTGGAACATGTCGCTCGAGCTCTCGATGAGAGTCCTGGCGGCTTGTTGGGGGCCGCCTGGCGGGGAAAGCTGGCCGCCGCGCCTGGGCGCACCTGGGAAAACGGGTGAGGATGGTGCGCAGGACGTTTGTCTCAAGGCCGGCGACCCGATGAAGCAAGCATGCATCCCCTGAGCGTGCCTCCTGCCGCGTGCGGCTGGAAAAGCGTGAAGCCGGAGAGGGGGGGGGGAGGGGGTGGGGATGACGGCCGCGACGGCGGAGGCCGAGCGTAGGGAGGCCAAAAGATACCAATACCGCTGCTCCCTGGACCTCTCCCGCGGTGCGTTCTGACCAGGAACGCGAAGCGAATTTTGGCGGTGGAGACGAGAGCCGCTCAGGAGGCCCACCAGGACGGAAACGAGGCAACGGTAGCAGTATCGGTGCCCTTGCTCCTCGGAGGGACCGCGCCCCGAGCCCAAGGATGGTGCGCAGAAGGAAAAGGAGGAGGAGAAGGAGGAGGAGGAGCAGGAGGAGCAGGAGGAGGAGGAGGAGGCGGAGGAGAAGGAGGAGCAGGAGGAGGAGAGAAGAGGAGAAGAGGAGAGGAGGGAGGAGGAGAAAGAGGAGGAGGAGGCGGTAGGAGAAGGAGGAGAGGAGGGAGGGAGGAGGAGGAGGAGGAGGAGGAGGAGGAGTTTGAGGAGGGGGAGGAGGAAGGACGCAGGACAAGGAGGAAAGGAGGAGGAGGAGGAGGAGGAGGAGGACAAGGAAGGAGGAGGAGTTGGGGGAGAGGAGGAGGAGGAGGAGGAGGAGGAGGAGGAGGGGGAGGAGGAGGAGGAGTTGGAGTTGGAGTTGGAGTTGGAGTTGGAGGAGGAGGAGGAGGAGGAGGCGGAGTTGGAGGAGTTGGAGGAGGAGGAGGAGGAGAAGGAGGAGGGCGAGGGCGAGGGCGAGCGGAGTCTGGACGGATTTCGGGCCAGCCCAGCGCCTCGCACCGCGCGTTTTGCGCGCCCCCGCGACGCCTCTCCCTTAAGGAGAGCAGGGTTCCAGCCTGGACCCCTCGGCCCCATTCTCCGTGGGCCGGCTTCGCGTCGCGAGCCCTGCCTGTTGGTGGCCCCCGCCGATCGGAAAAATCCGCGCGGACCCCAGAGTTTTTTATGTTTACGTCATTCTTCGTTCCCTTAGCAGAAGACCAAGATGGTTGCAAGAACCTGGCTGCCTCGGCAGCTTCGATGATCCTCAGGACGTGTGTTACGGTCAACCCTTGTGGTAAGGAGGCGAAGTGAGGATGCACGGGCCCTGGACGCGCATGCCGAAGCTCTTCGAGCGGGGCTGGCCATCGAAAGCGACTGAGACTGAACCGAAGATGATCGAAGATGCAAGGATGCAGGGGTACCCTTGGGATGTCGACCATCCTTACTTTTCACGTTGAATGTAGCGTCGGCGTGTGCTTCTTCCACCGAAGCCCTCCAGCACGACGCCGACGTGTAATGAGGGCCGAGACAAGCGTGCGAAGTACCGGTCAAGCTGGACAAGGTAAACACACATTGGGCTAAAGCACGTCCTGAGGATGATCGACGGTTTCAGGCAAATGGATTTCGGGGAGGGGGAGCGGTCCTGATGACGACGGCGAGGCGCGGCTGGAACTGCAGCGAAACGAAGGCCCGCAAGTTGAAGGCGAGCGTCGCCTCCCAGAGGTCGGCGCGGAGGAACGGGCTGATATGTAGGAGAGAGGGCGGCGAGGGCTGGCGCTCTCAGTCGTAGGATGGGGCGAAACCACGATGATGACAATGATGATGATGATGATGATGATGATGATGATGATGATGATGATTATGATGATGATGATGTTAATGGTGATGAGGGTGATGATGATGGTGATGATGGTGATGATGATGATGATTACGATACTGCTGTTGGTGATGATGATGATCATGATGATGCTGATGATGAAGGTGAGGATGATGATGTTGATGCTGATGATGATGCTGCTGATGATGATGGCGATGATGTTGGTGGTGATGATGATGGATGATGATGATGATGGTGATGATGATGGTGATGAAGGTGTTGATGATGACGATGATGACGATGATGATGATGATGATGGTGATGGTGATGATGATGCTTATGATGATTACAGTGATGGTGGTAATGCTGATGATGACGATGCTGATGATAATAATAATGGTGATGATGATGCGTATGATGATGATAAAAATGATGATGATGATGATGATGATGATGATGATGATGATGATGATGATGATGATGACAGTGATGATGAGAATGATGATGATGGTGATGGAGACGATGGCTCTGATCATGATGGCGGTAATGATGGTGCTGATGATGATGATGATGATGATGACGACGACGATGTTGATGGCGATGATGCTGGTGATGATGCTGATGGTGGTAGTGATGAAGATGATGATGATGATGCTGATGATGCTGATGCTGATGCTGATGATGAAGATGCTGGTTGAGATTACTATGCTGATGGCGATGACGATGGCAATGGCTCTGATGATGATGCTGCTGATGGTGATGGTTGTGATGCTGATCGTGATGCTGATGATGATCCTGGTGGTACTGGTGGTTATGATGATGACGGTGATGATAATGATAACGGTGATGGTGATGAGCATGGTAGCTGTGATAGTGAAGGTGATGTAATGACCTGATGATGAAACAAATCCGCCGGCCCCCTTGTGGGACCACCAGGCTGCGAGGCGCGTGATTCGCAGTTTCCTGTACCAGTTGTAGTTTGTAGTTTCCAGTGTTACAGTTCTGCTTCTTGCTGGTTACTGTAACTAGTTGACTTCTTGCTGGTTACTGTAACTAAATGATGACCGCGCGAGGGGGGGGAGGCCCAAACGGGATTTTTAGCGTCCCCTGGGCGCGTTGTCTGAATTGCTGGGGGGGCTCGAAATCGACACCCCTCACGCAGATCCGCGGGGTCAGGGTCCAAAAAACACAAGGGATTTGCCACATTTCTGAAATTCGGTGCCACCCCTCACGCAGATCCGCGGGGTCAGGGTCCAAAAACATAGGGGATTTGCGACATTTCTGAAATTCGGTGCAACCCCTCACGCAGATCCGCGGGGTCAGGGTCCAAAAACACAGGGGATGTTCCACATTTCTGAAATTCGGTGCCACCCCTCACGCACTCACGCAGATCAGGGTCCAAAAACACATGGGATTTGCCACATTTCTGAAATTCGGTGCCACCCCTCACGCAGATCCGCGGGGTCAGGGTCCAAAAACACATGGGATTTGCCACATTTCTGAAATTCGGTGCCACCCCTCACGCAGATCCGCGGGGTCAGGGTCCAAAAACACAAGGGATTTGCCACATTTCTGAAATTCGGTGCCACCCCTCACGCAGATCCGCGGGGTCAGGGTCCAAAAACACATGGGATTTGCCACATTTCTGAAATTCGGTGCCACCCCTCACGCAGATCCGCGGGGTCAGGGTCCAAAAACACAGGGGATTTGCCACACATTTCTGAAATTCGGTGCCACCCTTCACGCACACCCATCGCAAGGCGTGGTAACCCAAACTGCGAGAACTCCCTCGGCCCTTTAATCGCAAGGTGTGGTAACCAAGCCCGTACACCATACACGTCTTACCAATCGCCAGGTGTGGTAACCCCTCTTGTGATCAGTTTGTTTTGCTGATTGCGAATCGGCTTCGCATGAAGTTTCGATACTGCTTCACAACAGCGGCAAGGCCTCATGACTTAGCTCTTCCATGGCCCATTCTCCGAGAGAGGGGGCTGGCGGCAGGGGGCGAAGCCCTTACGGATTGTCATGATGGTGGTGATAGTGCTGATGATGGTGGTGGTGATGAGGATTCTGGTTGCGGTAGTGATGATGGTGGTCATAATGATGGTACGCTCCCGAAGCGCGGTGGTCAGCCGCTTCATACTGTTAGGATGCTCGGAACCAGATCGTGAAATGGCAATGGCGATCTACCTGTGTGTGTGTACATATACACATGCCACGAGCCCGGCATCTGCCCAGCACGTACACATCGTTCAGCAGGAGTCGGCAGGGAAACAGAGGGGGAGGAGGAGAAGCAGGAGGGAGGAGGGAGCAGGAGGCGCAGGAGGAGGAGGTGGACAAGGAGCATGCAGCTTGTCCTGCCTTTGCCATGCTGCGGCCCCGTATGGAGCGACGTCGCTCCTGGATTTCAGTCGGCGGGGGACCCCGTGCGGACCTGACCACGCCAGGACCCCCAGGGGAGGCGCCGGCGCGGACCCGCGGCGGGGCGGCGGTGGCGGCGTGCCACGGCGACGAAGGAGCGCAGGTTCACTATGAGGGCCACCTGCGCGACCGAGCGCTGCCTCCTCCTCCTCCTCCTCCTCCTCCTCCTCCTCCTCCTCTTCCTCCTCCTCCTCCCCAAGGATACGAGGGTCTGATTTCTTCAATCCGGCGGTTTTCCTGGATTTCGGCCTCCGGGGCCCGTCATCGGGCCCGGGGACCATCAAAAATGAATCTGGGACGAATAGCCACCCCCAGGGGAAGGGGTCGGAACTTCTGGGGCCGCGGTCTTTTATATAAAAAAGACCCACAAAAAGCAAACAATCGGCGGAGGTCTGGGTCCTCCTCCGATCGAGCGAGAGCACCATCTGGCATAGCTAGCTGGGACAGGAGGAGCGTGCGCCCGCACCGATCCTGCGACGAGCTGCCAGACACACTGTGCCTCATCCATGGCAGGCACACGTAGCCTTGCGGATGCCACAACAACGGACACTCTAACAATCCTACCATTGAATCAAAGATGTGTTTGAAATGTGTAAAACATGTTCCAGAAATGTTTCAAACATGCTTTTGCATGTTTAAAACCTGTTTGGAACATGCTTAGACATCTGGACATGATTTGGCAGCACGCTTCCTCTCCGTTGAGAGATTTCCACAAACGTAGCCCCATTCGGCGAATAAAGAAAAGCTCCTCCTCCGCCTCAACCTGCTCCAGCCCTTCTCGGGTCGGGCGAAAGGGGGGGATAGCAAAGGGGGGGTCTTCCGCCTCCTCCTCCCTCCTCATCCTCCTTCTCCTCCTCCTCCTCCTCCTTCTCCTCCTCCCCCTCCTCCTCCTCCTCCTCCCCCTCCTGCTCCTCCTCCTCCTCCTCCTCCCCCTCCTCCCCCTCCTCCTCCCCCTCCTCGCCCCAGCCCCGCCGAGGGGAGGGCAGGGACCAGGACGCCCGAGCGCGCGGAGAGCGGGGAGCGGGGGGCGAGTCGAGGGGGGGGAGAGCGGGCCGCCGGGGGAGGACTCGACGGCGCGAAGAGCAGACACGCGCCTCCACGAAGGACGACGAGTCGGCGGGCGGAGGAACGACTCGCTCCTTCTTGTTTTGTTTTTCTCTCTCTCTCTCTCTCTCTCTCATTCCCTCTCTCTCTCTCTCTTTTTGTTCTCTCTCTCTCTCTCATTCCCTCTCTCGGCGCAAAAAATAAAAACAAGGAAGACTTAGGTCGGGCCTGTCCCCCTACGGGCCCACTGTGGACGAAAAATCAGACATACCCACAGAATACACCAAACATACCCCAACGTGCTTTTTTATAAACCAAAAAACACATATATATATATATATATATATATATATATATATAAGTTGCTTTACTATGTGTGAATATCCCCCCTGTAGAAAGACAGGCCCGACTTAAAGGAAGAACCGACTCGACGAGCGGCCTCTGTCGAGCAGGCGGCTCGCCCGCGGGAGTGCTACTGCACGGGGCGCGGAGAAGTCTCGAGCGAGAGCACGCGTGCCGAAGACAGCGTGCAGAAATCCACCACGAGCGCGTCATTCCTGTTGGACGCCCGAGTTGTCCGGGGCAACTCGGGTCCAGGGTGTAACTCGGGTTCGGGCTCCCGAAAAACCAGCCCGAGTGAACCCTGACCCGAGTTACCCCCGATAATTCGGGGCTCTGGACGCCCGAAATATCCGGGGTAACTCGGGTCCAGGGTAAGTCGGGTTCGGATTCCCGAAAAAAAAACCGAGTTAGCCCTGACCCGAGTTACCCCTGATGATTCGGGGCTCTGATCCTGAGTGTCGAGGGCGCAGCGAAGAACGAGTGGCGAGGAAGCCCCGCGCGACAGCGCGATTCCGGCAATACGTTGTAAGGGAGTCCCGCGCGAGAGCGCGATTTCGGAAGAACCTGTGAGGAGGTATCAAGCGGGAGCCGCTGCTGTTGTGAACCGGGGGCCCAGGGCCCCTACAAAAAAGCAGGGCGCGAGGCCCGCGAGCGGCAGCAACGGCAGCAGCAACAGCAACAGCAGCAGCAACAACAACAACAACAACAACAACAACAACGACGGCAGCACCAGCAACAACAGCAACAGCAACAGCAACAACAACAACAACAACAACAACAACAACAACAACAACAACAGCAACAGCAACAACAACAACAACAATAACAACAACAACAGCAACAACAACAGCAACAGCATCAACAACAACAACATCATCAACAACAACAACAACAACAACCACAAAAACAAAAAAAAAAAAAAAAAAAACGAAATCACTGCACGCAGCGCAAACAGAAACCCTCCGAGGTCCGCGCGGACTTCTCGGAGCGGCGCTGGGCCGCGCCGGCGGCGCGTCGCCTGGCACCTCCCCCGGCGCGCCCCCCAGCGCGGCCCCCGGCGCGCCGGGGAGAGCCAGCGCCGATCCAAGAAATCCAAGCGGACCTCCAACAGTTCGTCTGGCGGCAAGCGATGGGGCGGGAAGTGAAAAGGAAAAAGACTCCTCAGAGGGCGGCGGGGCTTCTCGGAGGCCCTCCAGCACTCTGAGAAGTTGTCTTTTCTCTTTGTCTTCGAGGAAGGCTTAGAAAACTTCTTAGAAGGACGGGCGACTTCTGAGCCTTCTGAGAAGGCCCGCCTCTTCTCACTTCCCCCCTGGGCTCGCCACCGATTTGTTCTTACGCAGGCAAGTGCAATGTGATAAACACACCTCCTCGGAGCAGCCTGCAACTACCCCACCCAAGACATCTGAGCCAACCCCGCGTCCCCCAAACAACGCCCCAGATCGCGGCAGCGTGCTATGTTCCCGGGCACAGCCTGGAAAACCGAAGAAGCAGATGCAACTACGATTTATCCGAGGTCCACGCGGACCTCCGGGAGTTCAAGCATAGGGCGACTGAAGTTATCAACAAACCCATCCCACCAGGACGTTGGTTGCTTCATGCAACTCAAGTGCGCCAGCATCAGAACTATCACTACTGTAATTCTTGAGGGCTTCTCTCACGGAGTCGAGGCGCTGCAGCTTCACAGTGTACAGGACGATCGTGATCCAGCCTTGGGCAGGCAGCGGCGGGGAACATGGCGAACTACCAGAGCAACGACACAATGCGACTGCCCTGCCAGAGCCATACGAAGATCTTCACACGCGTCAACATAAACGAGTACGCGTGCGCGCGCCTGCGTGTGTGTGCACGCGCGCTTGTATGTCAAAGCTGTGTCCCCAGCTGGCGTATCTGAAGGGGCCCTGGGACACACAAATAAATACACACAAATAACAGGATCCCCCACATTTTCCCATATCTCCTGGGTTTTTGTCTGCCCCCCCACCTCCCATAGTTTCCCATACTTTCTGGGGAATCGACGATTCATTGTGTCTGTGTGCTTTTTCCCCCCCTGAGTATCGAGCACGCTTGCAGCGCCAGTCCGCAAAGCTGCCAACTCGGCCTGCTCCCTCCTTTAGGCGCTGGCATCGGCGGCGCAGGAGCCGCCGCCGCCGCCCCATGCCCTCTCAGGCACGGAGGCTGGGCGCTCCTGCCGGCATCTTCGCCACCGATCTCGCATCCCCTACACTGAAGGGGCCCCAGGGCACACAAACAAATACACCCAGATAAAAGGATTTCCCATCTTTTCCCGTATTTTATGGGCTTTTGTCTGCCCCCCCACTTCCCATAGTTTCCCATATTTTCTGGGGAATCGACGATTAATTGTGTCTGTGTGTTTTTTCCCTCCTGATACACGGCCTCGGTGCCCAACTGTCTCTGCTCTGCCAGCCGTCCCGTCCCCCACGCCCTCCAGGCTCTGGGTAGAAGCTCAGCGTTGCGTCTCGGACTGTTGTCCTGTCGCAGCGCCGGCAGGCTGTAGACGATGCCTTGCCGCTCAGGCCTTGCATTCCATTCAAAGTCGCGCTGCAAGCAACGCTGCGCCTCCTGAATGTCATCGCAACCGGCAGCTGACAAAAACGTGCGCCAGCCGGTGCGTCGCCATGTCTATGATCAGCCAGGCGCGGCCAGATAAGGTTTCAGACCCCTCGGAGAATCCTGTCAGTGGAGATGCCCGGGGGAACACAACAGCACTGAGCTACGAGCACAACTCCCGAGGACAACTAGCAGGAGACGCAATCGAATGCGAATGGCATATTCAAGCCCATCGGCGCCGTTTCTGGAAAGCCTGACCATCACGAAAATGCATACCGAGGGGGAGCGGTGTAGTGGGAAAGAGGCATACTAATACGCGCGTTCAGAATGCAAAAACTTGCCAACCCCGCCACTGACTGAACAATCAATGTTTCCCACCGGAATGAAAGCTGGCCACGGTGCATTCGAAAGTGCTTGAACCGTGGCGGACACGAACGCGGTCGTCGCTACACCCGCTGCCTGGTCTCCTGTGAAACTGAAAGCACGATGCGACATCCCACCAGCCCTTTGGGCTACGGTGACCTAGCGATATCTTTGCTTCCTTTTCCAGAAGCCCTCTTCTCGTCGGAGAGAGGTACCCTCGCCCTCCTATCCCTGAAGTTCCCTGGGGAGGGGCGCGATGTGTCAGAGGGCCGTTTTTCGCCCAGGACGGCTCCAAGAGGGCGTCCGATGCTCCCAGATGGCCTCCAAGATGGCTCAAGATAGCCGAAGATGGTTCGAGAAGGCTTCCGACAGACCTCAACCGCCGCGAGACCCACCCCGCGACCCGCCACTCTCGACCTGCCCGCGCCCCGCCCTGCGACCCAAACGCGAACCGCGCACAGCAGTGGCGCCTGCGGCAGAAGGCGGCATCATAGCGCATCGCTCCGCCCAGGCGACGGATGGCTGATGTGTTGGTGGGTCGGTCTGCGCTGGCGAGGCAGCCAGGGCGATCCCTCACTCGGATCCGCTTCTGCGGAGCTGAGCGGAAGGCGATGTCGTGGATCGCTCCGCCCAGACGAAGGACGGCTGATGCGTTGGTGGATTGGTCTGCGCTGGCGAGGCAGCCAAGGCGACCCCTCACTCGGATCCGTTTCTGCGGAGCTGAGCGGAAGGCGATGTCGTGGTGGATCGCTCCGCCCAGACGAAGGATGGCTGATGCGTTGGCGGATCGGTCTGCACTGGCGAGGCAGCTGGGGCGACCACGCACTCAGATCCGCTTCTGCGGAGCCGAAGCGTACGCCTGACTATCGGGGATCACACTGCCATCCTAGCTGCCTTTCTTTCCTCGCCGAGCCCGGCAACGGGCAAGAATCAACGATCAATAAGAACTAAAAAAGCCTTTCCATGGAGCGCTACAAAACATGGAACTAAACGCGTCACCCCGCCCACCGCCGAACAGTGTGCCAACAAGTGCAACCAAAACACACAACCCATCTGATCATGTGGACACTCACACAAGTCACCTGCTGCTTCACTTCCCAACCATACTGGTCACGCCTATTGCAGATGTGTTGTAATACTCTTGTGCCGTCATGATTTCGCTGAAAAGAAGCCCGTATATGATGCGTGCACGTTGCGTACCCTTCTTGGGGGGGCAATGGCTTTCCCGCGTGCTGCGTCAAGAAACGATTGCACCTGCAGCCTGCAACGCAACATGTACATGCTCTTTCGTTGCCTAGCTCCTTGATAAGAATGGAAGGAGACCAACGCGCAAACAAAGCCCGGGGCCGAAAATCACGGAGATCAGCGTCACTCCGTTCGCCCCGTTCACCAGGATCTTTATGTCACGGTCCTGGCTGCAGAACGTCGAATGGAGCCCCCCACTTCAATCGAACCCACAAGCGATGAAGCCCAGGACGAAGGCAAGGGACAGACGGGCAGACACTCTTGATAGTGAGTTCCGTCCCCGCCGAATGATCGAAAGATCGATCGTTCCAAAAGGCCTGCTGGCCCTGGTGGTTCTGTTATCTGATAAGTGAGATCTGCGTCCAAGAGGGCAATATCGCGAAAACGGCGACAGCGACGGCAGCACGACTATCATAAGACAACGAGGACGGCGACCTGAACGACGACGACGACGCCGACGGCGGCCTGACAGGAGACCCAAACCGGGCCTCTGGCAACTACGCTGCAAGAGCTCGCACTGCAAAGGTATTCGCGCCCATACAACCACTAGAGTTCAGCA
This sequence comes from Prorocentrum cordatum, assembly GCA_963575745.1. NCBI lineage: Eukaryota > Dinophyceae > Prorocentrales > Prorocentraceae > Prorocentrum > Prorocentrum cordatum. The sequence continues at coordinate 26,995 of CAUYUJ010020387.1, forward strand.
ATGGTTACTGCCCTAAGATGAACCAGGCCACTCACCTGCAAACCTGAGGCGTGTACAGCACCAAGAAACAACACAACTTCGACTGTCTGCCCAACAATAACAAACTCGGTCCCTTTGAGCTGCATGTGGGAGCAAGGAGACATACCGTCATGCGACAATCTGAAGCAGAACCCCTACGTATGCAACGCCCGTTCGGGCAAAGCGGACATGTCACATGCGCAGAGAAGCAGTTCTAGACGCCAGACGATACATGAGCACGTCACCTACAAGACATGAACGACCCACGCTTTGCAAGCATGTTGTCCAATAAACCTTGACTTCAGCAAGGTTGCCCAAGCAATACAACACAACATAACACAACACAACACCGCGTTCGGGTGCGTTCACAACACGCACCAATACATAATCAAGCCCAAACCTTCACGAGAGAATACAAGACCACTATGGAACGACTGTCTATCTAGTTCTGCCGAACGCCATCCCACCCTCACGCCACAGATGAGGCCCCCATGCCACACCGGTGTGTCGCACATATGCAGATCCACACGCCCTTACACCAGACTGAGAAATGAGAAGTCCAAAGGCCCTGAACAGAGAGAAGCCCATCTAGCCCACCTGCACCATTCGACATGGTGGGCGTGTTCAAACCTGCGTAGTCCTCCAAGCGGACCAGCTCGGCATTTACCAGGGAAGCCCTGGCAATTGAACAGATCGATCGGCGTACCCTGCCAACGACGAGGGTAAGGCAGGTCAGCCGGAGAATCGGCCGAAAAATCCTCCCCCTCGACTACTACCTGCCAGCGATGGCAGCCACGAGCGAAACAAATCTGCCTGCACACCGCTCCGCCCCGCACGAGTCCGACAGGCACTGCTAGAAAAAGAGACACCCGCGAAAATGCCAGAGCGAGGCCGTAGTCGTAGCGACTGTTCGGCGTCGCTGGAGCTAAACCTGGGCCACGCACGACACCAGCAGATGCTGGGGCAACAGAGCAGAGCACAACAGTTCCCCTGCACGCCCACCAGGATAGGCATAACCACGTGAGGGCGCCCCAACAAAACGATACGCACTGAAGCCAGGAGCATGGACATCAACGGTGGGCCCAAGAAAATTGCTGCATACAGCGAAAGCCTTGACAAAGGTGCCACCCTTCCTGTAAAGCACGATCAGACGCGTTTTTGAGCAGATGCCACAGCAATTCGCACGATGGTCTGCGTAACCCCGGCCGAGGCGGTCCAACCAAGACTTCGCCAACCTCCCCCCCCCAGTCCGCACGGCATAACAGAAGACCGCATCTGAACACAACTTACCCGCTCACTCGTCTTGAACACACCTTGTAGGAGTAGACAAACTACCAAACTGGCCGCGAAACGTTTCAAATCACGAAGCCGCGGCAATCAAACAAATTTACTGGACTCGTGTCATCTATGTACTTGGAAGCACGGGCACGCGTTTGATTCGGGTACGAGACAACTGGGAGTTGGTAGAATGCCTACGTGTGCGCAAACGTGTTTCCCACTGATTGCTATCAGAATTGCACGCCAATCTCAACCACAGCTTCTTACGCCTCCTTAGCAACCTCGCTGATGGCCGGCCCATCCAGTACGCACCCATTCCGATCTTGAGGGCGGCGAAGAACAGATCAAGAACCTCACAGCCAGGTCGGGTCAGGTCTAGCCGCAGGCTGCGGCAGCCAGTGGGCACATTAGTGGGCCAGGATGTTAGCACAGACAACACAATCGGACCGAGGCCAGAGGAGCATCCCTCAAGAACATGATGCCCTCCGTCGGTCAAAACAAACAAAACATTTAAGGGTACCCTCCCAACGATGCACAAGAGCATCCAGCAAACACGAAGAACACTAGGATACACTCCCCGAGCCGACCTAGATCTTATACCTCGGTCCGACTGTAGCTCCAATTGAGCTTGCTCAGGAAGGTGACCCGGCAGCCTGAAAGGACCACCATGCGAGACGTATCATTATGTCCAGGGCGGAAATGTCGCCCAGCGACGGAAAGGCACAACAAGGGCACAGCAGCGGCACTGAGCAGGGCCCGTCGGAGTTGCTCGCGTGCAGGCTCAGTGCAACTTCATATGCACGGCAGCCCTATGAAAGAGTGGGCGACCACGACAACGACGACGACCACGACTGCCAGGAAAGCAGCGGAGACTGCGACGTAAACAGCAGCGCGACGATCCCAATGACCGCGTCAGCGACAGAGGGCCACGGGGGTATTGCATTGCAGCACCGCGGCGCGTCGGGCTGCACATAGGACGGCGGCGCCGTCCAGCTTGAACTGCAAGAACTGGTGGCGCAGGGACCACGTGGAAATGATCAGGGATCCTGGGGGGTGGGCTGGGAGAGGGCAGTGGACACTGAAGGATGATCTGGGGAGGCTGGGCAAACCATGTGCGACTGTTGCGAAGCTGAGGGACGGAGTGCCCAGAAGAGGGGGCAAAGAGAGTGCGTCAGAAAGAGAGAGAGAGAGATGGCAAAGAGAGAGAGAGAGAGGGAGAGGGATCGTGAGAGAGCGAGAGGGGGAGAGAGAGAGAGAGAGGTCATGAGAGAGGGGAGTAATAAACAAGAAGGAGAGAGAGAGAGAGAGAGAGAGAAATGGTAAGAGAAGTAATCAGAGAAGGAAAGAAGAGAAAGGAGGGGGGACACATCAGAAGCGCAGGAAGCAGGAGGAGGGGAGAGGAAGGCAATGGAGGAGGAGGAGGAGGAGGAGGAGGAGGAGGAGGCGGAGAACGGCTCCGGGACCCCCTGCCCGACTCCCGGCGAAGGCCGTGGAAGGCTGGTTGCTGCCTCGTCTTCCTCCTCCTCCTCCAGAACGAGACGACAGCAGGAAGAGAAGGCGCTCCCCCGTGCAGCCGAAGACCCCGCCGGCGGGGTCTTCTTCCGCACCGGCGTCGTGCCTTCAAGATTTAACGGGCGAAGAACGGTATAGAATAAACTTTTTCGCCGTCGGGGGCGCCTGCCCCTGGGCGGCTGGAAAGCTCATACCCCTACGGTGCCACCGTAAGGGTATAAATCGGGTCGGGCGAAAGGGGGGGATAGCATAGGGGGGGTTTGAGAATCAGCTCACGTAGCTGATTTTCCCGGCGCCTCCCGGCGCCGGAGGCGGCCATGTATCGAGGAATGGGCCCCTCGGTGAGGCCGAAACCAGCTGCATGCAGCAAATTTCGTAACCCCCCCTTTCCCAATCCCCCCCTTTCGCCCGACCCGAATAAACTTTCCAGCCGCCTTGGGGCAGGCGCCCCCGACGGCGACAAAGTTTATTCTATACCGTTCTTCGCCCGTCGAAGGATGCTGCAGCCGGCCGCCCCGCGGCCCCCCCCCCCCGAGGCGGGGGCCCCGACGGCGGGGGGCCGCGACAGGGGGGGCCGCCGTCGGCGAGACGCCACGGCGCGGGGCGGGGGGGGGGGGAAGCCGCGAGGCCGCGCCGCGTGTCGCGCGCGCGCGCGGTGCAGCACGGCCGGAGCTCCTGGCGGAAGAGGCTCGTGTGAGCCTTTTTTTGGGGATTCAGGCAAGTTACTTGCATGGCGTTCGCCCCCCCCCCCCCCCCCCCCCCTCGCCCCTCTTCAAGCGAACACTGGCGTGCAAGTGCCTCTCGACTTGCGTGATTTCCGCGCCCCCCCGAACGTGCAAGTCGCTTGCGGCTTGCTTCAGGCTCAGCCCCCCCTCCCCCGTCCATGCAAGTAAACTTGCCAGAGTCTAAAAAAAACAGGCTCTGTCGCATCTTCGGGGGGGGCCTCGCCTGTCCCGTCGCGGCCCTATCACCTGAAGGAGATCTGTGTCGAATCCGTGTCGGATGCGTGTCGCACTCGTCGACTCCGTGGCAAGGCCGCGTCGGATCCACGCCGGAGCCGCGTCGAGTCCGCGTCGAGCCAGCGTCGAGCACAAGGAAAGACCCCAATTTGGGGGACAGGCGAGGCCCCCCGAAGATGCAACGCAAAGAGGCGGAACCACGAACGACCAAACAAGCAGAAACACGAGGTGAGTACAGCCAACCCGTATAATAAGGATGCGCGGTAAGGATGCAAGGGCCTTGACTACCACGTCGACACTTTGCGAGGTGGGCGCGGCAGCGAAAGCGGCCAAGGATGGGCCGAAGGATAACGATGCAAGGGAAACCTTGGAAAGTTGCTCTCATCCTTACTATGAAGATTGACTGTAGGTGCTAAGCGCCTTCACAGAGCATCGGCTGGATGAGCACATGCTCTGAGATAAGCCAGGCGGGCGATCGTATTCGCAAACGGCCAAAAGACTCGACGAGGTAGCCCACATGGAATATGACCCTCTCTACCGTTCCCTAATTCCTCGTCGCTGCATCCCTCCACTCCCGTTCTGCAGCATCATAAGTACACTGCAACTCATCGCCGGGCCCCTTGCAGCGACGATGCATTTCGTCAAAGACAACTTTTCTCGGTCGCAGCCACACTCACAGGATACTGAACAAGCTGTGACAGTAAGACGCTGTGGTGCGTCAACCCTTGGGAGGCTGTGTGTGCGTGCGCACGCGTGTGTATATGTGTATGTATGTGTGTGTGCGTGCGTGGGTGCGTGCGTGAGTGCATTGGTGCGTGCGTGCGTGCGTGCGTGCGTGCGCGTGTGTGTGTGTGTGTGTGTGTGGGTGTCTCTGTGTGTCTGTGTGTGTGTCTGTGTGTGTCTGTGTGTGTCTGTGTGTGTCTGTGTGTATGCGACTCGATTATGCGACTGTGTCTGTGTCTGTGTCTGTGTCTGTGTCTCTGTGTCTGTGACTGTGTCTGTGTCTGTGTGTGTCTGTGTCTGTGTCTGTGTCTGTGTCTGTGTCTGTGTCTGTATGCTTGCACTCTGTCCTCGCCGGTGTTGTCGACTCGGGCTCCCAGCCGTTGTGTGTGCCCGCCCTTCGCCTCGCTTCCACGTTGTCCGGCCTGCCGGTCACTTCCGCGACGCCTTCGGGCTTGCCGCTGGCCGTGTCTCCCTGCCCCGTCGGCCCGCTCTCTCTGCCCGTGGTAGCCTTCTCGCGCCTCCCCCCGCCTCGCTCACCCGGCGCCACCTGTATCCTGCAGCCCAGCGGCAGGCCATGCCAGGCACCCTGCAGAGCGGACGGCGTTGCGCAGGTTCAGACAGAAAGTGGTGGGCTCGTGTTCCACCGCCACCACCATAAGCAGGAGGGGGAGGGGGTCCTCCTCTTCCTCCTCCTCCTCCTCCTCCTCCTCCTCCTCCTCCTCCTCATCATCATCATCCTCTTCTTCATCCTCCTCATCCTCCACCTCATTCCACTCTCCAACTGGTGGTGGTTGTGGTGGAAGACAGGCCCATCAGAAAGCACGATCATCGTTACATGAGGCAGCCTTCATGCGATCTGTCTTCCGCCGCGTGGGACCCAGCGGCGCGTCGGAGGAACGGCGTGCGTCTTTGGGGGATCCACCAGGTACTGATACCGCTACTCCCTGGACCTCCGCCCCGGGTACTCTGGCCAGGATGTCCAGGCGAATCGAGCCATGGCGACGAGGGCTTCCGAGGAAGCCCAGAAAGGGGAAACCGAGGGAAGGGTTGCGGTAGGGGTACCTTTCCCTCCTCTGCCGTCTTGACTCCGTCCAGACTCCCCATCTGCAACGTGCCAAGGGGCTGTTGAGCTATAAGCGCACCCCGCCTCAAAATACTCGCTGCGGTGCTGTAGGATGAGCGGCGCGTGCGTGTGCGTCGTCGTCGTAATCGTCGTTAGTCGTCGTTAGTCGTCGTTAGTCGCCGTCGTCGTCGTTAGTCTTCGTCGTCGTTAGTCGTCGTCGTCGTCGTCGTTAGTCGTCGTTAGTCGTCGTTAGTCGTCGTCGCCGTCGTCGTCGTCGTCGTCGTCGTTCGTCGTCGTTAGTCATCGTTAGTCGCCGTCGCCGTCGTCGTCGTCGTCGTCGCCGTCGTCGTCGTCGTCGCCGTCGTCGTCGTCGCCGTCGTCGTCGTCGTCGTTAGTCGTCGAATCGTCGCCGTCGTCGTCGTCGTCGTCGTCGCCGTCGTCGTCGTCGTCGTCGTCGTCGTCGTTAGTCGTCGAATCGTCGAATCGTCGCCGTCGTCGTCGTTAGTCGTCGCCGTCGTCGTTAGTCGTCGTCGTCGTCGTCGTCGTCGTCGTCGTCGTCGTCGTCGTCGTGAGTCGTCGTCGTCGTTCCTCCCAGGGGGGGGTAAAGGGGGGGGGGGGCCCCGACAGGCGCGGGGCCGGCGGAGCAGCGCCCGCCTCTCTCTCGCGCACCCGCCCTCGCGGGGGGCCCGCGGGGGGCCGCTCGGGGGGGCCTCGGGGGGGCCGCGCTCCGGCAGCCCTCCCTGGCCACGACAAGGCGGGGGGGAGCGGGAGGGAGGCGCGAGGGGCCGCCGCCGCTGGCCGGGGGGCCACGGGGCGCCCCTCGCGCGGGGCGTCGGAAGAGGAGGAGGAGGGGGAGGAGGACGAGGAGGAGGAGGAGGAGGAGGAGGAGGAGGAGGAGGAGGGGGGGGAGGAGGAGGAGGAGGGGAGGGTCCCTCCCGGGGCCTCCCATAGGAGGTCCGGCGGCAGTGGTGTCTCTCCCGTGCGGGCGGGGCCCCGGGGCAGGCCTGCGCCCGAGAGATCCACGCGCGGTGGCCCCAAAGGCCTCGGGAGCGGCTCGTCAAAGACCGACTTCTGAGCAGACGCCCGGATGGGGAACAGCTCAGACTGTTGGCAGCCTGGGCTTCAACGACGACGACGACGACGACGACGACGACGACGACGACGATTCGACGACGACGACGACGAAGACGACGACTAACGACGACTAACGACGACGACGACTAACGACGACGACGACGACGACGACGACGACGACGACGACGACGATTCGACGATCGCGACAGCGACGATTCGACGACGATTCGACGACGACGACAAAGAACGACGACAACGACGACGATGCTTCGGCGACGATTCGACGACGAGTCGAGGACGATTCGACGACGATCCGACGACGACAACGACGACGCCTACGACGACGACGACGAGTCAACGACGAGTCAACGACGAGTTGACGACGATTGGACCACGATTCGACGGCGCCGACGACGACGACGACGACGACGACGACGCTTCGGCGACGATCGACGACGAGTCGAGGACGATTCGACCACGATGCGACGACGACGATTCGACGAAGACTCGACGATGGGGCGAAGCCTCGACGGGCGGAGAGTGCGCGCGGCGCCGCGGCTGGCGGCTCCGAAGAAGAGTGCGGCGAAGGTGATGCTGTTGCTGTTCGAGCCCCTGCGACGGCGCCGCGGCCGCGGAGGGATCGAATGACCGAGGGATCGAGGAGATCGAATGACCCGAGGGATCGAGGAGATCCAATGACCCGAGGGATCGAGGAGATCGAGGGATCGAGGACCCTGCGCAGGGGCCGAACGTCCACGGGCCCCCGGCCGCACAGGCCCGCGGGGGGGCGCCGTGCCCGGGCGACCGGGACGGAGGCCCGCGAGCGTGCGCCCGCCTCGCCGCAGCGCCCCGCGGAGGGGAGGCGTCGCGGCAAACCAGCAGCACCCCCCACGACGACGACGACGACGACGACGACGACGACGACGACGACGACGACGACGACGACGACGACGACGACGGCGACAACGGTGTCGCGGCAGACCAGCAGCACTCCCCGTGGCTAGAGCTAAGCAGTGTTTTCGTTCTCGTGGTCCGTTGTGCTCCTCGGTTTCCCTCGTCCTGGCGTCTTCGCTCTGCCCCTGCTGCGAGACAGGATCACAACGGAGTCGGTTCACGGAGATCGCCAGAACAACGCTTGGCTCGAGCCCTGGCACTCCCGCCTGCGCACGGGCCTCACCTACAGATGTACGGCCCGCGCCTTCCGGGAATCAGTCGACTTCTAAGAAGCCCCCCCTCCCCCTACCCCCCCCCTTGCGCGTGGCCGACCCCTCGCTCTTGCACGGTCGTCGCCGCCACGATCTCCGTCGTCTCCGCCGCCGCCGCCGCCGCCACCGCCGTCGTCGTCGTCGTCGTCGTCGTCGTCGTCGTCGTCGTCGTCGTCGTCGTCGCGCCGCCCAAAACCGCACACTGTGCAGATCACACCTGGGCGTCGAGACGACGACGACGACGACGACGACGACGACGACGACGACGACGACGACGACGGCGGCGACGACGACGACGACGACGGCGGCGGCGGCGACGACGACGACGACGACGACGACGGCGGCGGCGGCGGCGGCGGCGGCGACCGTGTACGAGCGAGGGGCCCGCCGCGCGCAGAAGGGGGGGTAAGGGGAGCTGGCCATGGCTCGGACGTCCATTCCCTGTGTTTTTGTTCGGCTTCGTGCGTTGTTTTTGCGCAGGATGATCCAGGATGCTCCCGAAGAACCCCCGCCGAGAAAGAAGTCCACACGTCCGCGCGACACCAGGGGAGGGGCAGGGAGGCTGCCTGGAGGGAGACTGCTTCCTAGAAGGGCGCGAGCCTCACAGCTGGCGATGAGGCCCCGTCGGAGCCGCCGGCACGCGCTCCCCCCGCGGCCCGCACGCCGCCCAGGGGGCCCCAGGCGGGGGGCGCCAAAGGCCAGAGGCCGAGCCCGAGCTGGGCGGAGGCGCAGAGGTGCCGTCACCCCGTACGAGGAGGAGGCACTCGCCGCCCGTCGCCGCCTCGTGCGCTGGCCCGCGCCCCCGGTGCTCCCACGGAGGACCGGAGCGTCGCCGCCCGGTCGCTGCCTTGGGCGCCGGCAGGGCGCGTCCAGGCTATGGCCCAGTCGCCGCTCCCTTGCCGCCTCCCTCCTCCTCCTCCTCCTCCTCCTCCTCCTCCTCCTCCTCCTCCTCCTCCTCCTCCTCCTCCTCCTCCTCCTCCTCACTCCCTCGCTCCCTTGCCGCCTCCGTGCGCTGGCTGCCACTTCTGGGCCTGCGCCCCGTCGGTGCGCGTCGCCGCCCCGTCGTCGCCACACGCGCACTCCCTGCGTAAATACAGTCGCATTTCCAGGAGATGGGACGCACAGAGACGTGCTAAGACTCTATGTCCTCCTTGGAGGCGCGCGTCCGACCCGAACACCTAGTAGGCCCATCTTGTGGTAGACCGTCTCCCGAGCGCTGTGGCCGGAAAGCGCCCGCCGCGACGTACATACTAGAAGATTTCTCGGTGCGCGCGTCGCCCCTGGGGGGGGACGAACCACACATAGTATGCCGAGAGAAGGATGCAGAGGTCTCGGGTACGGTTAGGTCGGGCACGTCGCCATACAGGCGGATCTTCGACGAAAAATGATCAATAGTCCAGGAGGATTCAAAAATAATCAAGAATAGTCGAGACATCGTCCCTCGACTAGTTGTGCTTGTACTACTTTCGAGCACTCCTCCTGTAGAGGGACATGCCCGACGTAAGAACACGGACAGGTGAACCGCTCGTGCAGAGGTGGGTTATACGTCGCTGCGGCCGATGTTGCTCTCGGCGCGCGCGCAGGTGGGCAACGCCGACACCTCGGCAAAACGCCCGCGAGCCCTGCTCAGCACGGGGGAGGCGGCTCCTGCGGGAAACGAGCCCCGGACACCGGGGCCTTCCCCGAGGCCCAGCTCTCTTCATCTGGGCCGTGTTCTGGCAGTCCCGGGGCCCGTGGAGGGCCCCTTGGGGCCCGTGGAGGGCCCCTTGGGGCCCGAAACGGCGGAACACCTGAGGACCCGTTTCCCTCAGGACCCGTTTCTCCGATGGCGACCTGCGTCCCGCGCCCCAGGAGAACGACTCCGGCGCCGCGGCAGATCCCAGGGCGAACCTTGCGTCCGAGGCGGCGCTTGCCCGGGTGCCCGCGGCGCCCTCCCCAAAACGTAGGGCCGCGCGTCGGAACAAACGGCGCGGCGGCATATCTGGTCTGGCCTGGCCTGCAAGAGGGCTACAGATGCCCCAGGTGGCTCAGAGGGGTCAGCGCCCCGAGGGAAGTGGGCTCCGCGCAAACTTGGCGGAGTTATCTGACCCCCGCGGAGCCGCCTGGAACAGTTGTGACCCACTTGTCAGCTAGAATAAGCTGACTTAGGCCAGATTTATGTTGCTCCCATCGTACTGAGGGCCCACATCCCAGAAAGAATTTCGAGCAACCCGAGAAGTATCGAAACAGTGTCGAACGAGTACCGCCTCCCCTCCCAGAGCCCGACACGTGAAAGCCCTTCAGGTTCGGTACTTTCTTGGTGCTCGAAATTCTCTCTGGTGGTCAAAGCCAAATTAGGTTGGAACATCATAAGGCCAGATACCCACCTTGGCATCCTCTGATAGCCGTCCCTATCGCCTTAGCAACCCCCGCACAGATCCCGGCAGATCCCTGGCGCCCCGTAAAACGATGCGGCGACAGACCGCGCGGTGACCTCGAAATCCCCGGGAACCTCACCGCACTGTCCGTCGCCGCGCGGCTTTGGACCCTGGAGGCCCCAGCCGAGACATTGCCGGAGAACGACCCAAGTCCCAAAACCGTGCGGTCACCCACTGACTCCCCACTGACTCACCACGCGGCGTGGTCACCGTGCTGTCTGGGGCCCCCCGAAGAAGCTCCGATCCGGGGGGTTTTCCCCGATGTCGGCCTCTGGGGCCTGTTATAGGGCCCCAGGGCCATCCAAAGTTGGCCTGGGCCATCGACAAACTCGCCGCGGGGACAGGGTCGGGACCTCCATGGAGTCGCGCATTGACAGAAATCAGGTCGACGGGCATCTGGGGGCAACCCCCTCGAAATGGCCTGGTGTTTGCCGAGTTCCAGGAGGCGCTTGTGACCTGCCTCCGGGAGCTCAAAAAGGACCTCCCGAGGCCTCTCGACCTGCGGGGGCCTCCCGGGGCGGGGAGGTTGGCCTCAACGGGCCACCAGGGCGGCCCTGGAGGTCTGTGGCCGGCGGTTCCAAGATGGGGCCACGAGGGATGGGGCCCGAAGGACGGGGAGAGGCCCGTGGCGGGAACGGCCCGGCCCGTCCCGCGAACACGACGGCGCGGTCGCACGAACAGAGCCGCCGGCGGGTTCCTGGAAAAAGAGCCTGGCAAGAGGTCAGGACGTGACAAGGAGGATTAAACACCTGGCTACAAGTGCATCCAGGGCAATGCGCTGCGGGTGCAAGATACACGACGTTCACGACGCGATCCCAAGACGGAGGAGGAGGAGGAGGAGGAGGAGGAGGAGGAGGAGGATGAGGAGGAGGAGGAGGAGGAGGAGGAGGACTACTCCATGGCGAGCTGCACGTCGGCTGCCGGGGAAGGGGGGGGGAAGGGCGGCCTCCTGCCTCCTCCCAGGACCCGCCGGCGTCGCGCTGATCTTGCCGCGGTGGACTCCCAGAGATCTGGACCCCTTTCAGGGGGGGGGGGGCGAAAGGGTAGGATAGCAAAGGGTAGGGTAGAGAATCAGCCTGCGTGGCCGGCTTTCCTGGCGCTTCCTGGCGCCGGGAGACGCCCATGTACCGAGGAATGGGCCCAGTGGCGGGGCCGAAACCCACTGCATGCAGCAGATTTCGTTAAACCCCCCCTTTCCCAACCCTCCCCGTAGGTCGGGCATGTCCCCCTACAAGCGGAATTTGGACGAATAGCCAAAAATATCAAAAAAAAAAAAAAAAAAAAAAAAAAGGCAAAACAAATCGTCACCATACAATGTTTTTGCTATTTTTGAATATTCCTCCTGTAGAGGGACAGGCCCGATTTGACCCTACCCTCTTGTCCGGCCCGACCTGGGCCTGGGAGCCCTCCCAGAGCCCTACCCTGTACGAGCCCCGCGCCGTTCTCGTCACGGCCCTGGGGGCCCGGCGCAGGGACCCCAGCAGAGGCCGAGAAAATTGCCGCAGCACGCCCGTCGGGAGTTCGGCTGGAACGACGCGAGGGGGCCTCTGGGGCCGGAAAATCATGGGACTGTTTTCCACCACCACCACCACCATGAGTTGGGGGGAGGGGATCCTCCTCTCCCTCTTCTTCTTCTTCCTCCTCCTCCTCCTCCTCCTCCTCCTCCTCCTCCTCCCATCATCATCATCATCATCATCATCATCATCA